>CM032058.1:22647720-23140003 GCA_018831715.1 Matsumurasca onukii | reverse complement strand
AACAACAGTAAAGCTAATCGTACAACACATTTTATTCTGTGATATTTAATTGAGTTGTGCCATTTTAAGTGGTTATCTAAAACTTATTACTTGTGAACCAATTGAATTAATTGTATTTTTACATTACATCTGCAAAATTGCTGTGAACGTTACATTGCTCTATATTTATGTACAGCAAAAACTTCGTATCTATCTCGTAAGGGTGAGTTTATTTGTTGTATAGGTCATAGACGAGGAACACTATAGGTGTAAATTATTATATGTAGGATAGCCTGACTCACTGAACATCCGTCAGTATGTTTGACACATTTATATGCCAAACATAAAGATTTATGGAGACATGGTTTTGCGCTACAAGTATTAAAATGAAATAGCCTCTACTATCAGATTTTTATTATGGTCAGTCGGATTCGACACGCTCATTTGAACACAAAGCAAGAGATAAAACATTCGAACCCACACTGTTGTATGTGGGTTGCTTAATATATGGTGTGATTATTCTCAGCCGATTTGGTTTTGTTACTCAAGAAGGATAGAGCGGGTTGCCTTTGTTTTCAGCTACAAGTGAAATAAATCAATAAACTATTGCATACACATTGTTACATGCATAACAAGCAACAACTTTTATTTGTTATTAAAGCTCAATTTTTTTCCCTCATTCTAACATTGAAGTCCAACTCTTCTATACAATTTTATACTAACTATTACATTTCTCAAGGTAATATTATTACAGACGTTTTTGAGAGAACGAAAAGTACACACCATTTCGAATCTGGAATTTATTCCCGTTTTCAAGTGAAAAGAAACGTGAAACATAACTCAAAACATTAGTAATTGAGCTAACCTAAAAGAAGTCAGCTCAAACTGACCAGGTTTCCAGTCGCTAGTTTTGCTTAGGCTAGTTGTTATAAAATCAAACAAGTTTAAGGGGGAACAAATCATTGAGTGGTGGGTGATTGGTCAGCTTGCGCTGATTATTTTAAGCTAGCTCATTTACTAATGTTTTGTAAATGTAAACTTTTCATCTGAAGACGGGGTAAGGTTACAGATCCCGAAACGTCGTGTGTTTTTCATTCACTGAAATACGACGGAAAACGTCCGTAATAATATTTTAACATAAGAAAATGTAACATTAACAAAAACCTCAAAGAACCTCATACATCCGATTTTTTGCATTTTATTTTATATCACCAAGCCAAATTTGATAAGGGCTTTAATTTCGTTGGTAAACGTGTCAGCAGGTAGAAAAATAAATATTCACATCACATTTGCGAAAATGTTTACTTGTCATGCAATTGTCAACCTTTTCATAGCTAACATATTAAACAAATTCTGACATGCAAGCCCCAATCAAACATACAATCTTCCAATAATTCGAACCATCCCCTCTATGATTCATTGAATGGTAGATTTTAATTACATAGTATACTGAAAACATGGCTTTAATGCTGTTTTCGTCACCACAGTAATACACTTTTGCTTTTAAGGTTATATGATTCTTACAAACTAGGTGTACTACTTATGTACAATCTATTTTTGTCCGAAAACAGCTTTTGTTGACTTTGGTTTGATTTTAGCTTTCATAAGGTTGTGTTGACACAAAATATATCGACCGCGTTGTCTTTGACATCGCTCTTCATCCATGATATATTCGCATCTGCTAGCGAAGGTGCATATAAACCTCCAATATTGACCTAGTTCTTTAAAAATAATAGTTGACAGAATAGACGCTTAACTTTGAATGTGAATTTATTTTCAGCTGTAAGATCTTATCCCACTTAAAAACACTTTACGAGCGATATTTGAGTTAAAAGAAGCTGAAAACGTTGTTAAACATTGAAGAAGCAAGTGACATCTAAGTACGATTCTGTTCATTGGAACGGAGGACTTCTTTTGAAATGTTAATTTACTTTTATTATACGACCATTTCACGGAAACACTCTCGGCCCCCTTAACGCTTTGACAATATGCAAATAGACGCTTTAATAATATGCAACTTAGTGAGTAAAATTGTTATACAGCTACAATTAGTTATACATACTTTTAAATACGTATATCTGCACCCATCAGTTATACTAGTTAAGTTTAAAGTATTATTAAAAAAAAAAACTGAACTAATTATTTTGGTGTTTTCTTTTGAGAATGGAATCACATAAATATACAGGGTGCCACAAAATGGTTGGCGCATTATGCAGAACCAGATTCTACAAAAAAAGTTAGTCGAAAATGCATTATAACATCTTTAAGATCTCCCAACTTAGTTTAGCCGAATCTGCCTTTTGTAAAAAAAAAAAATTAAAACTCTTGGTAACTTAGTTGTTTTCCTTAAAACATTTTCCAAAAAATACTTTATCGAACTAATCGGCCTTTAGGACATTTAAAAATTAAAGTCTAATAGAATCAAATTGGAATTTGATTTTGAAATTTTCAAATGTCCTACCATTTGAAATTTGATAAGTTAGATAAAAGACATTTTTGTGAAATGTTATTAGGAAAACACTAAGGTTTATTTATACCAAGTGTCACATAAAAAATATCTCAAATGGCTTTGAACCATTATTAATATTTTCAAACATTACAAACTGGCGGTATACGACAAAATAAGCTGAAAACAAAAAAAAAAATGTTACAAGGCATTTTCGATTTGTATTTCATGTAGAAGCCGGTTCTGCATAGTGCGTTACACATTTGTGACACACTGTACATGTCTGACCTCACTTAGTCACTAACAATAGGTTATTGTTCTTAATGCCTTAAAGCGTAGCTACTATCACTATGCAACATCCTTGTTTAGTATCAAGAGCTTACTGAGAGTAAGTTGGAATGGTTGATATAATCTCTGAAGATGACTCTGATCGCATTGTAGATAGAACCGTCACCCTTACACAACCTTGTTGTAGAGGCTGCGAGTAGTTATGATTGCCACGTGGTATCACTTACATCATCAGAACTGTTGAACAGATGTTTTGTGAACAGAGAGGATCCTCGTGTTCAAATTTCAACAAGCAGTAGAAAACAGCACTGTAAGTACAACTAATAACATTTACCAACAATATCTTTTATCTAACTTATCAAATTTCAAAATGGCGATAATTTCAATTTTAGTTTAATTAAATTGTGATTTGAGTTTGAAATCTTTAAATGGCCGCAATTTAAAAATGTGATAAGGTAGATAAAACATATTTTTAGTGAATTTTATAAGGAAAACTATTAAGTTTTGTACCAAGTTTCACAAAAATACCTCAAAGGGTTTTTGAATTATTCCATATATTCAAAAATGTATAAGATGGCGGATTACGGCTAAACTAAGCCGAAATAAAAAATGTTATTCGGAATTTTCGACTTACTTTTGAATGTAGAATCTGGTTCTGCATACTGCGCTACACATTTTTGTGACACTCTGTATATATGTTGGAGAAGTAGAAAGCTAAAAGAGCAAGTTTTTTTGTTTAGTTTTCAGAACGCTTAACTTTGAACTACTCCAGAAACAAAACTTCAGTGAACGCAAAATGTCCTTTCAATCACACACAGATAATCTACTTATGGAACGTTGAAACGTTCAAAACAAAATATTAATTAATAAGAGAAAATTAACGTAAGGAGTAGACTTTGTCACCTCAGACCGTGTCAGGAGTAGAATGTGTCAGAGGTATAAATAAGTAAATAATGATGGTATGATTTTATTGAGAGAACAACTAGCTAAGTATTTTACTTTTTAGGTTTATTCAAACAGCTGCACCTCGGACATGAACTTGACCTCGTGACAAAAATGACTTAGTAATGAAATATAAAAAAGGTAAAGGTAAAGTTTGTCTTGTTTAACGGGGCGAAGTTAGGACTACATAGTTATCTCTACCACTCAACCTTGACCTTTTTCATAGCGTTACCGTATAGTCACATTACAAATGTAAGTTGCGACTGCGGGAATTAAACCCGTGCCAGCGGAGTGATCAGCTCCGGAGTCGCGCACGATTCCAATCCGCCATACGTCCACTAAATATACAGGGTTATTACACATGACGTTCATGAGTTTATGCATACATACAATACAGTTTTGTTTGCCATATAGAGAAAATAATGGTTATATTTTAAGAAAAACTGAAAACGTTTCATCACATATACTTAGAACTACATATGGTTACCCTTGTGATACGATAGATGACAATTCTATTCAAACAAGCTTACCATACGTTGATAAAAGTGTCATGATTGTTTCGATGGCAGTGATAATCCGTTGTTGGATCTCAGATATGCTATTTGTTAATGGTAGTGTAGTGTGTATACCTTATCGTTGACGTATACCCACAAAACAATCACAGGGAGTGAAGTCTGGAGACCAGTTTAGGAGTGCGTCATCATTCGGACGGTTGGACCACCGCGCCCGATCTCTCACAGCAGATTGTTAAGTTCCGTCCTAACTTCCAAGTGGTAATGAGGAGGTGCAATATCAAATTGAATAATGAAATAGAGTGAATAGAGGTTACTAGGAGGATCTTCACTAGACCTAGTTTTAATGTTAGTGACACGCTAACAGATTGACTATTGTGATCATCCTACACTCAAAATGCTTTCTAGTCTTGAAACTCATCCATTACACAGCACTTACAACAATTGCCTTAATAAACAGCTGATACATCCAAACCTAAGTAAATAAAACTGTATGAGGATTCTTTACAATGGTACTAATTAAAATAGTCTTAAAACAGATCACCCAGTAATGTTTATAATCTAAATTGGGAGGATCATATGTAATAACCCTGTACTAATTCATTATTACATAGGTATTGTAACCTTTGTTATGTTTACATTTTTTACATCAGCCCCGAAAGGTTACAGTGGGTAGGTTATAAAAATTAAATACTTTTAGAGTTGTAATAAGTTGAAATACAAAAATAAATGCCATCACTAGGTCCTAAAGTCAAGCTTTTTATACGAGCACAGGTTTACCGACTAAGTTGCGGTCGTTCATATTGTGTTTTATTACATTCAGTTGAAAGAAAAATGCGTCTACTTACATAATTAATCAAAGTGGAAAAGAGAAATCTCTTAAGTTAAAAGATAAGTTAGAAGCAGCTGGAAACTTGAAATGCGGTTTCTCAAATGGTTTCGTTACAGATATCTTAAGCTCTAAATTGGTTTGACGGATTACTTTAACTCAATACAAACTTCTTCTCAGGCGACCACTTTCTTTCCTTACAAATAAAAATGGTGTTTTAAGATATTCAGTTTTGTAGCTATTTACGTCGGTAGAACCTTATTGAAATTCTTATCAGTATTTTAATAATAACATAAGAAACGAAAAAGTCAGTGTAAGTATTAAAAAAATTTCTCAACTGTATGTTTTACGTTTCGTTTATTGTTGGGTTTTGTTTGATATTTTAAAATCAATTGGAATACTAACAAAGATAAATAAAAAAAACAAAACAAGATAAAAAACAGCTTATATAGTAACTTTGGTGGGTAAATTGAGCCAAAAAGAACATTAAATTGTCAAGCCGATAATTTTATCAAAAGTCATGGGAGAGTCAAAAGAATGGGAGAGTGGGAGAGAGAACTTTTAAGTACTAACTTCGCCACCAATAAAGACATTTTTAATTTCAACTCAATTTCATTGGTTTAGCCTCTATCTGGGGGTATTTAAAAAGGCTTCAAAGGTAGGTTCTATGCTCCATCAAGAGAATGGTAAATCGTATAAAAAATTGATCAAGTAAAGTTGTAGCAGTAGTTAGTAGCTTTAACTATAAATATTCTGGTCGCCCTTTAGATGTCATACTTTCTAACCTAAGGATGAAGTAAAAAAAACGTCCTACAACTTTCAAGTTGTCTAGTTTGATGTTGTTCTGCCTCATAAAGGTTGTTATTTATCTGTGAAAAGTGTTGAGCAAACCAATAACGCTAAAAGTCTGCTTGTTGTCACAACTTCTCTCGGACAACAATGTGTGTCTTCTCAACTTATTGGAGATGAGTTATAAAGTTTGTCACATAAATGGTTGAAGTGAGAAAACTTATCGTTGTTACTCCTAAGAAAGATTAACGGAAATGTTGACCGGTTTTTTTTTAAAGTGTATAACGTTTAGAGAGATCTTTAACATAAAAACCGCTAGAACTGTTTTGAGATGTTTAAATTTATTATTAATGGCAACACCAGGATTGTTCTTTTAAACAATTTCCTGAAATAAAATGATACTAAAGCTTGTTCGCGAGTAAATACGAGTAGGATGTGTCTTAAAAGGTAGAACGTCAACTTTAACGGGTTTGTTTATAGTTTGTTAACTTACATAATGACAACACAGTTAATTCCTTATAAAACTAACCGAAATTAAACTAAATAAAAAAAATGAATACTAGAAAAATTAAGCCCTTTTGAAAATTCACAAACTATTAAGTTACAGAAAAATTGTGTCTGATATTGGCAAAATGCACTAATTAAATAGAAAAAATTGTAACGAAGTTATTGTTGCGGTTTACCCCTGTTTTTAGACGTTTTTGTCAATAGTGAATTGATTTAGAAAATTTTGAAGTTATTGGATTGGTTATGAAATTAAAAACAAAACCCTATCTTGTTAGTGTTTTGTTAAGCACATTTCTTTGCTCGAAGTCGAAACGTAACTGGCGTTATATACTTCAAAGGGTTAGAGTGACTGTATTGTATGGAAATGCCGACCTCAATGAATACTTGGAATTGGTTTTCTATTCCTAAAATATATGGTATTTTATATTTACAGTATATTGTATTCATTTGACATTACGCATTGTTGTTTTTTCTTAATGTTATAAACAAAAGAACATAAAAATGAGCTATTCTTCTACATGTAGGCATTTTAAGTAGATTAAAAGATTTCGTGCTAAGATATGGTATCTGAAATAAGTATCCTTTAATAAAAACTAACCGTCGATTAAATTATTAGGAATTTCATATGTAAAGCCAAGTTACAGATAAAATAATGAAAAGCAATTGTATTACGACATGGTCAATCTGATCATCTATGCTCTGTGTACATGACAAACGTATCAATATAGCTTGACGAGCGCACCACTGTGTCATTAGTCACAACTATACACAATTGAGTAGTCTGTCAGTACAGTCTACGATGCAGTACAATTCATTGTACTGACAGACTGTACGTTATAGTCCTTAGTGTACATTCAAGAAACATAACATTTCTTGATCAAGAAGATTGTGTTACGAAATGTTACGAACAAGTACATAACAAATACAGTCAAAGTGACCTAATTTTAGATCTCCTATCTACTGTGTTTAATGCATATCTTTGCTGTTGGGTTGTACTCGTATTTATTCACAGACGTCTTAAAGTACTTGATACTTACTTGATACTTGATGTCTTCATCTATGACGGGATTTCCCCGATTGATTGCGTCAGTTTGTTCATTTTACTTAAAACAGCGGTACATCAACAATTTCCCTCAGGCTGTAGATTGGTCTGCTTGTTATCTTGGTTTTATTAAGTAGATTTAAACTGAGTAATGCTATAATTATTTATGTAGTCCGGTAGGCTATTGTACAATTGTATTGCTGGTATGGGAAAACATGATTGTGTTCGGCTAAGCCTGCATCTTGGTATATTTAACTTGTTTGCTCCTCTTGTGTTGATTGTGTGTACTGAATTGCTCGTGTCAAAGTCCTGAAGGTTCTCCCTGATGTACGCCAGAGTATTATAGACATACTGTCCATAGACAGTCATAACTCCAAGCTGAAGAAAAAGAGGCCTACAGTGTTCCAAACGGCCAGAAGAAGTTATAAATCTTACAGCTTGCTTTTGCAGTATAAGCACATTGTAGCAGGAGCTAGATGACCCCAGAGTATAAGGCCATACAGGACATGACTATGGAACAATTAATAGTAAACATTTAGAAGATAAGGCTGAGTGACTTCATTTTTAGTTTCGTCAAAAGGTAGATTAGGCCTACTCTGCTTAATTTCGTACAAACATAGTTTATATAGTCCCAATTTAACTGGGAGTCCAGGTAAAATCTTAAAAGCTTAATGTCTGCATCTGGCAACAGCTCGGGTCAAGGTTCTTTGATAAACTACAGATTAAAGTCTGTGTTTTAGTTTCATTCAATTTTAATTTATTTTCCAGAAACCAATTTTTGGCCCATCTCATCAAATTTTTGGACTCATGAATGGCTTGCTCTAGGCATGACCCACGGGTAATTAGAGAGGTATCATCAGCCAGTGGCGGCTCGTGAGCCTAGAGGAAGGTGAAGGGCAAATCAGCTGTACTCCACTATTTAATAGG
The DNA here is from genome assembly GCA_018831715.1 of Matsumurasca onukii. NCBI lineage: Eukaryota > Metazoa > Arthropoda > Insecta > Hemiptera > Cicadellidae > Matsumurasca > Matsumurasca onukii. The sequence goes on along the minus strand of CM032058.1, from coordinate 23,131,742 downwards.
AAACATATGTTTAAATATTTATTCTTAAAACGTGGTCAGAAAATTTAAGATCCATTGTTTATTGATAATATGAGTATTTCTCTAGGAAACTACGTAAATAAGTGTGATCGAAGTCATTACAGCTTGCAAGTTCTAGCAGAGAATTAAAAGTTAATGTTTGTAATATTGCAAAAAATAATATGTTGAATTGAAACATTGAACTACTACCGTACTAAGTGGAGACGTATAGAAATTGTTGCATAACATTGTTATGTTGTGTAGTATTGGATCAGAAAAAAATAATATAGAACTATTTAAATTAGTTGTTAGTTCTTTAACAATGTACATAATCAGGTCGTGTGATTGCAAAAGTAGGCTTAAAACAGAATACAGTTGTTGCGCCGCGCGGGTCTAATGATAGCTGGACGACTGGTCTGCTGTCTGGCGGGCTACGCAAGTGACGGGCTTGGAATATACACTTCTAGCGTCACTCGTTGCTATAGCAACGGAGCCCTTTTCCTCGCCCCTCAGCGTCTATCCCTACCACGTAGGTAAGCGTCAAGTGAAGGCCCGAGCAAATCTCTTCACCTACAACGAAGGATTCCGGTCTTACACGAAGCAGCCAGTGGCAACCATAGAGGCATACTAACTCCCTGTGGCGACTATCGAGGCAACCATCGATTATTGCTGTTGAGCTTGTATCTTACTCACTGTCGTCGTAGATATGTGCTCCACGGACTTTGGAAACGGATGAATTAAATGTTGAAGTTTAATTTTTCCCCTCTAAAACATAGGTGAAGTGACCCTTCACTCCCTTCACCTGACGAGCCGCCACTGTCATCAGCAAAGAGAAGAGTACGTTGATTAAACTCCAAATCATTGACGAGAATAAGAAACAACAGGGGACCAAGTACACTTCCTGGGGAACTCCATGAGCTAGGACCTGACTCTTAGAAAAAGCTCCTTTCACCGATACAGTCTGTTGTCTATTTGACAAGTAATGCCTTAATGATTTGTGTACATCTCTCTCAATCTTGTATTTTAAAAGCTTCTGTAGTAAAATTTTATGGGAGACACAATCAAAGGCCTTAATATCACAAAAAACAAGCTACAGAGGTTCCTTACGCTCAAAAGCATCATTTACCATTTTAGTCAAGGACATTAGAGCAGTAGCAGTTGAACGACCCCTCCTAAACCCGTGTTGACTCTCCGAAAACAGCTGATTCTGATCAAAATGATCGACCAGTTGCCTCTTCATAACTGTCTCAAATATTTTTGAAAAGGCAGGGAGGATCGAGATCGGTCGATAGTTGAGTTCTAGATTTGGGTATCCTTTTTTGAATATTGGAATAGTTTTAGCCAGCTTTAGACTTTCAGGAAATATTCCATGTTCAAGAGTTATGTTAATTACATTTGCAAGGGGGGCAGCAATAACACCAATTACGTGAGACGGTTACTGCCTTTAAAGCAACACATGAAAAACCATAGATACCTTGACTTCTAGAGTTTTTAAACTTTTCAACAATTTTTAAAACATCTTGTGGGCTCACCTTTTTCCACTTTAGCATGGGTTGACTCACGGGTGTCCTAGTGGTTGACGGGGCCAAGTCCAGTTTGTCGATTTCAGGTAGATCCTTCACGATGTCTTCGACAGTCTGAATAAAAAATTTATTAAATTTATCAGGACTGGCATTTGGCATAACTTTAGGAGTTTTACTTCTGTGTTTGTTAACTACCTCCCATGCAGCTTTACATGCATTTTGCGAGGAATCAATGAATTTAACATTAGCTGATTTTTTGGCTAGAGAAACTTGTACCCTATATTCCTTTTACGACTTTAGGTAAGCTGAGTAGTACTTATGTTTAATTGCTACTGACTGAGTATATTTGAAAATATCGTGCAAAAACAGAATAAACTCCTTACGAGCCTTTAGTTCAGGGGTATATCAGTTAAATACAGTTAAATAAAGTATCAACTTTCATCGGCTGTGTTGCCATCTTTCATTCACTGAATCTCCACCTAGACTAGGCCTACTGAGTATAATTTAGTTCTTCCGGTTCACATCACGTCAAATTGTTATAATAATTAGTTTGAGATATTTCAGGCTCGCTGCGGAGTATCATCTTCAGACACTAATTGGCTGCAACTGAGCTACTTGCTGTCTGTTATCCTATTGGTGGCAGGGTAGCCAACTGTCCAATACAGCAGGGATGCCAACTGTCGATGTTCTCAGGTGACTGAAGATGGTACTCAGCAGCGAGATGGAATATACCAAGCTCATTATTATAATGTTTTGACGCGGTGTGGACGAACTCGATAATAGCTTTAACATTGGCCACGAAAGCCTAGACTAAGTAGACTACTAAGGTTCTTACATTCAATGAGGGGATCCCATATTCTTGGCTTGTCCCAATTTCTTGTCAAAATGAAAACGACGCTTGTCTTGTCAATACATTCACATGATAACTACTGTACTGTAATCATTTACGTCAGAGCTCGCTTGACCAAAATGTCAATTAAAGGTTGCATTTCTAAAGGAGATCCAACTGTTGAAATTGCAACATCGCTTTCGCTCAATCTTCAAAAGTCAAAATATCTTTATTACAATTACTTCAAAAAATATTTTGGCGTCAAATTGGCTTTAACTTAAACGTGCTAAGCACAGCCTACTATTACACATAATACCTTTCTTTTCTTCAAAGCCTTACTTTATTTTACGTTTCTTTTTCAAGTATTCCGTACAATTTTTGAGTAGAATTTAAATAAAATAGAAGAGTTACATCTCAACACGTGCCATACTTCCAAAAACATCACAATTTTGTAAGAATAATTGTTTTAAAGGAAATGCCAGTAGGATTTTACATGACTAAAAAGGGAAGGATAGAAAATAAAATAAGGGATATAATACAAAAACTTTATATTTCGTTTTAGACAAACTTTCTCAAGAGAGGTATAGAAAGGAAATGAACTTATCTACAAAACAAAAACAAATTTAAACATTACAAAACATGTGCATATCTAATTTTGTAACAAGTTAAAAATTAAAAACATAACAAAGAAATAATAAATTTGTGATACCTACTATAACTTGGAAAAAATATTTAGAAAGAACATTAAAAACATTAAACATTGTTAAAAATTAAAAGGTAAGCTAATCAAATCTTTTGGTTAAAGCCTTCAGAATTTACTCCTAAACCCGTGTTGACTCTCCGAAAACAGCTGATTCTGATCAAAATGATCGACCAGTTGCCTCTTCATAACTGTCTCAAATATTTTTGAAAAGGCAGGGAGGATCGAGATCGGTCGATAGTTGAGTTCTAGATTTGGGTATCCTTTTGAATATTGGAATAGTTTTGCCAGCTTTAGACTTTCAGGAAATATTCCATGTTCAAGAGTTATGTTAATTACATTTGCAAAAAGCAAATAACACCAATTACGTGAGACGGTTACTGCCTTTAAAGCACACATGAAAACCATAGATACCTTGACTTCTAGAGTTTTAAACTTTTCAACAATTTTTAAACATCTTGTGGGCTCACCTTTTCCACTTTAGCATGGGTTGACTCACGGGTGTCCTAGTGGTTGACGGGGCCAAGTCCAGTTTGTCGATTTCAGGTAGATCCTTCACGATGTCTTCGACAGTCTGAATAAAAATTTATTAAATTTATCAGGACTGGCATTTGGCATAACTTAGAGTTTTACTTCTGTGTTTGTTAACTACTCCCATGCAGCTTTACATGCATTTTGCGAGGAATCAATGAATTTAACATTAGCTGATTTTGGCTAGAGAAACTTGTACCCTATATTCCTTTTACGACTTTAGGTAAGCTGAGTAGTACTTATGTTTAATTGCTACTGACTGAGTATATTTGAAAATATCGTGCAAAACAGAACAAACTCCTTACGAGCCTTTAGTTCAGGGGTATATCAGTTAAATACAGTTAAATAAAGTATCAACTTTCATCGGCTGTGTTGCCATCTTTCATTCACTGAATCTCCACCTAGACTAGGCCTACTGAGTATAATTTAGTTCTTCCGGTTCACATCACGTCAAATTTTATAATAATTAGTTTGAGATATTTCAGGCTCGCTGGAGTATCATCTTCAGACACTAATTGGCTGCAACTGAGCTACTTGCTGTCTGTTATCCTATTGGGGGCAGGGTAGCCAACTGTCCAATACAGCAGGGATGCCAACTGTCGATGTTCTCAGGTGACTGAAGATGGTACTCAGCAGCGAGATGGAATATACCAAGCTCATTATTATAATGTTTTGACGCGGTGTGAACTGGACGAACTCGATAATAGCTTTAACATTGGCCACGAAAGCCTAGACTAAGTAGACTACTAAGGTTCTTACATTCAATGAGGGGATCCCATATTCTTGGCTTGTCCCAATTTCTTGTCAAAATGAAAACGACGCTTGTCTTGTCAATACATTCACATGATAACTACTGTACTGTAATCATTTACGTCAGAGCTCGCTTGACCAAAATGTCAATTAAAGGTTGCATTTCTAAAGGAGATCCAACTGTTGAAATTGCAACATCGCTTTCGCTCAATCTTCAAAAGTCAAAATATCTTTATTACAATTACTTCAAAAATATTTTGGCGTCAAATTGGTTTTAACTTAAACGTGCTAAGCACAGCCTACTATTACACATAATACCTTTCTTTTCTTCAAAGCCTTACTTTATTTTACGTTTCTTTTTCAAGTATTCCGTACAATTTTTGAGTAGAATTTAAATAAAATAGAAGAGTTACATCTCAACACGTGCCATACTTCCAAAACATCACAATTTTGTAAGAATAATTGTTTTAAAGGAAATGCCAGTATGATTTTACATGACTAAAAAGGATGGATAGAAAATAAAATAAGGAATATAATACAAAAACTTTATATTTCGTTTTAGACAAACTTTCTCAAGAGGTATAGAAAGGAAATGAACTTATCTACAAAAACAAAAACAAATTTAAACATTACAAAACATGTGCATATCTAATTTTGTAACAAGTTAAAAAATTAAAAACATAACAAAGAAATAATAAATTTGTGATACCTACTATAACTTGGAAAAAAATATTTAGAAAGAACATTAAAAAACATTAAACATTGTTAAAAATTAAAAGGTAAGCTAATCAAATCTTTGGTTAAAGCCTTCAGGGAATTTACTCCTTAAAACCTTTTGATGGGCAACTTCCATGTGGGTTAATGAAACGCGATTGGAATTTTGAAATTGATAGACACTTTTCGAAGAATAATATTCATTAAAACTTTGGTTATGATACATTGCATGGTCCGAAATTGGATTGGTATTAATTTTGAGTAAGTTTTGTCGCTTAGATTCTTACTCATACGAATATGCAATGGAGTGGTGGTTTGGCCAATGTAGTCTTTTGGGCAAGTCTTACACAAAAGTTGGTAAATTACATTACTGGAGGGACAATCCATTTTACCAACTATCGGGTAAGATCTGTTAGTAGACTAGCTGGTAAAGTTATTACTTTGGGTCATAATTTGGCAGGTTTTGCAGCGAGCTTTTGAACAAGGTTGGGAGCCGAATTTTTTGTTGTTATTAATAGTTGAAAGTTGCTCATTTACATCTGGTAGTTTAGATTGAACTACAATACTTTTGAGGTTAGGTGGTCTTTTAAATACAATTTGAAATAATTTCTTTAACAAGGAAACCCCAATGAAAAACCAATACGAACACAGTGGAAAGTATTATGTGAACTTTGAATTGAAACTCATAGCTTAAGTTTTATAACCAAAAGTTGTCACATGAATAGTTCTGAAGGATATAAAAGGACAGTAATCTGTAAAACCTGTTGTAAGTTCGCTGAATAGTTTGACAGTTACGGGCTGAGGGCTGTTGTATCGTTTGTAATTTATTGTTTGCAATAACAGTTTATTGGTGTAATAACAAAGGTAATAATGCAAATAACTGAGGATAAAATTCCAACACGTAGTTCTTATGGTCAGACTTATGAAATTAAATCTCTTTGGGTTTTTGTACCGGTTTTAGGAGACTGTTGTTGTTGTTCTAAAATACACAACCATTTAAAAAGTATATATTTAAGATTCGTAATATAAGTAGTAAAGCCATGAGTAGGTACTTGGTGGACAACTGTAAGTATGTTGTATGTAAAACATTGGACCGTGTATTATATTTTATAGAATAAAATGTTTAAACAGATATTTAAAGGTTGTAGTGTTTTTTGTTATGTTTTGCATTTTTATAACATTTAGAAATGTAATCGTAATGAGCTCTGCTATAACTGGCTTTATTTGTCCAAGCACATAAACTCTAAATATTCAGCTGTTTTATAGTGCTTTTAGATCAGCAGAGTTTATTTACTGCTGATCATTGAACTGATCAGAGGAATTCCGAATTTAATTAAACTCAACTCCTATGTTACTAGTTTAAATGTCTGAAATGCCCTTAGAATGAAAAGACCTATTGCAAATCTAATGACAACCTTACAAACTCCGTCCTAATAGTTCAAAATGTCATTCGTTGATAGAAGTTCGAGAAAACTGTTATACATTTTCAGCTGTATGTAAAATAATCTAGTTTTAAGAGAAAAGTGTGCGTTGTGTCTAGAGAGACAAAGATATCGCGCTGTTATCGGTTTTGACAGTGGAAAGTGAGATAAGCTTGTTTCTTGTTGAGCGGATTGTTGTTGTTGTTCATGTCTCGTTAACAGTTTTGGCAACAATGTCGTACACAGGAAATGGATAATCGTAACCGTGTTAGCCGCGTGTAACACAATTTTGCATCTGCTTCTACAGGAAGAATAAGTTAACTAGCGAAAGTCCGAGAGTGGGATTTATTATATAAATTATTTGGAAGAGACACTAAAGCTGCTTAGTTCATATTTCCTGTGGACCTTTTCTTTAGTAATTTCAGTTATACCAGAGTTTCACTCTATAAAAGTTGAAAACTATTTTGAATATTTAATTCACGCAATCAGTAGTTATGCTAAGCCGTTTAATAACATTGAACCTGATTGTGAGTTCAATTCAAACAGTTCTAGCGAACTAATACACATATGATATCATAAGCAGAATCAAAAGCACGACAAATGAGTTTAGTATTTAACAACATTAATGCACAGCTTAACTGATTACCTGAGCTGACTGATTGATTTCAACAGCGGATGAAAAGCTTGGGTTGGTAACCTTGTAACAAATATCCATTTACTTTGTAACAGCATTGTCCCTAACTTTAAACACGATCATGACCAACAACGCCGTCGTTGCAGCAGGAAACAGGCTTATTTCCTCTTTTTCATCATTGTAACGTCAACAATCTTGTAGTTAATTCCGTCATCTCGGTTTTAACATGTACGCAAGTTTAAAACATTTTTAAGGCCTTGGGAACTCGTTTCTGATTGTTAATTTTAATTGCTGTTTTGTAGGGCTTCATATTTCTTAGTCACTTACAAGTATGGGTCGATTATATTAAGTTGTTTCTGTAGTATATTTTACTAGTTGTTAGGATTATGATATGTGTTTTCATGCCTCTAGCATGAAACGTTTCGTAGTTTTAAACACGACAACTGGTAGAAAAGTCCATTGTTAAGATTTCCACAGTAATGATATTATTTAAGTGTATTTATAATTAGGTGCGTTAATGTATGTCACTATATCCTGCTTGGCTTTGAAAACTTAGCCCATTTGTTTCTTTTATAGTAACTTTCCTTTGCACAACTATTTTATGGAATGTTTTAACGAATTTCCTTACTACACCTGAACCTTTCCAAAAAGTAAACATATGTGTCGTCCTCAGGATTTTTTTATTAAATTATTAGACCTGTTGATAACATGTAGCATGTTAAATTATTGGACCTTATTTTCCACTAATTTGTATTTCTTTACCACTCGTCGTGACTCATTTTCTTTAGATAAATACTTCAGTTTACAGTGAAAACAGCAGTCAAGTTGTACTTGGACAAAGCTTAAGTGGAAAAGGATTCTTCACTGGTAACGGTTAAAGTATTACTTTTAAATTCGATATAAGGCCCATTAGTGTGTTTGTAATACTTTTATATTGAACAATACTAAACAACTTTATTGATATTAAAATAGGTTAATGGTTTGTGTACATCAGCGACATTTTTATTAAAAATTTAGTATGTGAATCATATCGACTTGCATGCTCTTGAACACGCATTCTAGCAAATATTTTAGCTTGAGTATCTTATGTATCAGTTAAAATGAAGATTAGTATAGAGATTATGAAGATGGTTCAAATAATTAATCACTGACACGGTTGTTACAGTGTTGCGGAGTTAGTGGTAACGACACCTAACTCAGGATATTCTGGCTTGGTCAGAACTGATGGCTTGTCCATTATTATTCCCTCTGGTGTTGTTAAGTTGCACACCTGCATCTCGCATGAAATTTACATTTTGGTGTAAAAACACATATTTTTGATTGATACAACGATGTGCTAAGTTGGTCTTTTAATTCCTGGAAATAAAATGGTTGTTTTGGTGCTCTCCTAGTGTTCACGGAGAAAAATATAGTTTTGATGATGTTTATACTGTATAGTATGGACAGTTGTTGTTCACTGCAAGAGTTTGTTCAGCAACTGCAATTCGTTTAAAAGGTCATGTTGAAACTATTTCTACGTAAATATGGTTGGGGAATTAAGATGCTTGTGAAAATACCCGCGTTAACACTAAGGTTAAAATCAATTAATGTAACGGCTGAATAATGTGGTGTATTGTTGTTAACATCATTTGTAAGGAAAGCTACTAAAAATAAAATCAAATAAGTGTTAATTTTTGCTATGGTACCATTATTTTAACTCTGAGGCATTTATTATTTTAAGATGTTAAGAAACTCTGGAATGTATGTTAATTTACATATCATGCTTAAACATATCACATATCGCTTTTCCTTTTGAAGAACTGACCCTTTACACGACCAAAGAGAATAATTTATAAACAAGGCCGTAAAAGAAGTTTGCAGTTAATAGCAACTCACGTTTGTTTGAAGAGGCGGAAAATCATTTCCCATTTATTATGTGTTTGCATAAATGTGTAAAATAAATTACTTTTAACTAAGTAATATGCGATATAAAATATTTAAATTTATACGTTAATACTTGTTTATGCGAAAAACTTGCAGATTTAGAAAACGTTTTCACCATAAGAAAAAATCAAAGAAAATGACCATAAAAGCATCTCTGCAATGAGACATTTATCAGCTTAGTTAATACGACAAAACCACTATACGAGTTCACAAGGCTATTTTTAGGTGAGATAACATATCCTTTTAATATTGATACATAATTTATGTTCCATTAAAATTGTAAAACATTTAGTTAAATTAAACGTTGAATTGAGCATATGAACACCACATGAATCGTATAAGTATAACGTTGTGTAACATTGATATTATCATTGCCCTCATTCCCCAAGGCAGTGATCAACAAACTAAACAACGGGGTTTCATCATAAGGGTCAAAGCACAACAGGAATATGAATTACCCTGTGGGTTTGCTATCTTTACTCCCCTCACTATACTTCATCCCCTAAATGTGTCTTGCTTAGGCATATACTAAGCTGTCTAGGCAAGGAGTGCTACCGATGATTTTTGTTATTCATTAAACAAGTTGTCTGTGTTTGAGTGAGTATGATTATTTTAAAACGCTTACATAACTAGCTGATGTAATCGTTTTACGCACAGTCTTTAATCAATGAACATACTGTATAACCTATGTTCACAACTACATATATCACTGTTCCCCAAGTCACCTGCCTAATCGTTCTAGTTATTCTAGCGTTAACTTACTTTCCTGTTCCCTCCAACACCTAACCTACATTTTCGGACTATGTGTGACAAAAGGCACTAACAACGTCTTATACTATTGTTTTCTACCACACGAAAATTCTTCAAATATTGTCAATTGTTGTAAATTTTTCTATAGCTTAAAGGTTCCAATGTGAAATGTTCATTTCTTTGGCAATATATCTCAAATTGACTCATTTTCAAAATTAGTTAAACGTCGAGGTGCAGCCAAAGACGTTAAATGAGCCCAACCCAAAGATGCCTCTGCAATCAAAAATATCAACATGATTTGGTCCTTTCTATGAATTAAACCATACATTTTGATGCCAGAGAAAGTGTGACTCCAATAAATGTGTCAGAAACAAAAGCATGTTTTTAAGCCAAACGACATTTAATAAATTTAATTACTAGGTCTAACAGTAAAGCTCTTCGACACGAGCTAAAGTTTAAAACCAGAGCTGGAGCGAAGAGGTTATATGAGGTGAACAAGGTGTTTTTAAACGAGTAATGATACTTATATCATGATGTAAATAATATTAAGAAGAAAAATTGAATTTAAATGCTTGATAATTTAAATGCAAGGTTTTGAACTCTGTAAAGTTTATATAGTTCAGAAGAAACGTTGGTTCAATGTTAGTATAAGTGATACTTTTAAAAGCAAACTCATTCAAATAGCTACAACCAATGCAACATAAAGATCATCATAATAGTGTTTTTCTCCCTAAGGAGTAAAGATCATCAAAGTAAACCAACGGGTTTACTAGGAATCTAAGAGCAACTTTAGCGCGTTATTTCTTGCTTAAAACATGTTTGTTTTAAGAGCACAATGACAAGTTACTTATCCAGTGAATTCATATAATCGTTCGCGTCAAAAAGTACGTCAGAATGAATGTTATTCCGATGAGCCAAGGTATTGGTTTGGATTTACACTGATGTGTCGCTGAAGAACACTCGAATCAATCCACGAGTACTCACTGGAAACTGCTTAGTATTTTTTGCACTGTAGTTAGTAAGCAATGCAATTAACGCATAAGAGTTTTAAAGTTCAATATTAGTTCGAGACTACAACCAAATATTATGTTATGGTAGGTAGATAGCGGCTAGATGCCAAATAGCCGAGGCAGGAAAATCAACATAGTTTTGGTAGCCCATGCACAGATAGCGCGGAGGTTCATTTGTTATCGAAAATCGCACGGTTTGGTTACATTTAAGTCATTTACGTCGGACAAATTCGCAAGTTGTGCCGAGGGGAGAGAAAGCGCATCTTTCTACAACGACTGAAATTCCCCATCTCCGATTGGCACCGTACAGGTTTTATAGTTGTCCCATAGTGCTTGGCGAGTTAACATTCAACCAAGGCATTCATAGTACCTTATTGAGCTTAACACATTTCTGTTGGATAATCAAGAAGATAAATCCATGTTGAAATGTGAAATTGACAGAAAAACTTTTACTGAAAACTAGAGGGATAATACTCTTCATATAATAATTTCACGTTTTGTTAAAAAACAATCTGAACTCTATCTTGTTACCTTTTGAGCACTTAAGAATTGTTCTAATTAATAAAATAAATTAGTCAAAGTACTAACTACAACTCCTGTCGAAAAGGACGTCTAGAGAAAGAACTAACTGAGAGTCATTAAAACAGTTTTTATCTGCTGAATGAACACTAACGTCTACTGAGGAAATGGGTGAGCCATCAGAGTCTCGTCTAATTGGAAGAGCTGAGTTGAAGGTATCTCTTTGTCTATCCCACATAGTTTGTCTCCACTAAATACAAGTTCTAAAACTGTTGACGATCAAATCTTACACACAAAAACTTGTGCGATGTAGTAATTACTCAATTATTTAGTTGGGTATCTCTTATTTAGACAAAAGTGCATTTAACTGTGATCATAAAGTGGGGAGTAAGTCTATCTTACCTTAAGAGCTTTTGTTGACAATATCATCTACTATACAATGATTCCATTGTAAATACCTACACCATAATAATTTCTTGTTATATCAATACTTTTCCTTTTGCATCTAGCAAATATGGAGATTTTCATTTGATTTTATACTGTTAAACTATTAATTTTACACGAAAATTATACATTCTATTAAAATACATTGATTTGATATTAGAATATTTTTGTACATAATTTAGTGTATTTTTGTGTACAGTTTGTTTATAATTGTTGTAAGGTTTAATGCAAAACCACGAGATTCCAACTCCGGCTTCTTTTTGGTAATTCGGACAGTGAAGAGATTTTTCATTTGTATATTCAGATCTATATTTACTATATTAAACTTGGAATAAACAAGGTAAAAGATGTTTCACAACAAGTTAAAACTAGTAAATTGTGTAATTGAACCCTGTGCCTGGTTTCTTAAAAAGCGAAACATTTGACTACCATTCTAAGTAAAAATAGAGTTTCGAAGACATCGTGTTAAATAGCTTGGGTCCTCTCACATAAATCTTGGTTAAGAATCCCAGAGCTCAGTAGATAGTAAAGTTCCTTCTTTTGTGCTTTGCGACACGTTTGCTGCTATATTTACCGTCTAAATATAATTCATGGTGGTTACGGTTGTTATCCACCTTATACTCGTATTGAGAGCGTGGGTAATTTGTTCAGGTGTACAAAGTCTAATATGAAACTCTATGTAAGTAATTCCAAATTAGTCTGTAATGAAACTATGTGAGCTGTCAAATATATTTTGATAAGAATTAACTTATAGATTATTATAGATCTTAATTTGTATAAACGCTATTTAAAGTCACTTTTGACAGTCACATGTCTCGGATAAACATTCAGGTTTAAGTACTTATTTGAAGGCAGAAATAGTTAGGCCGGATGGTGTAGTGGTGATCATAATCACCCGGCAAGCGGGAGACCCGGGTTCAAATCCCGGTCGGGTCCAAATATTTTTGTCTTCACTCTTTTAGTAACTTATAGATTATTAAAATTAATATAATTGAAATAAGAATCAAATAAAACTACGCTGATGTATCTAATGGTGATATTATGTCTATTAGCAGGTCTTATGTTTCATAAATTGTGAATTGTAATTTTGTCATATGTTTTAAATAATATATATTTTTAATGACTATGAGCTTGCTATAGCATTAAGTTGCTCATAGCTAAGTAAAGTACAGTTCCTGTTGAAAAGTTGTTAGCACAAGGGTGAGTTATCCAAAGTGAATTCCCCAACCCGCCTTACGCTCTAAGTAAGTTATTCTGTTTGAGGGAAGGCGAATATTAAATGATGTGTGTGTAACGTTTCCGTTCATAAGAAAATTTAAAAAAGTTATATTTCAATTTAACTCTTTATGTTTGTAAACAGAGTATTTGCTTTGATAGCACAAAACATATTCGTATAAACCCAGTGTCCAGGTTTGTTCGGACAAAACAAACTTGTAGCTTCCATAAGGTTATACGAAATAACCTTGGGATGAAAGTTAAATTAACGTACAACCGTTGAGAATACTATTGCTATATATTTATACTCGCGTAAGGCTATATATCAAACCAAAGGATTTTCACAAAATATGTTTTAATCTTGATTACAAACCTATTTTTAATATAAAGTGTATTTAATTAATATTGTGGTGAGCTTACCATTAAAAATAAACAAATGACAAACAACGCCCAGCCCAAAAGGACATTAGAAAAACATTGATAATTACTTGGCTCTTTATTTTTGGTAAGAGCTATGTTATCTTTTGCAATTTGATCAATGGCTGGTAGAGATGACTTTGTAGTCCTAACTTCGCCTCGTTAAACAAGACAAACTTTACCTTTACTTTTTAACTTAATATGTATTTCCAATTACCAGCCATGAAATTATAAAGATCTTTATCACTTTATTACTCCAATATTTTGTTTGAAAAGGAAATGTTTCCCCGCCAATGAAAGGAAAATTTCCTTCTAAAAGATCAAAGGGGCTTTCTTCTTACATTGATGAAGTTGAAACATTACTTTAATTCAATACACTTTTGGTTTCAGTGTTTGTCAGCTCATTTATTGAAATAATTGCTTTCGTATCCTTTAATTATAAACTGACTATTGCTGAATTATAAACTATTTTGATTGCTTAGTTGTGGCTACTTTGTCCTTAAGTTTATGTGATGGTGGTCACTTTTATCGAATTATTTTTGACCTTTAGTAAAAATAAGCACTTTACAATGAAAATTTATTTTGAATTCTTACACGTATCAACCAAGTTTTCTACACGGATTAATGACGTCTTAAAACATGTTTTCCAAACAATGCTGGAATACTAAATAAACGTAAATACCTTTTTACTTAAATAATGTTTTAACTAATTGAAAAAGTAGTGTAATTAGTAATGCAATTCTACAAGTATGTGAGAAGAGAAAACACCAGAGTTTTATGGAAATTATAGGAAAGTGCAAGGGAAAGTTATAAGGGTAAGATAAACGTCACACGTTGACACAACGTAAGACACGTTGTATCGTCGATACTGATACAATGATTAGAGTGTCAAACAATGATTTATTGGGGAAATACTGAACAAAATGTTAAAATATGTAGTGCAAGATTGACCAAAAGGATGTTGAATTTGTAAATAAAGTTAAGAGCGCGCAGTAATAGTTGAAACCTTGAATTTCATGCGATAAAAGCAATTTAAAAACATGGGTATTTTTCGGACACTTCACATCTACAGTTTCCATCGGAGTTTTATGAAATAAACATTGTTTTAAAGGGAATTAAATGTTTTAGTGACTACGAAGCCGAACTTCCATTTAACTTTATTCGCAACCCTTATATTTATATTTTTGATGTAATGGTTTGTATCTGAATTTCATGATTTTACAATTAAAGAAATAAAACTGTCAACGAAGTCGTCAGCGGAGTCACCGAATTACATTTTCAAAATAAAACTAATTTCAAAAAGATCCGATGATAGTTGTGTGCGTGAGGCGTCTCAAGAAAATGTTTGTTTTTTGATTGGTCTGATGGGATAAACAACAAAATGCCCAACTCTTAAGCTGTTGCTTGAACAGGAAAGGCCTTTGATCGAAATTGTTACAAATTAAACAAAGCAACATCGTTTACACATTTTTATTTCAAAGGTCACGCCACTATAACGCCTGAACGGATGTTTATGCATAACATTAGGTGTTTTGAAAGTACCTTTTGACATGATGAGTTGTTTGACTCTACAATTAAGTAAACTGACGATAAATAGAGGTTAGCGAAAAATGCAATGCGAACAGCAGCTCTCATCTCTTGTCTTTTGTCCAGTATTTATCTCTGTTACTCATAATGTGTTTTAACTGAGCGCATATTATACAAAACAGACTCGTTTCTTTTGATAATTATATTTTATATATTTGACAACTACCCTTCTCAAATCAATAACGTCAAACCATTTTTAAAACTCCTTTGATTGGTGGTCTAAAGCGTGTATGACGTGCAACATATCATAAACCCAACGAGACAGTAGGTAAATGATAACTGTACATGGTAGGCTGTAACTGAATGTACCGTACTACTTACATGCACATTACATCAGACAAATACATCATAAAACACATCAAAATATTACTAACGATTATATAAGTATAAAGCGTCCATCGATTTGGAAGGAACATAATATACAATATACAAGTTACAAAATAAAATGTGTATGTTCATCACCACCATTTGTTCGAGATGCGTTCATAACGTATTTTTACTTCATTCCTAATAATAAGTTAAATAATGCATTACCTACTCAAAATTAAAAAGTACCAACAAAACGGCAGTTAACGGTCAAAAGTAAAATTCTTGTGGAATGAGTTGTGTTCGGAATGCAAGCAAACAGAATACATTACCAAATGTGCGTGTAACCCATCCACGAACATGTTCCTCACTCGTTTAGCTGAAAGGAAACAAAAATCAGTTGAAAACCTAATATCATTGGTTTATAACCAACTAACAGAGATTTGTGTATGTTTAACTTTAATATATATCTCTGTATTTATTGTGATGTATCATCTGGCCTAGGATATCTTCTTTTTATAGGAACATCTCAGTACTTTGAACATGTTCCAAACTAATATAAAACAATTATTGGTTTAATATAAAACAATAAGCATATAATGTTTTTAACCGAAATAATGCCTAGATATATTATGAATACAGTTTACCTCATTCGATTCCAGGACACTACTAATAAATCTTATCTCATCAAGTAACATACGAGCTGTTTACTAGTGATATTGTTACTCAAAGCTAATAAACAAAGCTTAAGCTTGACAGAAAACTTTGTAAAAATACAATATTATTCTTCCTGTTAAGCTCAAATACAAGTATTTTGATTTCAAATAAAACCTTGTAAACATTACGGTTTATTAGAGAGATAGTTTACACTTAATTCAATCAAGGTGGAAATCATCATTGACTATGATTTCATAAACAAAAGTTAAGATATACTTTTGTTAACAATAATTGCGTGCGCCCAGTCAAAGTAGCAACACACAGACTGTATTATGAATGAAAGTATCAAAGCTTTCCGCAAGGCGCGAGGCTAAAATGAATGTTTTCTCGAACCACAAAGAGAAAAGGAACTTTTCCTCCAATGAAAACTCTGGGATCCTTAATCAAAATTTATGACACTCTGCGTTTAAAGACTGAGCTTTCAACCCGTGTTCAACACGGTTTTGGAAACATTTTACACTGTTTCTTCTTGCCATGGGTTTGAGTATATCTCTGAGCCTTCTGACATAGAACAAATACTATTACAACATTGAACTATTGAACATACTATAGTACTATTGAACATACAACTATTGAACATATTATTGAACGTCTCGTACTATTGTAACAAATAATCAGCTTAGTGAGGCACCCTCAAATGAGGAGTTACCTGACGATATAAATGCAATTCATACTTACAGCTAATAATGGAAAACACTTTGTACTTAGTACTTATCTTAAGCAGACGGCTTTTTACCGTAGTAATTATTTCAAAATTACTGTTTAACAATGAGTTTAAACTAAATCTTATATATAGAAATTGTGCGCGGGAATAAAAGCCTGTTATTGCAGGCACGTCCAAACGTTGCTTTGACAACGGTCGTAAAGGTGATGAACAGCTGTGAACCAAGCTTTTGTGCTTCTAAACCCACAGAGTATTGTTGTTACAAGGCGGTTATTTTTACTGGTAAATCCACGCAACTCTAAACGTAATCGATAATAGTTATCAGTTTGTTTCCATTAGTTTTATCAGACCAATTATCCTAAGTAAGGCACTGAAATTATTTTGAAGATTAGTTTATGTTAAAAACAAGCTTGCAGTAAAGGTTGAAAAATTGATAAGTGCGATGAGGGTGAAAACTTCGTGATTGATGTTCTATACTTGGGTTGAAACTTACACCACGTGTTTCGTATCCCACACCTCTTCACACATTCCAACGTAAACATACTTTGATCTTATTAACAAAACATGACACAGTTTAGAGGCACAACAATGTGTGCGGTTATTTAGCGTTCAAATTGTTTACGTTTCAAAATGTAAACAACGTAATACTCGTATAACGATTGATCAATTATTATATACGAGTTTATGACACATGATTGGGAGATTGTGTAAACATACAGACAGACGGGTGAAACCAATATTTTAGTTAATATTTTTTGACGATTAAGATATATGTTTTGTAACATATTTATTCAATAAAACATTTTATTATTATTATCAATCTGTGCTAATAATAATTTGCAGTTAACTGACAGTTCTATCGAAGTTTGGTAATCTGAGGTGGTTTTTTTAATCAAAGCCCTAAAAACCACTTAAAATTTTGAATTTAAAAATCCTCTCTTGATACGTGCTTATACTATAGTAGGAGTGTTCAAACAACATTTCAAGTTGCTTGTCCTTGTAGTTTTGGCTCACCGATGATGGGTCTGTCAGTGGACAAAGCCTTATATAAATATAGATACAGAGATAGCCTCACCTCCTCCGTACTAGTAAAGGACCCTATTTTCTATGCTGTTTATCTGTTAAGTTTAAAGTATCATACTTAAAACGTCAGAAATAGTCAGTTTATAAAACTTATTACTTTAAATAAGAAACGTCACTCATACATTTACTCTAAATACTTGACGGCCGATGGGTGTTTAATAAGAGAATGCAATGATACTAATAATGTAAATTGAACATACACAAATACCAATGTGAGGATTTTAGAAAAGGCTCTTTGAATCTTTTAAACGTTTAAGGGTGTATAATATGGCTGAAAATAAATGACGATGTAGTCTGGCCAATGGCTCGTTGTTTAAGCTACAAAATTAATTCCGTGTCCACATTGTTTGTACACGCGTTTTTAGCGGCCTTACAAGGGTTGGACATAAACAAAACTGCTCACATATAAAAACCCTCTCTATACATCATTATTTTTACATGATGTCAAAAATAATATCTATTTAAAATAAAACCACATGTTTAATATGTTATTTTCATTGAGATTTTCGAAGTTGCAATGATACTGCATTTTACGTTTGTAAACTTGATGTGTTTATACGAAAACTAGCTGCAGTACCCGTGACTGCTACGGGCATAAAATGTTCGCTTCCACGAATTGTTAGCCAGTTAGTGCACTATATTTTTGATGTAATAATGTACATATTTACTTGAAGTAATATTTACATACAGGATAAATTTACATAATAAACGAAAATATTTACAGGTTTTATAGAAACACTATTTACACGTACTTATTTACACTATAAACAGTATTTACAAAGTAACATATTTACAACACTTCCTTAAATACAACGTTTCGGGTTTTATGTTGCGGCTGGAGGATAACCAAAGAGTATTAGTGAACTTACTCTGGAGCACGAAACATAAAATTGGCCATGGAGAAGCAGTCTTCCCTGAGATCAACGCCGACCATTTTCAGAGACTGTCCCTGTGACTTATTGATCGTCATTGGAAACAAAGTTTCACAGGAACTGGAGTCTCTTAAATTGAAAATGGTAGTTTGTCGGAATCAGAGAAATTCTTTAAAACTTTCTCCTACACATCCGGTCATGATGGTGGCCTCAATAAGGCTTTTGCAATGACTTAATCTGGAGTCTAGTACCATTGCAGAGTTTGGGTGGAACCAGATTACGTAGCAGCATAATTGGAGCGCCAACCTTTGTAGAGATCGTGGACTTAGGAGATCGTGTGAGATAGGTGGACTTCCTGGTGGATTTAAGGTGTTAAGAAACTCCACCGGGTAATGGACCGCATCCTCCATTTCCACAACAGAGTCTACAGACTGGTATCCCTCAGTTGGTATCTGGTCCAACAGAACGTTGTTTATGCTGTACGCGGTGTCATTCTTGGGAATAAGGATACTCTTTAAACCAAGACGTATCTTTAGAATTTAAATGTCCTAAATCCGGGTATATCCTTTCAGCTAACGCCTTCAAGTCTTCTACAGCTTGGCATAAATCTTCAGCAATCACAATTTCACCTTCATCTTCAGGTAGATTTCCGTTGCTATTTGTAGAAGCAAGTTTGAGAACTCTTTAAGGTGAACTCGCATGTTAACTTGTAAAGAGAGGAGATGAACGTGAGGCCACAGGACAGAATTCTTCACACAGGCTCTAACTTCGTCAGCTCGTGCCTCGAGGAACGACGGGCAAGTCTGGAAGTCTCCAGCCATAAGAAATGTAACTCCACCCATCAGGTTAGAATTACTCCTTATGTCCTGCAGAGTCCTATTTAATGCTTCTATTCCACCCTTGTGGACCATGGTACACTCATCCCAAATAATAATCTTACAATCTCTTAGGATCTTAGCAGAATCACTTTGTTTGGAGATGTTGCAAAGTGGAAGCTCTGCGTGATTTAAGTTGAGTGGAAGTTTGAAGGCGGAATGAGTAGTTTTTCCTCCCTGCAACAACGTTGCTGCAATGCCCGAAGACGCCACGGATATTGCGATATTTCTTTCCATTCGCACCTTAGCTAGAATCAAATTTAATAGAAACGTTTTTCCAGTACCTCCTGGTGCGTCAAGAAAGAATATCTTCCAGAATTCGAAAATGCTTGATATTACTTCTTCGTAGACACGTTTTGCTCCTCATTCAGTTTGAGAACGTGGTCATTGACTAATTCAGACAGTCGATCTATGTCATAAGACAACTCTTTATGTATTCGCGATTGATTTCTGTCGGTGGTGAGTTAAACGTCGGAGAAGGGAGACCGAATTGTTGAACGCACTGATTTGACATTGAGGATAGAATGCTGTCAATATATTGTACACATTTGTTGTGAACTATATCAGAGATTTGGTCCAACTGTAAGCCGGAACATTCTGTCTCTAAATGTCTCTTGAAATCTTCTGACATATTTCCTTGTGCTTTTCCCACAATGCTAGAGGGTCTGAAACCTGGCAAAACACTAAAATGACAGCAAAAGTTGCCTTATTTTGTGAGGCGACTCGGACAGCTTCTTCCAAGGTAACATGGCTGTCATCTTGCAGCAAACCCAGCGCTCTGCAAGCAGATTGATAGGAAGAATGAACCACCCGGATACCCTCCGAAGGTCTTCAAAACCTGTTGGCCCTTTGACCTCATGAAGGAGAAGACGTAGATAATAGCACTCTGTTGTTTGGATGTACCGTGTAAACACGACCGAGTACATTATCTTCCTAATGTCTGGGTGTCCTGGAATAGGTTTTCCCTGTTTCCGACGGCAAAACACATTGTTTTCCAGGTGTAATAGGCTGGGACTGTAAAAAGAGTTTTTGCGAAATCGTCCGTTTGGCACAATTCAAAAAGCTAAAGAGTAGTTTTTCGTGGATTTATAATTTTGTCTTAGACATTTTTGCGATTGAAATATACTTTTGTCCATTTTCTAGGTGCACTGCTAGGTGCATCACGGTGGGTACCTTTCATGGATAGGAAAGCAGAAAATACGCCACACCGCTTCAGAACTGCTTATGTAACGCTTTCATACTTTGAAACTTCATCGTACTCATTTTCAAACCCAAAAGCCGCCTGATCACCACCCTTGTTGACATATTTACAGATGTATTTTATGGATTTGACAGAGTTGCACAATTCAACATTGATGTTGAATTGTGTGTCAAACATTGTTTTTATTCCATCAAAGAGTTTATTTCGTTTTTAAGTAATACGTTTTGCTTTTAATAGTTATTGTATTTAACATTTAAGTTATTTCACCCTATCTTTCAAATTTTACATTTAAAATATTAAATTGTAGTTTTTAGTAAATGTATATAGTTTTAGTCTTAGTTATATTCATATTTTCACTGTTTTACTTGACGAAACCTATTTCATGTATCATGACTAATGGTGAATAAAGTTTGATTTGATTTGATTTGATTGATATGTGCCATGAAAGTACGTGACAACACCGGGTATAGGTACCACCCAACGGTTGTCGATGCCTCTTATTGAATTTGGCCGTAAAGCCGCCATCAGAAGGGGTTCCATCAGCAGTTTGGGTTTGATTGACCAAAGGGCGTGGATATCTCTGAGCAACTTGTTAACCACGCATGATTTCCTATTGAAGTGTCCGCAGGGACCGTGAATCATGGAAGATTTAATAATCATGAAGTTCAGGGTCCTCAGTTGGGTCTGGTATTTCTGCACTGATCACATAGTCACTCTGCTCAGCCATTATTTTGTCCTGTAGCCACAGCAAGATATGGGCGTGAGGCAACCCCGCTTCTGCCACTCCACAGTGTACATGTGACATCTACTCGAACCAAAGATAGAACCTCTTGTTAGAAGGTGAATCATTTGTTTTAGTTTCAAATGAAACACTCTTTTTTGGGGGGCAACGTGTACTAAATTCGTGCGTTCGATCTAAGCTAGAAGCTGGTAGCTGTGGAAAGTTAATATTGTTGAGTTGCAATGCATCGATGGAAACTTGAGATGATTCTGAAGCTGTAGGAAAAGGACGCATCATATCATTATTAAGCATGCTCACCAGGTGTGGGCGCATGCCAGACAGACTGTAAGTTTGACTCGCCGGATTTAGTCCAAGTGCAACTGACGTAGCATTGGCAATAGCGAAGAGGCCACAATCAATGTAGTTAGTTTGCTCCTGACCTTAATAAAAATAGCAGCACTAGACAGCTGGGGAAAACGGTTTTAATAAACTTAAAATCTAGTGGTGTCAAAACTGCTGTGTTGAAACTATCATACACATACAGTACCCTTCCGTTGTAGTGAAATACCTTGTAGTGGCCTACAACCGTCTCACTCTTGTGGTTACCGGAAAACATGATTTGTATATGAGGAGTTAGAACGGGTTGGATGTGACTTGCACCGTCAAGTGTTTGTATAGCATTAACACTGAAGGTACTAATGCCAGTATGTCGCTCCAACAACTGAATAAATATATCTATTTGGTCAGTGTCGAGGTATCCTCGTCTAATATTCCTTGTAACATTCCTACGACGGGTTGAATAGTTGAAGCCATGTTTTAAAATATAGAAAAATGACAAATAAATTACATACACTAAAATGAATATTAGGAACTATATGACTAAAGGAGTTGAATTGAAAAACAACCTTTTTACTTACCCAAACAAAATGTTTTACGTAAAAAGGTATTGGTTGATATCTAAATTAAAAAGGATTATTGTAGGAGTAGGTTAATAAACTGAAACCCCTAACGCAAGTAAAAAATAATATTATCCTGTTTTAATATGATGATAAAACCAACATTATTATTTACAGTTTAACCCCGTATTGGAGTAATATTATGTAAATAAGTTAAAATAAAATTTTACTGGAAGACTGTATGAATAAACAATGAATTGAATGTGAAATGTTGTGGAAAAAACTGAGTTATTAGAGTGATGGAAGATGATGTTGAGAGATAGCAGAGTGTAGGAGGCACGATGTGAACAAGAGAGCAAGGAACCAAGTGAAGTGCTAGCGCGGGCGGGTCCCTTATATACCCCACCACCAGAAAACAGTGGAATGACCGCCATGCCGCAGTACAGGACCCCCAGACCACCCACCATCCTCACACCGCGATCCACGGCTGCTGGCCTGCTCCACTGTAGCCTACTGCAGGAGGCAGACTCAGCCACTGATCACAATACTGTTAGTAGTGGTTTTGTGCAAGCTAGATTTTTCTTGTAAAACACGAAAAAGGTTTACTTAAACACATAAAAAACCTACGCTTTCCTCAACACATAAACAAACAACGTGAACTCCGTTCGTAGAAAAAGAGATTAACGTTGATAATTTAAAATGTGTACCTACTTTAAAAAATTATATTTTTAAATGTAGCTTTTCATAAATTAATCAGCACACTGTACCACTTAACGATGCATGACAGACCCTCAAACTTGGCAAGTGTCTTAGTTTTGAGCCTGCTTAATATTATCATAAAAACTATCTGTGTTTAACTTGTCATAACCTTAAAGAGAATAATCATACCATCTAAAAATTAATGTCAAATGAAAAAATATGACAATTTAAAGATTTCTATTGGTCTACAGTTGAGCTACAAAAACTAATACCGGAGATACGGCTGAAGAAAAAACGTCAAAAAACGACTAAAAGTCGCTCTTTAAGCTCTCATAATAGGTACTTTGAAATATATTTTTTAGCCTATCGTCATAATTTTGTATACTATCAAACACTTACTACCTAAACTAAAGGTTTTGTAGTCATAGATGGTTGGAATCTGCCTTTTGTATGCGCAAACAGGCAAAAAAGTAAAATTTCTCTTTTACTTTAAAGTGATATGACGTCAAAACTGTTGGAGATAGAAAAGAATGATAAATACAAAAGTTGTAGATCATTTCATTCCACACTAACGATTTTTCGTCAAATCTAGATCCGATCACTTCTTTAGCTTCTACAGATGCAAGTGTAAAGGCTTGCACGGGCGAGATTCACGCGACGTAGCTCCCACCCCTAAACCCCCTTAAAATTTTGAATTTCGTAAAACCCAGCCTTATTGCACATCTACACCATGAAATGCATCTACGTGCCAAATTTCATCTTTCTAGGACGTATAGTTTGTGCTGTGGAGTGATCATATGTCAGTGGTAACTTGCAAATATATAAGAGATATCAAAAATAAAACAGCTGGTCAATCCTTAAAATATATTGCCCTTTTGTTTTGAGGTTTCAAACTCTTACTAACACTGTTTATATCGGTAGCGTATTTGTGTTGTGTAACGCGCGGCATCATCAAGTTTGTTTCCTGTGCTGAGGAACAGCATTAAATCTAGAGGTTCATGAACACAACAATCTTTTTAAACTTTATAATTTTATTATACATGAATCAATAAAATTGAACCACTGACAAATTAACTCACTGTTAATGTTCTCGAAACTAAACTTTTAATGAGTTTTCAACAATTTGGAAGAGTCCGGAACTCTCGAGAATCATTAAAGACCTAATTGATCTCCTTGGCGAAAATGAAAGTTCTTTATTCAATGAGTTTCCTTACGTTAAATTGTGCATGGATTGTTGAATATTTACTGAACAAAATAAATCAAAACAAACTACAGCCCAGGTCTGTTAATCTGAATTTTTAGTTTCGTAATATTTCAGCTTGTTTGTCCAGCTCTTTCATACACAACCCTTGGAAACAAAACTTTACAGGTTTTAATACCTTTCCTGTAGGAAATACCGCCTGTATGATTAAATAATGAGATCATCGACCGGTTTAAGTGGTTATATATAGCTTTCTATGAAAGATTAATTTTGTCGTCGAAGCTTTGATTTTAACCAAGCAGGCGCGAAATTCACACCATCATGAAATAATTAAAACGCTTCCGTTCTACCAGTATAGTATATTCTGCTATCTTCAGTCAATTTATTTACCGCCTTATTAAATCATGTGAAAATGAAAAAGAAAGTCAAATAGTTTTAACATCAGACTCTATGCGAGTCGGCTAGCTGATGAACTGGGACTGGAACACTCTTAGGTATTACTGTCTGCAAACAAGTAACGTTACTAAGAGTTACCATTTTAATTTATGTTTTACACAGCACATATTGCATAGTGTTACACATCATGCTTTTGTCTCTTTGGGTATTTTGACCGTTACTTCCATTTTCATATTTGAAACTCTAATTTTTTGTTTTCCAAAATTCCAATGTTTGCCACCTTTTCACAACAACGAAATTCGCAATAGGAATATGTTAAAATTTGAATCCCACCGCCTTGAAATGTTTAATAAACTTCCACTTCAGGCTGGTAAAAAATTATTCAACAAACTCCCAATAGATATTAGAACAAACAACGACTTTGTTTCATTTAGAAAAAACTGAAAAATTACCTAATAAACCATCCATTTTACTTTAGACGAATTTATGAATACCTCTATTTAGTATAAATTATTATAGTTTTAAATTACATTGTTACGGAATTGACCTTGTCTTACCAGTGGTAGTAGTCAACACAATTTTATTGTAAAAATGACTACAAATAAATAAATAAATTTATTTCCTCTCGCCTTCTTTTTTTGAACAGAATTGAATAAAATACGATGAAATTAAATCTTTCTAAAATTAGCATTGTAATTGAACATTGCAATGTAATCCTCAAATATATTTCACATAAACAAAGGAATTAAATCAGTTACAGGATGCAAATCCGTTCATATATTGACGCTCTCGGCTCATATACTTCATTGATTGACCTAATTACTGTATAGTCTGACATTTATATCAAACCGTATTTCTTTATTCTTCTTTGCTGATTGGAAAAATATATTTATGCTGGTTTTTTTCTGTTAACCGTGATAGATACCGAGTTGAAGAGTTTTGAATTAACTTATAGTGTTATGTAATGAGCCGTATTCTTGACTCTTCAAACATTAAAATAACCGCAACCTTTTTATAATATTGTTGGTAAAATTGAAGAAATAAAATGTGTTGTCAGAAATTTTGTTAGGTTAAAAACTACCCTAGAACCTGCACTGATCAGAAGGTACATTATGTGGGTAATTAGGCATACGCTCTATCCTAATTTTTGTAAACTAAAACATTTTATATTAATCGAAAGCATTACAAAAGGTTATATAGCTCAAACGGTAATACTGACTTTACTGTGTGCTATATATATTTTTTAATTTGCCAGAGTTTCCATCTTAACAACCTAAAATTTATTCTGTTTGTATAAATCTAAACTAAACGCCTAGTTTATACATTAAGTCCAGTTCAGTTTTTATGTAACATCTCAAGGACCTCGTAGGTTTTACGATATAAATACATATTGAAAAAGAAACTAACATATTTATTTAAATAATATTTTAAACTTTATTAAAAAATACTTAGGCGTTTGCTTGTTAGGTGGGCCTAATTAAAGACATTGATGTATCAACGCCAAATTAATTTGATTATTATGTCACGTCCAATTAAAAGTAAGTCATATAACATTTAATGTGTTGTGCCTATAATAGGTGCCAGGTCTTGTAACCTGACATTTGCAGAATACTCGGCATGCTGTAGAGCTTTTATATCAACTTATAGACTTCTAATAGCTGAGTACATATTCTAAAATACTAACAGAAATTGGTTTTCTTATGTTATGCTTGTAAGTGGAGTACAATAAAAACATTTACACATTCACTTGAGTTGTGGCAATGGACAAAGTTAGCAGTTCTGAGAGAGGGACAAAACAACATCAGAACTGTTAATGTCACATTGTAATAATAATAATAATAATTTATTAGTCAATGTACAAAACAGTGTTTGTGTTGACAAACAAACATACTACAAGTATGTGTATATTAAAAAAAGATAAAACCACTAGTAACGGCAAAATATATAGGGCCTAGCAGTTTAAAAGTAAACTAAATTTATGACGTTGATAAACTATTTCGATCCATAAACTCCTAAAATTTAGAAAAACCGTTAACTAAATAAGATTTTAATTTGTTTTGAAACTTTTTGAGCCCGTTAATAATTTGATTTCATCTGGAAGTGATTGGAACAACT
This sequence comes from Matsumurasca onukii, assembly GCA_018831715.1. NCBI lineage: Eukaryota > Metazoa > Arthropoda > Insecta > Hemiptera > Cicadellidae > Matsumurasca > Matsumurasca onukii. Next base: position 23,105,032 of record CM032058.1, on the reverse strand, counting down.
ATACCGGCCTGAAGGTAGTTTTCGAACAAACAAAGACAGTGGGTTTGATCTGAAATCGTGCCTATGTCGCGTGTCATAATTATGTACGTCAATGCCTTGTTGTAGAGCACTTATTTACATTAAACATACAGTAAACATTAAAGTTTCATAAATGAACAAACAAGGCAAAGTTAACATGTTCAATGTTTTAAAATATCACGGCATGAGTTCGTATATATTCTTTTTCTGTAAAACAAATTATCTAAAAAGTTGGTAATCTGCATTTTGATTCCCAAATGCTGATGCTACGATAAATGAGGATAAATTAATCCATAGTATGCCATTTTGCTAATTTATGTAATTCGATTTCGTATAATTTGTTTGGAGGCCTATATCATGGAAGTATTGAACAGCAACATTTGTTTGCTCATGTGCAATGCGTTCAATTTCTTCACTTGTATTGGCATTAAATATTAACGTTGTATCATCTGCGTACTGAATTAAATGGGTTGAGTCAATTTGAAAACCTATATCGTTTATATAAATTAAAAATAAAATCGGTCCAAGTATTGATCCTTGAGGAACACCACATAGTATATTTCTTGGTGATGATAAACCTCCTTCGACTTTTTTTTAGTTCGATCTTTTAGATAATTATGATTTGACCCACTCGAATGATAAGCAATTGCACGAATTCCATAATTGTTCAATTTTGTTAAGAGAATTTTATGATTCACACAATCGAATGCTTTAGTTAGGTCTAAAAAAATTGTGATGTTTTGTTAACGCTTTAACCTCTTCAAGCTGATAATAAGTTGACATTACTTTCTTTCCTTTGTGACGGCGTTCAAATCTGCAGTGGTTTCAAGGGACAACAAAATTACGTTAAAATAATCCAAAACGACATAACCTTACGTAACCTAACCTTACCTCATTTACAATTTCCAGATTTGTTTCAATATCGATAATTACATTGTAAATATATTTATTATGATATTACTAGCAAAAAGAAGTGAACGGAATAGTACCTTTTTACAATTTTTAAATGACGACGGTTTCGGGAGCCCATCTTATCGGTGACGTACAAAATTGTCTAACCTAAGTTGCAAAATAATTACAAAACATAAGATGGGCTCAGTCCCGAAACCGGTCTTGTGACAAATTAAAATGTTAAAAGGGTACTAATCTGTTTACTTCTTTTTGCTAATAATATTAGTAGCCCTTAGTGAACTTTATCTATTTGATATTATGATATTAATGCAATGCTTAAATAGTATTTGTTATCAATATATATTTCAATATACCTTAGCTGTATACATCCTATAGTTAATGTTTTACACAGGGTGAGTTTTAAATGTCCCCTACCACCTTAACTTTTGAAAAAAGGGAAACAAGTTTTAAAACCTTTGGGGAATGTTTTTATACAATTCTAAAGTTTGATTTGACGTACTACGCGTCACCTTGCCCGACCCAAAAACTGGGTGGGGAGGGCCCCCCAAAATTTTAAAATTCAAAACCCCCCTTCTGGGGCACGTTTAAAACTCACCTCGTATATACACATGTTCAAGCAACCTCGCTTGTTAAGGGGACCAAACAACTCTTTAAAATGTTTTGAAGTCGTCAACATTTGTTGTGTGTCACACAATCTTTACACTTTCTATAAAACTCGGTAAAACAAGCGGTATTGATCCAAACATGGATTAAATCAACTAAAGAAGTGTACATAAAAGTGGTTTTCAATTCTCAAGGTATTTTTCACCATATAAGATAAAACTATGTCACCCTTAGTTACCAATAAACTATAAGATATTGCCTTACCAATACCTACAAGCATCCATGAAACTCATATTTACGAAGTTTGTGTTCTAGAACTTAGAAAACACCACGAAATAAAGAATACAATGGCAGAGTATGAATTAATGAAGGTCCATGAATAGGATTTATCAAGCGGCTTTACAAACAAAACCATCAAACTATACATAAAAACATGTGAAAGTCATATCACGCAGAGAGTACTTAAATGATCCAAGTGAAGCGAAGGGAGTACAGATAAGAATCCCTCAGGGTAGTTAGCTTCCCACAAATCTTCAGTATGAAGTCTCTTGTGGTTAAGAACCCTAGATTTCAAAATGTTAAATTGTTATCTAACAGCCAAGTGATATCGACATAAGCAATAACGTTAAAAGTATGAGCAGCGTTATAGCGTTTTTTTATATTTCTAAGTTAATCAGCCTTTTGTGTTTCATGAAGTTCAGTGACCTTTACCAATTGAAATAACAAAACAGATATATGTTTTAACTATATACCCTCCGCCATATTTACAATGGTTTTGCCAAGTATAATAAAATGGGCTAATAGCTTAATCAATATTTTTATAATTTTATGGTGTCAGCATTAACCGATACTCAAAAATAATGATTTATTTACCGTACATCAAACTCATAAATAAAAACAATCATATGATACAAATCAAGCTTGGTACGATGGGTAATACAGCACCTAAGACATTTTCCGTAAATTCAGCTGAATTTTCCTTTTAAAGGCCGTATTCCATTGTACGAGTAGTTAAGACAACCTTTTCAAGAAAAATCTATTATTTGTATGTAAAACGGAAATTAATTCGAAGAAGAAAGTCCAGCAATATTTCTCAAGAAGAGTAAGTGCTCATTTATCAGATCTATAATACTCGTAATATAACGATATATTAGGAGGTCAGCGGCTAAAACGCCGTTAGCCAAGTGAAATGCTTTTAGCCCTAATGTCACTCGGATGTCCGAGCCAGGAGTAAATATAGAGTAAATTTGTAACGGTCAAGTTTTAGCCAAGCATTGACATTTTATATAAATGATAACATGTCAACAAGCTACCTGCTGATATATGGAGGACGAACTGTCAAACTATACTGCATTAGATACTAGCCGGTAATGGTTTTGTAGAATCTTGTAAAGAAGAAAAAATATACAATAGACTAAATAGATAATTAACAAGGTATTACAACGAGTCTTTGATAAAATACTTTCTAGAGTACATACGCAATAATATTATAGTTTTTCTGTTAACAGTTCTGTTTGTTACGTAAACTGTCAGTTAATAGATTTAATATAATATACATGTTTTTACTTTTGTTATTATTGTTACATGTGTTTTGTAAAATCGTATAATCTGTGTTGTAATAATAATTTTTACTCTATTGCTTGTAAACAAAGAACACATCTTCTATAATAATAATAAACTAAATTAATTTCCAACCCTTGTTTAAAGTGTGTTGTGTTCCTTCTCTCTCTCTCTCTCTCTCTCTCTCTACACTCTAGAGTCAAAGTCTCTAGTTTAATCAGTCTTTATAATTTTAAACCTTTTCATTCTCTTTCTTTATCATACTCATATAATTTATCATCTTAGTATCTTCCTATTTACATTTATCATATCCCTCTCTCTGGTCCTTCGAGTTTCTCTAATTTAAATCCATTCAAAACACTGTTAGTATTGAATGTTTAAACAGTAAGTTATAACTTAAGTTTAGATACTGAACCTTTATACATTTCTTGACAATTTTATATAAACATTCCAGCAAAGTATAACACGCTATTTACCACTTACCTCAAGTCAGTATAAAAGATATTTTTCTGATGAACGGTTTACGTTGGTTTAACTAAGTTGAAAGAGGTTTTTAGAAGGAAACAGTAGACCAGGTTTCAATTAAAGAAAGAAATATTTAAATGTGGACTTTTGACTCAAAACACTGTGAGACTCTATCTGGGCAATAATTGAACTCTTCCTTCTTGAATAATGCTTTTGGAACCCAAGGGAAATCAAGTATTATTTTCTCAAAGATTTATTTACCTCAATAATACTAAGGAAATTATTTCTGGCTAACCATTAGGAGAAGAAAAATATTTTTTCATAAAATAATTTCAAATATTTGTCATCTATACTTACATTTAATTACATCTTTCGTGTTTTCAAGATTCACATAAAGTAAACGTTATACCGACACATTTTTGAATGATTTTTTACTTTCTACGTTAACGCAATTTTTATTTAGTGACGTAACCTAGGGTTTGTGGGCATCACAAAACGATTTTGTAGTTTACACTAACCTTTCAGCCACGGACGCAGGCGATTTTATGCATTTTACCTAAATTAGCAGTTGTATAAAAGGGGCTGATTATTTTATGAAAATAGTTAGTTAAATATCGTGAAAACATCTAGCCCCAGGTTTACCAAAGCATGACTATCCAGCAGCGCCTTACTGACTTGTTCTTTGTAGATCCATGACTTCAGACGCGACTTGTCATCTCCTCTCCGGCTCATTAAATGTTCATTTTCTCAACCAATGTATGCGATACATTAATCATACACTAATAAATTCTATTAAACTTGAACGAGATCACTAAAAACACGATGCTTGGTTGATCTTGCTGGTTTGTAAGCTTTAGTTGTGTTAAAGAAGATTTAGAAAATAATGAGAAGGGCGCATAATACAAAACGTATTTGAAGGGAATATTAATTGTCTTAAAATTACTGTAAATGCGGAAATTCAAAGAAGGTGAAACGATTTGATCTGAACATTTAGGTAAAACTTCTTTTGCACTGATCATTACATACATAATTTCGATTTTTCAATGTTGTAGGCCTACTTCGTTTTTGGAACTCCAAAATATTTCATTAACTTAATTTTTATAGATAAACTAGTAAAGTTTGGAATTGGAAAACATGATTCAAGCGCTATAAATACGTTCGAATATTAATACGTTCGAATTGTCTGTTATTTTTATTTCTTGAACCTGTACGGATTATTGTATTACTTTTACCGTTATTTGTTTTAACTTAAATATGTTTTATCAAACTAAGATTATCTATAGAGTAAAGTAGAAATGTTTACTCATTCCACTTGAGTTGTGACAATTGACAAAGTTAGCAGTTCTGAGAGAGGGACAAAACAACATCAGAACTGTTAATGTCACATTGTGATGTTTTGTTAACGCTTTAACCTCTTCAAGCTGATAATGAGTTGACATTACTTTCTTTCCTTTGTGACGGCGTTCAAATCTGCAGTGGTTCCAAGTGAAAACAAATTAGTTTAGCATAACTAAGGACAACATGTACCTAACCTAGTATACTTTTTTAGTTTTTCTTGTTACTGCGGGTTTATTTGATGTTTTCTTTGTTCTGTCTACGCCAACGGCATCTTTAGTGGAGACTTAATTTAGGGCTTTGTGGGCACCCCCATACACACGAAATAGTAAAGATAAAAAATTTTCCTTGCGTCATTGAATTTGTATTGAAAGTCCCATTCTTTTCAAAGGGGGGATGCCACAAAGGGGGGATCTCCATTTGAAAACTATAGGGGGCCCTCCCTTCTCGGTTCTTGGTTGGGGGTCGGTGACGCAAAGTACGTCAAATCATACTTTAATATCCTATAAAATCATTCTCCAAAAGGTTTAAAAATTCTTTCCTTTTCAAAAGTTAGAGTGGGGAGGGTATTTAAAACTCACCCTGTATATTATATTTTATCATTTTTGAGTTACGACTTTAACGAGTTACGATTAATTATGTCATTTTTGAAGAATTCCAATTTATTACACAAACAGAACACGTCAATTTAACAGAATACGAAAAAAATACACACACAGGTAATACATTTGTACTATAATATATGAAAATACGGACACATAATATTGCAAGAATGAAGCATAGATAGCACATGCTATCAGGATTTTAAACATTGTAAACTGTAACTACTTACGAGTACATTGATTTATGTTAACAAGAGATCTAAACAAAACAAGTTTGGGTTAGCAAGTTACTAAGCATTACTCAACTAGTTTATTCAGTCAGTGGTGCCAATCCAACAACTTGATTAAAACAACAACAACCCGTCTCATCTCTATGCTAACTGGATAAGGCGAACACGCTTCGTTTAGTTCAAACATATTTGTCTCAGTCAAGCAAGTTAAGATTAAGGTTTCAATATTAGAATATCTATATCTTGCTGTCTCATTTTAAGGTTAAGGTAGTTTGTACGCATTAATTTACTTGCCCAGGTAAGTCGCATATCAATATGATCGGAAGAATTATACAGAGTGTCCAGTAATTGGGGATCAAACTTCACCAGGTGGTTTATCAAGTCAAAATAAACAAAACCTTTACAATAACACATTGTCATATTTTGCTTAGTTTTCCGTCCGTCTGTCTGTCTGTGCTTTTCTAGGAAACTTTCATGTATACCTGTATTTTTACTAAACAGTTTAAGAGTTTTAAGTACTTAAGATTAGAAAACTTAGTATGGCCGCCATTTTAAAATCAGAAGTGGTTAAAATTTATTTTTAAATGTTGAATTTTATTATACTAACAAGTGTGAATAATTAAGAGTTTATACCTCATTCTACCTCGGAGATAACATTATTTAGTGAAAACACAGACAGACGAAAACTAAGCGAGATAGGACTGTGTGTTATTGGAAATTGTTTGTTTATTATGACTTGATAAATAATTTAGTCAAGTTTGATCCCCTAATTACTGGCGATACTGTATATTCATCACATTTAAACAACTTGTGATGAGTTAGACTTAGTTATAGTGTGGTTTGTTTTAAAATTAAATAACGTTATTAAAATAATAACGACTTTCAAACGGCAAAAAATCATAGGATGTTTGATCAAAGAACCTATCTTGGGATTACCACATTAATGCGGTATATAACAAGATGTCGACAGGACTCTTTCTTGAAATCATATTGCAACCAAGATGATATTGTAAAAAATGCACAGTATGGTATATTATATCCCCATCCCTTGCGAATACTACGAGTATATCCCCTTTCTTACGGATTTTAAAGGGAACTAAATGTAGTTTTGTACTCTAAAAGAAAACGATAAGAGTAATTGCCAGACTTACAATCCCAAATTTCTTGAGAATAATCATTCAAATCTTAATGTATAGCAATATTGCCTTTATAATATTTCATATCTATACATATTAGAAACAGTATTGATTTTGGGTCTAATTACTCGTTTGAAGCACAGAATAATGCATACAACACCAGTAACAAGTCCATTCGGCCAACTACCACTGTTCAAATTAATTAACTCTAAGTTAAATTAGTTACACTTTATTTAATTATTCAGAATTACTTTTATTTAAGTATTACCCGTGGGGGTAAGGTTTCCCTTATTACTTGATGTCGAAACAAAATAATTTCAGTTGTTAAATAATTGACAGTAAAATAAGTTATATCATAACATACATAACACTAACAATATGTTACAAATGTTTTTCGTAAAGATAACTACACTAAATAAGCAGGAATCTAGTGTTCATCAACTTAGAAAACACCACAAAAGTAAAGGATACAATAGCAGAAATATATGAAGGTCCATGAATAGGATTTATGAGATACAGCAAGGGACGCACAAGCCGCTTTTAGCCTCATTCTCACTGGACACAACTCTCCAGCAGACATATAATGACTCTATTTTCAAACAAGAAGTCATCACTTCTTCCCCAAAAGTATGATTTCACTTTTAATAAAGCAACCTAAGATTTAAAAATGTCAAAATTATCCAAAGTTCACGGATGTTCCGTCCCAAAACGTTCCGTTTCAAGGTCACATAGCCTACAATTTCGAAGCTTAACTTCAATTGTAAACGTTCTTAAGACTCAGTTAGGTATTAAGATACGCATTTACAAGCGAATGGTCATAAGACTTGAAATGATTGCCTTGAACATTTTATTTAAATCCATTTGCTTCAGTAGTATCCGTTAAATAATAAGAGATATGTACATTGGTAAAACCTAATAAATAGTTGAAAACCCGCCTTAAATATTCACCCTTATTGGTTCATATTTACCAGCCTACTTGCCAATTATTTATTCGATTTAAATTAAATAAATAATTTTTTATTTGGATACTTGTTCATATGGGTATAAAATGTTTTAATCGATATAAAACTATCGGACTTTATAAAACGGTTTTAATGGCTTCATTTAACATCCAAGGGTTTTACAAATCGAAGGCTTCACAATTAACAATTAGTATTTCAGATACTCTTAGAAACTGCAACAACATACTCTTGTTCTGTAAAAACCCTAACAATTGGCTAATAGACATTTAAGATACTGAAGATATGAACGGTAACAAAAGTGGTTTCTTCTGTGTGCTCACTATTCCGGTTCTTGGCTATTTTTGATCACTACTGGCTGGCAAAAAGCCGGCTGTCTTTATATTTAATATAAAGGCAGTGTCTGTGTTGATGTATAGCCCAGGATCGCTTGAGTAGATTAAACCTTAGGTGTGAGCTCTGATACACGTTATTCTCTAGTTTGGATTACGTTTTTAATACTCGTACATTATCAGGTTTATAAAACAAACAAGTACTTCACGTAAAGTCTTAGAAATAGTTTTAAAGATTTAATCTAGATGAAATAAATCTACTTAACAAAGGTTTTAAATACCACCTTTTAAGCAAAAAAATTTCCTAACCGAGGCAATGAATGCTGAAACTGCTTTACATCACATAAATAATAGTCCTAATTAGTAAACAGCAGTTGTAATGAGGGAATTGTTACGTGGAAGGAACGTAATATCTTATACTATGTTAACAATTAACTTGCCAATATATATACAGGACACATTGTATACATAAGATACTATCTGATATCGAAATTGTCTCATGCAGAAGAAATATACGATAAATTAAACAGAAAAATGAGTAAATCACCTTAAATAAACGATTCTTTCATTAATAGGTAAAAGCACATTTGATGCCCCCAAACGTATAGTTTTTTAAAACTATAATTGTGGTATTATTTTCAAACATCACTGTATCTAAATAAACAGCAAAATACACATTATTCCTAACTTACTTTACATGTCTCTAGGAGTTAATCTTATTACATTGGGCAGTTAACTAGTCATTCGGGAGCTCTTGGAGACTACACTTACGTTAGGGCAAAATGAAAGTTCCTTGTTGAATGCATGGTTTAAGATGATTTATTCGAAATAAGTTTAGCGATCTAAATAAAAGACCTATTTATTTCTTTACGATAAAGTTATGTAAATGCAGAAATAGCTTCTTTCAGAAATAGATCTTTATTGGCAATAATTGACCTCTTCCTACTTAAATAAAGTTTATTGCTCACTGGGGAAATCAGATATTATCGCTCCAAAGAACTAGTTTAAGTTGCCTTCTCATTTATTTCTAAAATCCAAAGTAGTTTATTTCTTCAAGAACCTTTAGAAAACATTCCAATTTTGTTTGTAATGAACTACTTTCTCGTTTTAAATCAAGTAAATTGTTCAAACACGTATAAACATTAAATTTGAAGTTTTGTTTTATTTTGCTTAACCTATAAGTACCCCCGTATAAGGTAATCGTTATTGTTACATAAGACATTTGTGTTAATCCAATAATTATAAAAACAACCAATATACAGGGTTGTTGAAAAGTTTGTCCCTATTTTTAAACATACACCGTTAAAAAACGGATCGAGAAGTTCAATTACTTTTAGATTAAAAATAATGCTAGTACAATACCATTTCATATAATATATACAAGTTGACTTAAATCTCAACATTTACTGACTCCACCAACATTTTCGAAAGTGTATAAAGATTACAACTACCTACAAATTAAAGTTCACAACGAGGCAAATAGTGTGCGTATATGGTGGTGCTTTTAATAATGGTGGTGCGTATATGGTGGTGCTCTAATAATGGTAAGTGTATATGGTGGTGCTCTTATAATAATTCGACACTTAATATCTATTATACTGGTTATCATGAAATGAGTATAGCTGTAATATTTTACTGTATTACAATGTATAAATTATATCCTGTACGCTGTAAAACATTAGAAACGCATTTGTCATGGATAAAGCACGTTAAGCAGTACATAATTGCAATACCCAATGATTTCATGCTTTTGAGGTATTTCACAATGACTGTTAATAAACTGTTTTTTTGGTGGTCTAGCAACAACCAAATAAACAAAATAGGAAGTGACTTTTCAATCACACTGTATGTTTTATATGTTATATTTTTCTTAATGATTGAGGTACATTAAATATTTCGAAACATTCATTACCTCTAAGTTGCCAAAACACTATCAAGCTTTACCTTGTGGTTAATCTCGCCCTAACGACTTGTCCCTTGTAAAGCCATTCACACAGAGGAGAGCTGTGCCACCAAGGGTCATTAAATGTACATTTTGTTAATCAATTACTCTGATAAATTAATTACAGACTAATGATTTCAACTGAAATTGAATGAAAGCTACATGATTGCACCGCATTAATCTTGTGGTGTTTGTTCGTTCTAACGTTTTAGGGATTTAATTACACTAGTTTTTGACCATGATGTTGCAGCAGAGTAATATGTTTGACATTTCATTTGAAGTACTCGTATGTTATGATTATTATTTTCAATACTATAGATGCTGAATTTCAAAGCGAGTATTTGATTTTGTTTGTTTATTAGTTGAATAATATCACAACAATATTTAAATTTTCTCTGTGCAATTGTGTAATGGTCTAGATTCCAGGTATTGAATCCTTACAAATAAACATTCAATTATGTTTTAGCGCTGCAATTAATACGTATCTTGTATGCCAATTTTATACAATTCCATAATCGCTTCCAAAAACTTAATATTTTTTAAACGCGACTATTGATCTCTGAAAAGTCTAAAACTTCAAATACATTTTAGAGGTTTTCAAGTATTACTGGAGATTGAAATACTTTAGTTAAATCAATTATCGTATAAGTATACGCGAATACACGACAAGAGAGAACGTCAGTATTATAGGAGTTATAACAACTTGTGTTTTACTACTGAAGTTTTAAAGAATCACTCGAAACAAACAAGATTTAAGCGCTAACAAGGGCGTCCTTAACAAGTTTGAATCGTCTGTTATCTTTGTTTCTTTAACTTGTATGTAGTGGATTTGTTGAATTGTACGTCTTGACTGATGTAAGGTCAACGTTTCTAGATAAAACCAGCACTTAAAAGTTAAAACCATTTGTTTCGAATAGTTTATGCAAACCATCTTCAGTTGTATGACAAAATAAATTAAGAAGAAAACGTATAAATCTTCACGCAAAGAATGATGGTTTTTGGTTATAAATAATACAATTCCAGAATATCCAGGTGGCTGAATAAAAATAGATATGATTAAAGGTGAATTCATTTAAGAAATAAACAAATCAAAACATAGCTATGCTTTGCTACCAGAGCTACCGTGGATCTAGTGTATTTCCTCTTACGGGGGAGAAATCACACCGGATTGGCATTTTTATCCCCTTTTGGGACCCATGTGACCACTCTTACAAGTAACATGTTTCAAATTTTCACGAAACTTGGTACAAATATCTGTTTTTAAATATCTAAATTAGGTTTGTTAACCAGCACAACCGGTCTACTGGAAGTTTTTTTGGGGGGTTTGTCAAAAATGGGTTTTAGGCTTTAAACACTGTATTTTTGATCCGGTTTACATTACAATTGGTATAAACATTCATTATTCTTTACCAAACATGCGTATGAAATATCCGTTCATTCAGACCAAGACGGTGCCTGAAAATCGTGTTTCCGTCACCATCTTTGTCTGGCTGAAAACAATTTTTATATTTGGTACACATTTTCAGTTTGTTACTATAAATGTCGTACATCTAGCTTGATCATAACTGGATGACAATTTGAAGAGAAAGCCCTAAAACAAACAATTTTGTGAACATCGGAAAAACACTATTGTGACTTGTACGAGCTTTAATTTATTAACCAGTGTGCTGTACATTCGTACCGTCAGACATCCAATCCTGAACTGCGTGAACAATACTAGTTGACTCCGAGTATTTGTTATCATTTAGATGGGTTTCTATAAGTAACTTTTATAGATCTTAATGTGTATAAACACTAAAAAGCTAATTGTTGTTTGCAATAACCGCCCAGCAAGCGGGAGACCCGGGTTCAAGTCCCGGTTCGGTCCAAACATAGTTGTCTTCAAATTTCTCTAGTAATATAAGTAACTTCTTTAATAAAAATCAAGATAAATAAAACTGTTATAGCATACATTCACAACAGTAGTGAATCGTAAATAAATCTTCATAACGAAGCTATGAGAAAAAGTGTTTAGAAACTTACAAATTACCTGACAGACTGGAGCATTCTTAACATCAAGTTGTTCTGTACTTCACATTGGATTTAATATTTTACGTTCTTGAACTTGATGTTTGTTGTGCGTTGAGTTGTTTTTGAAGTCGAGTAAAAACAGTACTCATAATACTTAAGCTGTGACAATGAACGAAGTTAAGCACTACTTGTGAAGCACTTTTATGTCTGCTAGTTTCTAAAGACTTTGATTACCACCATACACAGTGTAAATACACATACACAGGGTTTAAACAAGTCTTGGAGGGCTTGATACAATTTCAGTGACAGATCAAATTTCCAGGTCATCAAATTTTCCAACTGTTGCAGTTTTCAAAGGTTTTGGTTGGTTGCTCAAAACGCCCATGGAATACAGGCTCACAAATAATAAAACAAAATCTTTCAGGAGAGTATAAGGCCGAATTATAAATAAGTTTGCTGCTTGTAAGCATTATTCTATTCAAATAACAACTTTTAATTTGGTTTGCAGTTCATTAAAAACCTGCTTTGACTCCTCCCAGACCGTATCTTTAGTCGTAAACTAGCAAGAAAAGTAAATCTTAACCTTTTGAACCAGTGCAGTAGAATGATTTTATATTGTGTCTTTCTTAACGACATCCCAGAGGGTTTTACACATGGTATTGTTTTAAAAATGCGTATCGTTTACTTGAAATATTTCTTGTTTATAGGTAAAATATGCCGGATCGAAAAATTTTGCTGAAAATATATTGAATATTTTGCTGAGCTCTTTAACTAAAGAGTTTTAGTAAAGTCTAAGTAGCTGCCCATGTCTGAGGTCGCAGACAGTGTCTTATTTTTGAAGACAACAATTTGTTTACAATCTTATCAACAATCAACAGATTCATCGTTCTTATATATGACAGGCAACAACGTAGGATCCCTTGTTGAGTTATGTTCCTTTTACCAATGTAACAATACAAAACATGTCTCAGTTACAAAGGTTAACGAGCGTATTCAATTAGTTGATTCAGTCAGGGGTGCCAATCTAACAACTTCGTTAAATTAACACGTCTCATCTACATACGAAACGAATAAGCGGAAACATGCTTCAGTCGTACAACCATAGAGAACCGTTCTACGTATCCTCTTGTTCCCTGAGTGGTGTCTGCATTCTGTTGATATCTTCACTAGAAGCTTTTGACGACTTGGTAGACAGAGATCATAGTCTATTGTAATGACCAATTGTCAAAAGTAATAAGTGACTAACCTCCAAGCGTCAGTCCGAACTACACGAAAACTGCAAACAGATGTTAACGATTTCAATTAGTTCTGTAACTACCAGTATTATTTACTTAAGTAGTTCATTTCCTATCCACCATAGTCGAGCTAGTTATGAGCTAGTATGGTGAATTGTGAAAAATTAATACAATAGTCATCTTGCCATTCTACTAGTTATCACTATCGTAGGGCCTGCATTTTTAGAAAACTGCCATAGTATTCTTAAAGGCAACGTTGATCAAGAAATTAGAGCTGTTATGTCCATTTTAATGTTCATCACTGTGGCAGATTCCTCAAGGCTGCTGAAAATAACCGCTTAAAACAAGTATTTGAAGTTTGTTGTTGACGATGGGAGGATTTCAGAAGTTGAACTATTATTAATAGCACGCTTTTTGTTCACTAACGATGGAAAATGTCCGCAATAATAGCTCAACTTCTAAAACAAGTAGTTAAATACAAATGTTAGGCATTTTCCAAGTTGGCAAATAAACATGAACAAACTTTGTTGGTTTTTGCTGAGCTTATTGAGTTTTAACGCAAAGAAATTATAATGTACACGTATGCACGATAAACCTGATACATACTCAAACGGAGGTATTCGTTGATTAGTTAAAGGACATTTACAATACAGCCAATTAAGTAATTATGGTACATTCTTTAATAAATCAGATAAAGCTTTAGAGAACCTGACCACATATTTAATTTCTGTGTGATTTACTTAAGTAGACAAAAGTTCATATCGAAATATTCAAAATGGTCTTTATTAACTAACTGTTTAAGATGTGAACTTTGGCAGTGACCAGTGACATCAAGGGTTATGACTGTCATTATGCGTAAAGCTAAGGGGTAAAAATGTTTCTTCGGGCATGACGTCAAAATTATAATCGAAGTTTTGCAATTAAAACGTATTTTACCAAACAAACAATTTAAAATGTGTCTGGTTGTTACTTAAGTTCATTCTCCTACTCTTAAATTAATTTTGACAATCATAGCCATTATTAGTCTTTATCTGTTTTATTGTTTTGTTTTTTGAGAACTCTACTATGTAGATTAAATACCAACCAACAAATTGAACATGCATTATAGGAACCAAAGCGAGAAACGCCTAAAGTCTTGTCTTGAAGGATATTGGTAAAGTTTGGGACATTCAAGGCTAACTTTTCTGACATTGACAGTCCATGTTGACATATTTTGTCAACACTTCAAACGTTTAAACGTAACGAACACACTATAAAGTATTGATATTGACGTCAATGAATAAGGGCTCCAATGTAGTTTACATTTGAAAGTTATAGATATGCAACTTATAACATATACTCGTATTTTTACATATCTTCAAATGCATTAAGTTTAACCATTAAAATAATCACACTATTTTTCAACCATTATTTAAGGTCTGAATGATTCAAAATAGCTGTGGAATAATATTTTTTACGTAAACAGTTCTAATGTTTAAACTTTTAAACTGAAGGTTATTATTTATAATATTATGGCTTATATTCTTATTTTTCATTCAAAACAACTTATTTTATTTCCTAACCGTAACTTTCAATTTCGTTACCTTCAGGGTGAGAAGGAGGTCCAAACGCTTCACATTCTGTATTTATTTTCTGTTCTATTTTTATGACCAGGTAATCACAAATTCTCAGTAAAGTACTTACATTAAAACGGTTGAAATAACCTCACAACTGACTGCACTCTAGAAAGTAGGAAAACAATTAAAACACAATGTAAATTCTTAAGAGTATTGTACATCACGAAGTGTCAGCCAAACTATTTTACGGAATAAAGAAATAAAAGTAAGAAACATTCAGAACTGTTAAGGACACGATTGTTAGCGATAAATTCTGTTCAGTTCAAGTGATTCCTGAAATCTTCAGATTCAAACACAACAAAACACAACACTAACTGCAAAAGCACTATTACTCTTGACCTTTATCCATTTAGTTTTTAACTTGAAGAATTACATTTATCAGTTGTACTCGCAAGTCCAAGTGACTGCGAAAGCACACTATTTAGTAAGCTTGAAGGATTTATTTACTTGTTCCTGATAGTCTCAAACCTTCACGTATAATTATACTCTATAACACGTTTTGGAAAAGGTTATTAACGTAGATCAGTGTAAGAAGAGGGCTAAAACTGCTGTACAATTCTTTCTTAGATTTGCTATCATTTCACAATTTTAGATATTTTACAATTCAAATGTAAAATTTCTGGGTAAGCAACGAACATGTATACATAATTATTAATTACAAATTGCCTTGATTCTTCCAACCACCTTGGCTTAATCATAGCCTAACTAGTACATGTACGAGCTTGGTATCTTGTATATTGTTGCTAAACTTGTATACCATTTGGTATTATTGTTTTATAAAATATTAACAAAATGTTAATTTTTAGATTTAAAAATAACATGTTTCACATTTATAGATTTATTTTTAAATATATTTACAAACATGTACAATAATTAAAGACTTTAAACGGAGAACTAAAGAATAAATTTAAATGAACGATTACGAGAACAAGTGCCTGCCAAAACAGGAATAATTTTCTTACCAATCTTGGTGGAGGAAAAGCAGTATCTGCTGATGGCACAAAACAGATCAGTAGTGTTTTGGCTGACATACTCGTGTTACATACTCTGATTGCTTGTCATATAAAAAAATACTGAAACGCATGGTAATAAGTGGCTTCACACCACAGATAGCTTAATAACACCTACTGTGACATTTTGAATCTGCAAATTAAGACAGGAAACCTCTTGGTTAGATTTTTTGAAAAGACACTTTACAATAACACCGTCCTTGGAACTTATTAAGTCTATTGTCCATTGATCAGACTGTTATGTGATACAACAGTTGGCATTTGTGCGATACAAACATGAAACTAAGTACTTAGAAGGTGTTTTTTATTAATTCGAGCAATTCGGAATGAATTGGTTCTTGCAAAATCAAGCAAGATTAATGCAACGTACTCGTGCAATGTAGGTGGTTTCATTTAATTTCAAAAGAAGTCATTGGATTGTAATGAATTTATCATTGTGATCTACATTTAACGAACCAGAGTGCAGAACACAACTCACCTCCTGTGAATGGCTTTACAAGGGACAAGTCGTTAGGGCGTGATTAACTTCAAGGTACAGAACAGTGAATACAGCTTTGGTCAACTTGATGAACCATACAATGTTTACATTTGTGCTTTGAAACTTTGAACATTCTTCATGTTGTACTTTCTGCTCTACTCGTTCTGCTCTGTTGAAAGTAGCACGAATATTTCTATTCGAGGTAGCACCTTTAGATGTTGTCTAAAGCGGTTTGAGGTTTCTAAGAATATAAAAAGATGTCTTTTGAATAAACTGGATGACATCATTTAGCAAATGATTTAAAACCATGAGTACTCGTATTTCTGTTGCTAGACAACAAATCGACAATTAATACCTTGGCTCGTAATACAGTTTTAAGGGCAAAAATGGTTTATATTTCACAACATTAAAATATGGACTGAACACACTTTTAAGGTGATCCATTGTACAATTTGTATTGGTGTTTTTTCCACGGTAGTACCTGTTTAAATTCCTCTACTAACATTTAATACGCGTTTTGTTATCTTTCTAGCCTATTTATTTAATCATCAATTATTTATACTATTTAGTTTGTTGATATTAGTTTGAGATCTCTATTAGTTTGTTGATACCATACGTTAATCTTTGAAACTTTGCTTAAATACAACATGTTATAACAAAACAATAATATCCTATAATTATGTCATATAAGTTAAAATTACTGTTCCCAAAATTATTGTTAGATAGTCGTGTTTTAAACAGCCTCTAAACAATTACTTCATATTACATGTTGTCCTGTATAAACTGGCTGCTAGGTTGTTGACATGTTATCATTTATCTAGAACGTCAATACTTGGCTGAAACTTGACTGACCGTGACAAATGTACTCTACATTTTCCCCTGGCTCGGACATCCGAGTGACATTAGGGCTAAAAGCATTTCACTTTGCAAACGACGTTTTAACCGCTGACCTTGTAATATACCGATATATTACGAGTATAAACCAAATTGATGAACACTCACTCATTATCAGAAAGGCTTTGTGTATATCTGTCTGCCACGACCTATGGATTCTTTAGAAGAGTGCTCATATTGTGATGAAATTCTGAATCCAATAGAGTTTAATACAAAACCCATCTTACCAGTAAAATCTTGATGTGGATTCTTGTTGTTATTAAGTAATTGATTTTATGCAAAATGAAATAATGTTACTTCTAATAATAGACGCTTACTCAAAATGTTCCAAAATTATTCCTATGAAGTCCATTACAACAGAGAAAACGATTGAAGCTCTTAAAAAGTCTAATGTGTAAATATGGAGTCTCCAAAACGCTTGTCACTGACAATGGTACCTCATTTACATCGTATGACTTTTCTGATTTCTGCATACGTAACGGTATCAAACAAGTCACAACTCGAGTTAAAATATTCATTTCATCCCTACCCAGCTGCATTAGTAAGTTAAAGCGAGCAAGTTTCATTTCATATATGATATCTTCAGTTTTCAAACCAGCTTAGAGCCATACAAAGTCTCTTTTTTAGCTTTTATAAAGCGTGAAACAATTTTATTTTAGTTTATTACGTTTTTAATTCAATGTTATTACTTGATTTTAGGAATAAGATGATTTATAAGTACGTACCTTAATGGTGGATACTGGGATGACTCCACTCTTCATAGCGTGTTTACGACGGAAGAGGTCAGCCACGCCGAAGGCCCAGAACAACACCATACAGAATTACAGAAGAATAAACCCAAAATAGTGCAATCAGATGCTGATCCACCATACTGTTGCATAACCTTTTAAGTCACAGTTGGTAAAGCTATGACTTGAATCAGTATTACAATAGAATCAAAATCTGAACGAGTAAGCAGAGACTCTCTACTTTGCGCCATTTCTGACCCTTACACCAGTTCTAGAGGACGTGCCATCTTGATCATCATCAAAGGTCAAGAGAAGTCACGGACAGATAAAGTACTACATTATGTTTCTCACCGACTTAACTATTTTGTAGCGTATTTCCAAATGTAAATTAAACTTACCGTCTGTACAATGGTTCCAACTACAGCAGTGGTCTGCACAACTTGTTCTATTGCATTTTAAGATAGCAAAGGAGGGTACTGAACACAAAGACAGTGGAAATACAACACGTACCAATAAAGTCCACACAAACCTCGAAGTGCACAGTGAAGAGCTTTGAGCCGAAACTACCCTAGAGTCTCTGCATGATGCATTGTGGGAAGAGATTCCATTAGAGTTCATTGGTTTGAGCGATAGAGTTTAATTCCGAGATACAATTTCCACACACCGGAGACTCCAACCCGAACAGTTTGGCATTAGACGTCACTTAGAGGTCTGATTTTGTGTATTTTAGATATTATTTAGCAAATGCCGGAGATTTGTTCAGTTAAAAGGTTTTAAAATTATCGTGGTTGAATAATTCCCCAGATTTTTCAGGCATGATTTGCGCACCGCACCGTCCCTGAATACTGCTAAGCACAGCAATCTTGCAAACGGCCTGGTTCAATTTACCAGCTGAGTCCCTGTACCTTTGTATCTTAGCTGAACACTTCTGAAACACAACACAAAATATCACAATTCACATTTAACCACAGCAGATATTTAGATCCCTTGGAAGTTTTAATTTCGGAGTTGGCTAATTCAAACTATTTCCAGGACAAGCACTATTTCGAGCTGTTTTATCAGCAGGCACGTCTAATTCAGGTTAATAGTTGTGTATAACATCACATGCAAAACTGTGAAGTTACGAAAAGTGATATCAAAATGTTGAAAGACTGTGTGAAATGCAGTTGAAATGTGTGGTATTCTTTTACTAAGCAGGGTGTAAGCTTTTGTTATTCTAGGTGCCCAAGTTTCCCGCTCTAAATTTCTATCCCTTTAAAGTATAGTAAATGTTAATTAGTGTTTTCTTACATTGCTGTTCAGGTTCTGCTTTATGGCCTTGTTAACTATATTATACTCGTAGTTCTCACTCAATAGTGTGGGAAAGATATATTTACAATGCCCTAATTTGCGTTCATTTACTAAATGGCAACATACGTTGAATGCATGTAGTTACGTAAGAAAACACAACACACTATTATTTAAAAATAGAAATAAAGGTCGTGAGTATTGCAGTTATTTACCGTGATAATACAATATGAGTGTATATCTTTTTACTGATAATGAAAAATGGAAATACGATTCCAAACCACTGTTTAAGGTTATGTACACTTTTGTTTGTTCTTTGTTTTGTTTCCAAGAGATGTAAACACATGATTGAAAGAAAACAGCTCTTATTTACATTAATTCTAAATACTGTATTATAATTTCGTATAAATATATTGGTATTCCATGATGGCTCAAAAGATGGACATGACAAATTGAAAACAGATAAGTTTGCATTAATGTAGCCTACAAGTAGTAACATACTCGTAGATTACATCAAAATCTTGTATATGTCAAATGTAATACCTCAAGGCACACACCAAAGCACATGATTGTGTACAGTCTGATTACATATTACATCCCTTTGTCTGTGAGAGTTGCACATCAAACCTAAATCAAAGCGCTTCCTTACCTTAGTTGTAGTAAATGCTCAGAAACTACAGTACACAGGTGAAACACATCACTTAAATAAGGGAACTTTGTTTATAAGTCCGTATCTAGGTGTTTGTACAGCTAGTTTATCGATTGACCGTCATAAGCTGCAAACTATAAACGGCCAGTGTTAATGCACGCAGTAAACCTGCATATTGACACATACACCATTCAACTGACTGTCAAGTGTTTGAAACCGTCTAGAGCGAATATTATTGATATTTGTAAATTTGATGGATACAACTATAGCCGATGTGTAGCCATAATCGTTACCGTGAGTACTCGTGATTTTCCTGAAAGAGGGGAGGATAATAATTTTCACCAGAAATGATGTGGTATTACGTATTAATAGTTCTAAGAAAATCTGTGAGTTTGTATTACTATACGAGATTTTGCTAAAAATGAAACTTAATTTAAGACTTTGTATACGGTTTTACTACGGTCCATATGAACTATATTTATTATTAACACCTGTGTTCTCGCTTGTATAAAGTTCTCGCTTAATTCAATTCTGCGCGCAAAAGTTACCATTCTACCAATGAGTTTACTTGCTCTAGTTTACTTTGGAGTTTACTTTAGTGGTAGTTTTGATTTTATCTCTTCTTTCGAAAAGAAAAGTTATAACGAGGTTTTCAAACTTTCGTCAATTAGTATTCCCAGTTGTGTCTTTCGGGAACCAAGTTAAAATTTCAAATCTTGTTTTCTTGTTTTTTAAATTTAACTAAGTTTCAGTAATCTACAGAGAAAATATAATTGTTCAAAGTGTTAGTAGCATATTATTTGTAAACATATTAATGACAGTCTTATGAGAACAGGCTTATTCTTTTTACGTAAAATGCTTTTCATCTGCGCTAAAGTCTCGTAACATTCAACTGTGATTTGTTTGTAATATATACGCGTGAACTAAAAATTTCAAGTAAGCAGAGTTCGAAACACAACTAAATAAGGTTCCACGAATTCGATTTAATCCATACAAGACAGTACGCACTATGTTTTTATTTTCGTTGCAAGTGCACATGGGCAAGAGATACGTTTGCAGGGTGTAAATATATGGAGGTCCATGAATAGGATTTATGAGATACAGCAAGGGACGCACAAGCCGCTTTTAACCTCCATTCTCACTGGACGCAACTTTCTCAGCAGAAATATTTTGACAGAGAATAGACATTAATTTAGTCAAAAATAAATCAATTTTGTTAATGATCAAAGGGCGAATGATTAACAACAAATTAATATCAGACAGGTCAAAGTTGTATCACGTACAGAAGTACAGTACAGTAAAGATAGTATTGATCAGTGTTCCAGCAAAGTTCAGTTCGCTGAAATCACTTAGGTTGTATTATAACAATATACTCTGTCAGCTCCATATTTATGTATTTATGGAACAACATACAGTCAATGTAATTTGACTTGAATGCAGAGTACAAAGGACCCTCGTCTTTGTCACCAACGTTGGCTTAGACAGTTAAAACCATTTCGTCCTAATGTCAGTAATTACACAGAAACACTGTTAGTATTTCCCTTGCACGCTTTGTTTGCTGTCACTCCAGTTCCAAAGTATTTCCTTCTCTACAACTCAATATGAAAAATGTTTACCAGTTAAATCATAAAATAGTTTTAACGCCTAACAACCTGTTTCCTATGAGAATTGACCCATCATGGACATTTACGGTGAGTTAATTCTTCTGGCTAGCAAACGTAACCTGTAGTACTACATGAGGAACATTGGTACTAGATTTCTATTTAATTAGACAAAACAAGTTATTTGTAGAGTTGTTAGACAAAGTTATATTTACATATACATACGGTGTATACATATTACATATATGTACTTGTAAACATAAAGTTATGCAACTTGACTCAAAACTGGATACCCATTTGTTCTACGACGTTTAGTTTTGTATGGCGATAGAAATTATTGCTCTACTTCATTTGAAAATTTGCTAATAATTGTTAAATTATATGAACACCATGAGACATTTCTACTAAAACTGTAGAGTGACTTCTCTAAAATTGGAGAGGCAAAGATAGTTGAAACTATTCAGCTCAAATGAATATTAATAATCTCATGAAAAACATTGTATAGCAAATATAGCACTTTAATGAAGCTTGCAAAATAAAACATAAGAGAATCATATGCATTTTAAAGAAACTTTATACTATTATTAGTAAATCGGATATTATTTTTTAAACTTTGAAAATGTTTGGACTTATATTCTGTATAACATGCTAGACTGGAAAATAAAACGTGAATTGAGGAAGTAACAACAACAAAACCTTTTGAGCTTAGTTTCGATATAAACGCACGTTTAATGTTTGATTTTAAAAGCTCTGGTTTTGATTCAAAACTAATGGATTTACAGATTAGTTTACACGAGATCGACTAAAAGCTAGAATACAAAATATAAATGTAGCTAGAGGAACATTCAAACTGGTGGTTCCTTAAAAGTACCTTTGTGTTGCGATTGAGTTGGACGGTTCCTCGTAACGTTATTGTCTATCCTGGGAAAATTATTTAACTTATGCTCTCTTTCATGAGATTACGCACAACCACTAAATGTTAAATGTGTTTGCAATACTATTCACCTCGACGGTGGTAGCAGTTATATTTCCTTTATCATTTTTTCAACGATAAAAAAAAACATGCACCATTACAGTTATTGGTACACGATAGCATTACAACAGCTATTGTGGAGATCAAACAACGCAGTTCTATAATGAGGGAAATAGTCTTTTTGGCTACGCGTCAATAAATGCGTTAATGTTTGGAAACAGGATTTCCTTTATATGGAATATAAAATAGTTTATTGGAGTGGAACAAATTGAGTAACTAATTAAAGTAGTAATTTATTAGCTGACATTGGTTGCATTGACATTAGTCAATTGTTGTGCATCACATTTTTAACTTATTAATATTATCCAAGTTTCAACTAGGAGCCTAAAAGGTTTGAGAATATTTACCAACCAGAACCACGAGAATAACGTCATGATAAGTTTAATTTTGCATAGTGTTAGTGTTAGGTATTTCATTGTTTTAACTAGTTAAATATTGATTTCAAATGTAGTTTCGAGGTTGAGTGGTAGAGAAGACTTTGTAGTCCTAACTTCGCCTCGTTATACAAGACAAACTTTACATTTACCTTTTAGTTTTGAGGGTGAAACATTTTATTCGTTCTGTAAGTACTACTACTATAAATCATTTGGAAGAGTTATTTAACTAATATTTTATTGGTTTTAGACTAGTTATAGGTGGGTGACGTTAAGTACGTCAAGACGAACTTCAGAATCCTATAAAAACATTCCCTAAAGGGTTTTAAAATATTTTGCTTTTTCAAAAGTCAAGGGGGGATATTTAAAATTTAATGATCAACTACAGTTTTGGTTGAAATAAACACAAATTGTTGTAATGTTTACAGTCGTAAACTACTACCCTCAAAAACTCTCATTGATAACTTCCTCAGTACAACTTCGCTTACAATAAAGTAAAATTGAACAATCTGTTTATGGGTTTGCTTTTATAACTAATACACAAGTTTAGTTATTAATAACACTCAACAAATTTTCAACCTTGTCTTGACCTATAATCTTATCTGAACTATATTTAGATTATTTTATTGAATAAGAAAGTAGTTAAACTAGTTTGAAATATTAATTTCTAATAGGTTAATCTAAGTCTTAACTATTATGTACGTAAGCAATGTTTTGGTAAATGTGTTATTCCTAACAGCCTGGCATAACAGGGCAATTGTTTACAAACTTTGTAATGTCAACACTTTCTTCTGTAAAACAACTACACACTATGACCTTGTGAGTAACTAGAATGTCACAAGTAACTAGATCGTACAAGAGACGTCCTTTAGTTGTATCCACAAGGTTATGTAAAAACCTTGTAATGACACTTTATAATTATTTGAATATACCTCATACAGTAAACAGAAGTTTCTTGTTTCAATATGTTGCTCTGTGTGCGTGCGGACCGTTTATGTGTGAAAAGACTAATCTGACTTACACATTTGATGAGTTGACAACTCAATAATTGACACGGAAAAACTCAGTAGGGAAATATTCAGTTACGTTTCCGGAAACTACGTCTTTACTTAATAATAGTTGAGAAAACGGAATAAATAAGTTTTGTTACTAATAAAGAGTTAAATTAGACCTTTCAGAGACTCCTTTGAACTCGGGACACTTTCAGACGGTTAAAAACTCATTAAAAGTTTGGTTTCACAATCATCGATGAACGATGAACTAATTTGAGTGGTACAAATCAATGGATACTTAGAAATTATCATAAAATGTAAGGGATTTGTACAAGGCTAGTCTTCAATGTCACCACCACCCTAAATTTGAAAAAGGAAATATTTTTAAAAATTGTTGAAGAATCTTATTATAGGGTTCTAACTAAAGTTTATTTTCGTCACCCAACCCCCACCCAAAACCGGGGTGAAGATCCCCAAAGGGTGTGGTACCTTCCCCTTGTGGCACCTACAAAGAAATGGAATTTCAACACTCGTTTTTTTACTCATTTAAATATTACAAGAAATCAGGTTTAATGACCTTTATTTTAAGGTGCTACAAAAGTGGGTTCGTGTTCAAAAAAATTTGAGAGGCCCTCCCCAATGGTTTTTGGGTGGGGATGGGTGACGCAAAGTAGGTAAAAAACTTTAGGATCCTATAAAACATTTCTTAAAGGGGTTTACAACGTTTTTTTAAAGGTTATGTTGGGAGGTGGGGTGACATTTAAAACGTCAATATTGAAGCTTAAAACAAGTATAGAATTTTCCAGTCACACAAGTAGTCTTACATTGTTTGTTTTATTTAACAAGCATTTTCGATGGTTCAGATCCTAGATGTATTTCTCTAGGATCTACAGGCAAAACCGAAAGGTAACTTGTTAAATAGATGAAATCAAGTCCTACAGTTGGGAAATTATAATTTTAGTTTTGCTTTGTTTTTATTGTTGCTAAATTGCATATCATAAAATGCGTTAATTTAATTTGTTAAGGGCTTTCATATAATTCAGTTATCAACTTCTGCTTTACAGCTGATTCATCAAACTAACAACAACCCGAAATATTGGTTCGAATAAATACAAAATAAATATACTCGGTATTTTACCAGTGAAAATAACAGCCTTGCAACAACAATACTCTGTGGGTTTAGAAGCACAAACACTTGGTCCACAGCTGTTCATCACCTTTACGGCCGTTGTCAAAGCAATGTTTGGACGTGCCTGCAATAACAGGCTTTTACTTCCGTACAACACAGTTATTTTAAAATAAAACTTCTATTTGAATACTATACTTATACTTAACACCCAATCTCTAATGTATTGGCTGGTAATTTTTATAAACTCAGATGAAAAAAAAACTTTATAGTGAAAAGGTCTTTTCAACCTGTTAGGAGAACGGCGTGTAGTTTTCGGATTTAAAACTGCAATAAAGTAAATAAATAAGCCTTTGTTTATTCTTTTCAATTATTAAAATAAACAATACACTTTATACATCGTGTGCAAATATCATATAAATAATTATCATTATCAGAGCAACAATTACATATGTTACTAAAATTAAATAAACATAAAATAGCAACGTGATGAAATATTACATATACATATTGAAAAAGAATGAATTAAGTGCCTCATTAACGTTAGTTGTGTTGAGGCACTTTCGCAGATATTCTTACACACGCAGTGAGCTCCATAAAAGAACATAAAACAATATACCTAAATATAACAATCGAGTAAAAAGTAGATTTACACAAAGAAATAAATAAAAATCACAATACTTCAAAACTAGAAGACCTTAATTAACTATTACACAGATTTCCTGACGCGTGTATCTTATTTATATATATTTAATACAGAGTGTTTAATAAACA
Source organism: Matsumurasca onukii (assembly GCA_018831715.1). Lineage (NCBI taxonomy): Eukaryota > Metazoa > Arthropoda > Insecta > Hemiptera > Cicadellidae > Matsumurasca > Matsumurasca onukii. Next base: position 23,079,131 of record CM032058.1, on the reverse strand, counting down.
TAACAGTTTTACTAAAAGTCTTTTGAGTATTTTTATGTTATGACTTTAGATTTTGCAATGGGAACACACACGGTATAATGGGATATCATTTATTGCAAACCGTAATAGGACATGATTTTCATTTAAATTTAACAAGAAAAACACAGCAAAGACGAATATTACAGATACCCGTGTTGAGCACAGTTTTACAGCTGGTCTTTAAACGCAGGGTTTTATAAATCATGATTAAGGATCCCAGAGATTTCGTTACAGGAAAAGTTCCCTTCTCTTTGTGGCTCGAGATAATGTTCATTTTACCCTCGCGCCTTGTGAAGAAATAATATATATAAGTTTTAAATAAATACAGGAAAACGGTGGCAAAACCTAGAAATTACTCAGAGCTTACGGGTTACTCTGGCTACCATTATTTTTCTGTGGGTAAAAAACTCGTTGATTTAATATGTTTGACCACATAAAATATAATATTAACACATGGATAAAGAATTATGTACACCTACCTAATTTACTAAAAACACATTGGGTTACGAAAACTTTACTCCGTCATTGTGGAATTTACACGCAGATGTAGTATACATCTACTTACAGAAGCTATTGATCGATATACCTTACAAAATTTTGTCTTGTTTATATATTTTATAAATTCAAGTAAATTTAGATGTTGTTACTTGGTATTCGGTGTTGTTTTATCTGGTAGAGGTAAATTTTAATACTAAAATAAAATTATGCGATTTACATCCAGATACGCCATACTAGTTACTTAAAATGAACTTAATTAAGTAGGGTTAAGGGTTTCAACTTAATTAAGTACAACAAGTCTAAACTACGTTTCAATTTTTGCAGAATGTATTTCAATACTTGTCTCTTTCATTGATTGAAATTACAGATGTAACTGAACAGTATTTGCATACAAGTAAAATAACATAATACGTTTGTTGTTTTACTTAAAATTTTCTAAATCGACCGATTGAAGAAAATGCTTAGTAAATGGTCTCTCAAACACTGCAGCTAAAAATGTTACAACTTTGTGTCGAAATTAAGTAATGTCCTAATTGATTTAGTGAAAAGAGAAAGACCCTTTGATCTTTAGAATGAAATTCTCCCTTCATTGGAAATGGAATGATAGAGAAACCGAATTCCTTGCACTAAACTCTTTTAATATAAACGTTGTTTGAGAACAAATACCTTTAACTGTTTTATTAGGAGGCGAGACTGCCAGCTTCCTTTGGAGGCGAAATAATATTAGAGATTTACAATTGACTTAAAAAAACTGTTTACCCAATTACTCGTATGTTTTTTCAAAGAGTTCTTGATCCCAAAGTGCCTAAATGTGATAAGAAGTGGTATCCATCTGTGAGGTTGAAATTTTATTACGGACGTTTGCCAACGGTTTTGAGTAAACACAAAGAACACGACGTTTTGGTGTCTGGAATCTGATTCCGTCTTTAGGTAAATGTAACCTGAAACATAACACAGAACATTGGGAAATGAGACTAAAAGTAATAAGCCCAATCTGACAAAAGTACTTTTAAAATTCAGCTTTTTTGAAGAGTATTTTTAGAACTGTACAAAGCTCAAACGAATGAAACCGCACAGAGTTTCATTTACCTGTAGAATAAAGGGATCAGCTTTGATTTACCACAACAAAAAAGAGCGGAATTTTTAAACTCTGTTGTGACATTGAATGAATACATACGTCAAGTTACTGACGGGTTTAAGGAAAATAAAACCACTTTGTGTTTTCTAATATGAGGAAAATGTTACACGCACAACATAATTTAATATTCACTTTTCCTCAAACAGAATAAGACTGACTGCGTGAGACAGGCTGGGGATTCCACGTAAGATAACTTACATTCGCGCTAACCAACTTATAATTGGTTTTAAGACTCTTTGTGCGCTTTAGTGAAAATCTGTAAACATTATTTAATATATTTAATTTAGATTAATTTAACAGTAGTTTGAAGGGGTCCCTAATGTATTCTGAGTGTTCCTATTGTTCTCTGGATTGACTGGAAAACACAAATTAGAAAGGGAAGGGGTTGCATTTCCGCAGTTTAACAATGCGTAGTGTGGTGGAGTGAATCAAGCACATCGTCAACCAATTAGTGCTATTCTCGTTTTTAATATAATGCCTATGAACCAATATATCATATTCTTGTTAAGTCTTAATGTTAATTTATATCACGATATAAATCAATTGTATTTCTAATATTCCCTTTATTACAAGTACGCTCGTGGCAAATATAAGAGTATCAATACTAGTAGCATAGGCGTATCTTTGTGTATAGATAAAAATAAATGTTAATAGAAGGGCTGTATTTATTCCCAGTGTAAAATGTACATTAAAGGTTAATTTAACTTTAATTAATAAATGTTTGTTATTTGAGGAAAGTTTTTCTTTTTGTGACCATTTAGTTACTATATTATGACTACGTATGGTGCAAAGCTATGAATTTTCATGCTTTATCCTAATGTCTGTTATTTTTCGATTTAATGTTAATGTAGGGCACGTACGCACATGTAAATCGAATCAAAATAATTTCCTACAACGAAGTTTATAGTATTTCATATATTAACTATCTTGCTATAAAAGCAAAACGGAAAAGCTTTTAGCGAGTTTTTCGTAAGATTGCTTGTTTCTGGTTGTCTCCTGGGACACATCAGTGTAAATCCAAACCAACGCCTCGTCTCATCAGAACAACAAATATCCTGAAGAAACAAGGAATTCATTTAAAACAACTGAATTCTTTCATTCGTGATAGTGGTAAAGTGTTTCTATGTTCTTGCTTGATAGCAGACATCATTTTGTACGGTACATTGTCATTTATTTAATAAATAAAGAATGGAATTTGAGATGATATTATACCCCAGATCAATTTCCTTTGTAAACCTTTTTTATTGGTTGATGCAAAAGCTCGTATATTTTTATCCTATTGGCTTTCTTACCTTATTGGATGACGAAATACCTAAATGTTTACACAATATTATATCTACCTAACATAATCTAAACCTTTAAAAAAAGTTCAATCAAAACCGTTATCTACAACTTTAAAATACTCTGATACTTAATTAGAAACTAGTGACCTCCTCAAGTACAAATAAGTTTGTGATATCTAATTAAAGGTTTCAAATAGGATATAATATTTTAAGTATGACTCAAACATTACAATCACACGTGAATAGTTTGCTTCAAAACTAATTTTCTGTCATTCTGTTCTGAAAACAGCTGCTTTGAGATTTTGTGCATTAAAAGTTTTTTGGTGTACTTTTCACACAGGTAAATAAAGTATTATCTTGGGCAAATTTTAATCCTAGGAGAGAAAAAGATCCATTTTAATGATATATTTATTGGCATGGACATCAGCTAGTTCAACGAGTTTGTTTTTGAATTATAACACTTTACGCATGGTAAATCAGTGTAACAGCTGTTTCTTCAAAACAAGATAATTCAAGACTGTTGAGTTCAAAACAATGTTTACCTTAAAATAATTTATAATGACCAAAACTTATTTATTGACATTGTATGTGTTGTGTATTTCCATCTGTGACAAAAGTATCGTTCATTACTCGGCAGAATTTTTCTTTTTGACCCTCGGTCATTTTGCGACCTCCTGTCAAAAGTGTCACTGAAAAGCTGTCACTTTAGGACCTAGTGATGAAATATACTATTAGATCCGGCTTATTCAAAAAGATGAGTTCATTTCAACTAGTCGGCCTTACAGCGTGATGTACAAGAGGTTAAGATAACAAGCTCTGAGTGTAATTCATATTTTCTGTAGTGTTTTATTTATTTATTTCCACGTTATTTGCCACTTTATAAAATGTTCACACATTAATGAATACAAAAAAATTATGAAATTACATGCGTTATACAATGTGTTTAAAGTTGTCTTACAAACTAAATATTTGAATAAATAACTCACTTTGAGATAACATTAATAAACTATCTAATTATAACAAGAAACGGTAACAAGTTTTGACCTTATAATGATACCCTGTTGGATAGTTTGTTGATCAATCCTCTTGTGAATAAGAAACTGTAAGTTGTGACGATGTTAACACATTTCTCACTCTGTATTATGTACATTCATTGACTTGAAACATTTACCATTCAAGTATTTTGTTTTATGTCCCTATTCAATTTATGTATTATACTCGTATGTGGTGCAAATGAAAGTAAAAAAATGCAAATTGATACATGACATTCGAACTCTGACCTCATAAATACGACCGTACATCATGAATTTCTACAATTTTGCATATGGTTGCTACGCACAGATTTCTAGTAACTGCTAGGTTTTAATTATTCGTGGTAAATTCAATGGTTATGATCAGACCTTTATTACCAGTAAACGGTTCATCATAATGGCAGAAATAGTGTACATACAACTCATTTTTGAGACTTTTGAAACTTCATTGTAGTAAATCGTGAAAAAACAAAACCCAATAACTTGTATGCTATTAGAGTGATGTCAAAAACTATGTTTGACTGTTTAAGCTGATTATTGTTAATGTTCAAATTAGAAGAGCCAGGTCATGAGTACGGTCATATTACTTGGTTTTAATATTTAGTACTGGCCAAGAGTAGTTGATAAACCCCGGAAAAGCCTTCTAATATTAGCTTACTAAAACTGAAATCAAGTTTAAAATCAAATTATTTATTAAACAAAGAAAGCATTTAAAATAATTCGTGTAGGATAAACAAAGAACCGAAACAAAGACACATGTTTGTTTCTGTTTATCGATAAGGTAAACGGAAACTCCCCAACATAAAAGTTCTATAAATGAAATTGGATGTCTTCCCCGAAACTGAAAATGCGAGTGTATGTACATTCGTGTGGTTTCTTTTGTTATTTTTCCTTGAGTCTGAAAACGGTTCGACAATTGTTTACTTAGCGCAGTACGGGTAAAAAGGACCCTTCAAGAGAGAAAATAACTCTTTTTTGTGTGTATTGTTAGCGAATTTTACCTATAGGCTACAAGTTATTTTAAAGAAAAAATGGTTCCAATATATAAAAAACAATAGTATTTTAATTTTAAAATATTTAGATTACCGCAAAACAGTCACTATTTTGTGATAATCCATAATACTCCAATCCGTTCTAGATACATTTTGACAAAATGTGAAAGTTATGACTCATTCTGAAATTTATCACATGAGAGCAGCCGATTTTTATATCAGAACTTTTATTGCAAACCCTTGTATAACCACTAAAATGTGCGTATGCAAAGTTGACTCAAAATTATATTTTCTTACGTCTAAGAATTAGCCTAGATGAGTTAACCAGACTACATAGTTTTTTATGCCACTGCTCACTCTAAATATAGAAGTGGTTCATTACCGAAGTTTTGCAAAACATATTCAAGTAATCTAACAACACTTTACTTTAGTGCTTAACAAACTCGGTTAGCCAAATGTAATTACTTTTTGTGGACGGATACTTAAACGTTGAATGGAAAGTAATTTCAAGAGAAACTCTTCAAACAAAACGCAATGTTTGGGGAGCAGCGAGCAGGCCCTTGTTCACACGCAGTGTTTATAATTTATTCTCTTTGGTTGAGTTTGGGCTGGTTTTTACACCAACTGAAAGGTGAGCCATATTGGCCACATTATATTTTAGGTTGTTTTATATTTGTTTGAAATTGCACCTAAGTTGTAAGCGTGAAGGTTTGTATATTTTATGTTATATACATTTTTCTCAGTTTCCTTGTAATTAGTAGTTTTATACTGGGCTTTTGTCCGAAAGTAAATTAATATGTTTTATGGAAAGTAATTTCAAGCAAAAATCTTCAAACTAATGCAATGTTTTATAAGCTGCGAGAGGTTTCTGGTTTAAATACCATAATTATTAAGCATTTTTGTAGTTTTCCTTTTATGAGAAAGCTAAATGTTATCCGTTCAGTTTCGTATTTTTACATATACTCGTATTTGAGGTGATTCCTGAGGAACTTTACAGCCTTCTTTCTACTTGAAGAAGCTAAACAAATACAATTTTCTTTAAATAATTGGTTCTTAGAAAGAAAACCCGGTTTAATACATGACAAATGGGTTTCGTCACTTGGCATTTTGCATACTCTAACAGAAAACCATATTTAGTCCCACCATGTTGTAATTTATTGTGAAAGAACAAATAAGACTTACACAACAAACCGGGTCATTTGTCTCTTGTACAGTCTCACTAACAAATGATCAGACATATATACGTCGTTACATGAAATGCTTTTAACCTCGATGTCAACGTCGACGTTTTTCATAGAGTTGGGAGTTAACGAGGTCGCAATTTTGAATTACATTTTCAATGCAATGTATTTGTTTAAACCTATTCTGAAACTAGGCATGAATAGTTCTGTTAGTGTAAAATACACTCTGCCAGTCTATGAATTGATCATTGAATTATATATTTGCTTTGCCTGGTTTTATAAAACATCTTTAGCGATATGATCAGACAAAAGTGAAACTAATTAAAGAAAACTACTGGTTATATTACAACTAGTTTGAAGACTAAATGCTTTAATATTCTTGTTTTACTATTTCTAAACAAACAAATAACGTTTTAACTTTTCATAATAGCAGACTTAAGTTTAATTTATATCATACGCATATATGACCAGACAAAAGTCTAAATAAAGAAAACTTTTGAGTTACATGGAAGTTTATGAGTTATAGCCTAACCAATAACAAAACCTTAACAAAAGTGGTAATTCAAGTACTCTGTAAAAGGAAAGGATTAAACATATGCGTTTTCCATGGGTCTGTGTTATAATACAAGTAGAAATCATACACATGTTTTCACTTTTGGGAATTTTTCCTAAAGCTAATCACTAAAAATAATATAATTTGGTATTTTTGGACCAATTCCCTAAAATTATTTTTCTTGAAAAAAAATCCAATGTAAGAAACGGTTTCCTACCCCTAGGACCAACATACATAGAACACTTAATTGTTTGAAATATAAACTATAACAATATTCATATGTTGGGGTTTGGATGGAAAATTATAATTACAAATCAGTTTAAAAGGTTTTTACCAAAAGTTAAAAAAAACCTTCATGGAAGTTTTGACGTGTAAATAATAGAAAAGAGAAAACAAGGTTCTGGTGTAAGGACGGGAGTTGGTTGGTGTACAGAGGAAATCGCTATTTGTAACAAGGTTGTCACCCTCAGGTTTTGTTTTCTTTCGCCAAAAGCCCAAAACCATCACCAGTTGGCGTATTTGCACAGTTAAGGCCAAACAAAACGTTTATGTGTTCCCGACTGTGAGTAACTATCAAAATTATATGTGAATAGTGTGCTATTGTTATGAAAATAAGAGCGGTAATTGTACAAATATGCTAAGAGCTCAATAACTTTTTTTTTTCTTCAAGGAATGAAACTGACAACTTATGATCTTGATTTGAAATCAAATCCAGAAGTAAAGTTTCATATTTAAGCAACACATATTTTAATATACGCTGATTAAAATAAGATTCCCTTTTTTCAAGTTGTAAAACCAGTTCAAAATTAATAATTTGAACCCTTCTTTTATTTTAAAGGTTTTAATTTAATTAATGATAAATTAACTAAATAAAGTCCATCCTTTTGGCCAGTAGCCTATTATCAGATTCCAGAAATTTAAGTTCGTCTTATTATTATTATATACAATCCGAGGCCATTTATAAACTAAAGAACGGGTTCAGTGGGAATATGAGCTAAGCAGCTTTAGTGTCTCCGCTCAATGTATATCATAAATCCCATTCTCGGACCCTCGCATATTCCGTTGAAACCCGTGTGTCTACCTAGTCTTCCTGATATACTGTATATCATGGGATTCAAACCTTGTTTTTGTAACTGTTATACCAGTAGTTGATGTTACGCTATGTATTTCAATAATTGACGAGATAACAGCAACCGTTATTTCAGATACATAACAGGACTTAATGACCTCTACATTATGCATTATTAATTAAATCGTGTAACAAAAACCACACACATTAAACCATGAAGTAACCTTATCGGAAAAAATAAACCAATCTTACGACAGTGGCGGATATGAAATTTCACGACTCTTATTTACGGATACCCATTTCCTGTGTACAACATTGTTGCCAAACTGTTAACAAGATCATGAACAACAACAACAACAATCCTCTCAACAAGAAACAAGCTTATCTCACTTTCCACTGTCAAAACCAATAACAACGCGATATCTTTGTCTCTCTTGACACAACGCACACTTTGCTCTTGTACGTGGATTACTCGTTCTTTCAACCTATCTAATCACGTTTTACTAGCAACAAGATCTACCATTAGACCTTTAGAAAACCACCAGAATACTTTGTTTTTTTAAACACTTGCACATCATTAGCATGTTTTTGAGTTGTTGTTTTCTAAAAGGCTATTGGTTACAATCTTAAAGAAACCACGAGAACATAATTGTACTAAGATATGTTTATATATTTTCACATTTAAGCTGCAACATGAGCATTTTAGATACACGAAGAGATATTATAACAAAACACTTTCATTATATGCCGAAATAAAAAGATTTCATATCCATATTATATGAAAACAATCTTATATCCACTGCCTTTTATAATAATGAGTTAACGTATCACTAAACACAAAAGTATCAGGAGAACAATAACAAAATTATATTAAACAATGGATAACAATATATGATCATACTTTGGTAGACTATATGTTTGTAATGGATGATTCATTGCTTAGTATTATGTATAATTTAAATTCGACTACGTGAAAGGCTTATTTTAGGGTGCATCCATTAATATAAACATGAAATGAAGTCATTACATTATTTTGTAAGTCGATCTATGTCAATAAAAGCCTTCAACACGAGTTTCTTCAAACCGAAACCAAGATTATTTCCTGCCTTTCTGTGAGAAGTGGCTATACTGAAGCTTTAGACACCTTACGGTAATTATCTCTCAACAGACAATACGTTTAACGTGTTTTAATAAACTAAATTTTAAACTTTATCTGTAGCTTTGATACCGTCCAGCTAATTTAGTTATTTTATTTAGTTCATCTACAGCCAAACACTCAGACCACTGTCCAATATTGAGAAATAAGTATATAGCTCAATATAACAGCAATATTGAGTAATAACACATTGATGTATTGCGCTTAATTTAGACTAATGACACAATGATTCGCTGGTTAAAGTCAAATTAGAGCATACATTATCATATTGACCACGAAAGCAGAACTAGTTAGGAAATAGAGCTAATCTCAGAAACCTAATATTCACGTTCAGGATAAATACTCGTACGTAGTAGTATGGATACTTACATTGAAAGTTATAAACTTACGGTTAAATTTACACGTACAGGTACTTATACTTAACATTGATTTCTTTCTGTATGTTGTACTAATTGTTAAGATTAGAAAATGATTTAGATTAGGTTTCACTTGCTATCGAGAGAAGTTTCAGTAACTCTTAAACATGTGTAGTTTGTTACAAAACAAGGATATCAATGATTAATTTTTTTTAAACTGATTCAGGCGTGAACCCTTAGAAATTAAAAAAAATACAATAAATTTAATGTTTAATGTTGTACCAGGTCGTATTTTGTTACATTATGGTACACAAAAAATTAAATTTTTTGCTAAATTAGATTCAGAACGGACCATGAGTGCAGATATTTTACCATAAAAATATTGTTTGTAGGAATATTTCATCGATAAAGTATTTGAAGGCTTAGCTAATTAAGTTCAAGCTGGCGCTTGTCGCTACTCGTCAGCTATATGTTCTTGTAACTGGGCTTCAAGTCTATTGTTATTAGATAATAGTATATTTCATAACAAGAGTGGAAAGTAGGGTTTTGCATGTTCAAGATCATATGTTTGAAGTGCGAGACTTGTCGAACACTTCAAAATATGGTCGAGAATATGCATAACACTTTCACTCGAGTTTTGAACGATACTTTTCACTCCACTACAGAATAAAAACTCATTCTAGGAATGTTAACTGTTTATTAAATTAGAAACATATTTTGTTTATTAAATTAGAAACATATTTTGAACAATTCTGAACATGTTTTGTATAGCTATATGTTTCATATCAGGTTTTCGATTTCCATTTAATGATAACATACATTGTACTAATTACAAGTACATGTTAAAAGTACTATGAAAATAACAGCCTACTGAAACAATATTACCACTTATTTTTCAAAGTAACATATCCACATGTTTCCATTCCTATTTTATGGGATCATTTTTATTTCCATTAAAAGTGTCTGAATAGAAATTAAAGGAAGTATTCTGTGAAAGAAAGCATTCAAAACCGTCAGATTGGCTCGTATAAAATTACTTCCCACTTTCCTTACAGCCAATCGCTTTCTAATTTATAAAAATTCCAATGCTTTTATTCAAGGGCTAATTAGTTCAGTTTCCTTTCAATCAAGATTTGTAAAATTAATCTCTGTCTGATTACATCGTTCTGCAGTTTAGTATGGAAACGGCAATAATTTCTCTTCTTGACAAGCACTCGCTACCTTGGGTCCGCCTGAGCTGCTCGGGAGAGCGTCGTTGCAGAGGTTTGCGAGATATAAAATGACTTAAGTACTGATGCTAGTTTGACGATAAATTCAAGGTTAAAGATAAAAAATATTGAGTATTTAAAAATGGAAAAGAACTTATTTAATAAACAAAAAATAGGTTTATCATACATCTAATAACAGGCAAACATTGATAAACTCTTTCTCTGTTCATAAAAAATAACATATTTAAATTAAACCTTTATACAGGGTGATTTTAAATAGGGCCCAAAATTTCAGGGGAGGGTTCTTTATGCAAAAACAATGTTCTTCGTTACCCCAGTAGCCGCCATTTTGTTTTTTTATTTAAAATTTATATCTCCAGAACGATTTGACCGATTGCATTCAAACTTGGTTTGGTGTTTATGTGTCACAAAATCAATTTAAGAAAAATCAATTCATAAAACCTTACATAAAAAGTATGGCAGCTTTTTACATTTTTCAAATTAAAATACCATAAAAATGAGGCATAATACGAAGAAATCATAGGAATAAAAAGTTGTTCTTTTAATTTTACACAAAGATACAAACTCATTTTTCCGAATTTTACATTAATATTTTCACATTTTGCGCCCTTTTACAACTGGTACATTACCAGTTGATCTTTGATGTTCACATCTTAGGTGTACAAGTTGCACCTGTTAAACCGGTGAATAATATTTACAGTGAGTTGATCCAAAAGTGAGAACTATTACCGCATTAGGTTTAAACCAGCTGTTTTCAATTTTAATTGTTAACCAGCTGATAGCTAAAAGTATTTGCAAAGTTAATAAGCTCATGTATTAACCAATAAATTACGCTTTCTTGATTTATTTTACGTTATTGTGACCTTTTGTTAAAATGGTTCAGTATACATATCAAGAACAAGCGGGTATGATATGTATGTATGGGCGCGCCAATGGAGTTGGCCAAGAGGCAGCGCGATTGTATTTGCCGACTTTTCCTAACAGACAACAACTAAACCATAATACTTTTGCTTCCCTTTTTCGAAAGCTTGGTGAGACTGGGAATCTGCAAGTTAAAACAGAAAACCGAGAAAGACCACGATACATGAGAACAACCGATCTGGAGGAAAATATTCTAAATCGTATACTGAAACATTTTAACAAAAAGTCACAATCACGGAAAATCAATCAAGAAAGAGTAAAACAATTTATGGGTTAATAAATGTTAACTTTTCGTATAAACTTTTTTTATTATGCGTTATTTTTATGGTATTGCAATTTGAAACATTTAAACAGCTGCCATACTTTTTCTGTAAGGATTTTGTCAAACCGTTCTGGAGATATAAATGTTTAAGTAAAAATACAAAATGGCTACTGGAAAACAAAATTTTAGGACCCATGGTTATAGGAACTTTTTCATTGTTTTGCATAAGAAACCCACCCCTGAAATTTAGCGCCCTATTTTAAAACACCCTGTATAAGAGTGTAGTGAAAACTCTTATATGAAACTCTTCAGATGAAAGAAAGCTAGATGTTTAGCCCGTTAATTTTGCACATCGAGTTGTATTGGAGATCTTTAAATAAAACACCTAAACAAAAGCTTATACAAAGAAAAATTAAAAGGACGATAGTTTAGAAGCCTTAGTAAATGAGTTTCTAATAATAGAGTATTTATTTCTTAGTTTGAATGGATGTTGGTAGTAAATGAAAAGAAAACTCTGCAAAATAAGATATGTGCTGTTTTCCCAAATTAAACCATCCAACTCAGTGTCTATCCAGTCATTAGACACGAGTTAGAATACGCATCTATCTTTGTTTAAAAAAACAGGAATAGTAATCTAACAAATAACTATTATTTACTGAAAAGCTCGGGCCACAGTTTGTATATAAAAAATACTTTTGTACACTTAACTTCAGAACGATAACGTGGATTACGTGCTAGCGTTTTGAGATTATAATCGAAAAAGTTGCCTTTTGAATACCACATAAATATCGAACATTTTGTGGACGGTTTTGGCGTGCTCAAAGTACAAAACGTTGAAATTGACATACATTTCTCATTTCCAAGTAATTTACATATAACGTCATTATTACATAATTCGAACTAAAAGATAAAACCATACGAAAACGACTACTATAGACAGTAATGTAATTAAAAGTTAGTTGTTCATATTTAAACGCAATTAAAACTGGCTGGAAAGAAAGGTGGTAAAATTTGAAGAGATGTTCTGAATTGAAGCAATTTGTCAAACCAATTTAAAGCCTAAGATACCTGTAACAAAACCATTTGAGAAGCCACATTTCAAGTTGCCAGCTGCTTCTAACTTATCTTTTAACTTAAGAGATTTCTACTTCTTACTTTGACGAACGAGTTTGTAAGTAGAAACATTTATCTCTTAACCACAAGTATATTTAAGATGGGAATATAATTATATTGAATTTTGTCAACACTAATGTATTGATTAGTGTTTGTGTAAATAAGTAAAAGTAACTGATTTGGGGAATCTTGATAGGTGCAAGAAATAATTGTTTTGAACCTAGACAGTATCCTGATCACGTTGTTTAAACTAATCTATATTAAGATTTAAAAATAACTGCTGATGTTAAAGTATTAATACAGACGTTTACCATCATTTTTGAGGGGAAAAAGTACGATGTGCCCCGAAACTTTCTGTTCATTCAAAACGGTCCGTAATAAAATTTTAACCTCAGAAATGTAGACATAATCAACAAACAAACTTCAAACAATAAACTTTAGGTATATAATGTACAGCTAGCAGTACAACTAAACTTTAATTGTTGCAAAAGTCAAAAGAAATAAACAAATCGTCATGTTCCTTGCGTTTGTTTGTATTAAAAGGTAACATTGAACAGGAAAACTCACAAGCATAAATGGAACATCATTGAATTGGGATGCCACTCTTAAAACATACATTAAATTTTTCTTTCTATACTTTTTAGTTGTATTGTGATTGACCTTATGCTGGTTAACCTAACAGTTATGTTTCTGTTTTGATTGAGTTTTCAAATTAAACACTTTTGTGTTCATCCCGATATTGGTAAAGTTAATTTAAACTGTCCAAAAGAAGCTGCCTAATAAACTTTAACTCAAATAGTTCTGCAACAAGCATTTTGTACTAAAGCCAACAAACAAAGGTTAAACAGTACAAATTGCAGTTCTTAGGGTGCTTGTTGTGCGTGGTACGCATGCCATTACTTTTGCCATACTTTTGGTTAGGTTAGGTTATTACCTAACTCTTTGAACTATTAAACTCTTTAACGTTACCATAAATTTGTTATTACCCACTGTACAAGGATTCTTTTTCTACACTTACAGAGTTACACCAGACAAACCAAAACGAAAAAGTCAAAGCTAGGTATAAATGTTAGTACTAAAGACTAAATTAGGTCAGTTATGTCAAAACCTTTTACTAATTTCAAAAGTAAATGTCACCTCAAAAATATTATTAAAGGAAGCACACAAACAAACTTATTGACTCATAAACATTTTAAAATTTCATTAAGTTTAAACGTTTTGTTGTGTTAAAAACCAAAATCACCTACCACTGTGTTAATAAAAATGTACATATATTGAACAATGTTGTATAAAATTCACTAGTTAACTAAGAGCAGGACTCGTTCGATAGGGTTTACCATGAAGCCAAACCCACCTCTTGTCTCATCAGAACAACAAAGTGTTGGTGAAATACTTGATTTCCCAAGAGGACCAACCCCTTTCAGTAGTGTAAATATAAACAGAGATTTTTAATGGGACAAACTGAAAAGCAGAGGTATAAAAGTATTGTTAGATCTTCAAACAACTGTCTATAAGTCACCGTTTTGAAATACGTATGAAATCCATTAATGTAAGTTATGACGGGACACAAGTTACTTTGTGAAGTACTAGTAGCTTTAGCCTACTATGGAGATAAAGATATTTTGACCGATAAATTTAATTTAAGTACCAGTGAACAGTTATTTAACTGGTAAATTAAAAGAAACATGACTTTGATTGACTAAGTCATGTTAAAAGGAGGCCGGATAGAGCGGCGGCAGGTCCAACTAAGTATAAGTATATGAGTCCCTTTTATAACATGGGGGAAAAACTATTAACGAGGTTTTTTTAGCAAGTTAACTTTCTCAAATGTGGAAGTTTTTTCTCTAGAAGCATAGATCTATTGATGCTGCTGCATATAAACTCTTAAATTTTGACTTCCGTCATCAAATGAGTTTTGTATTTCTGAACTAAAAACTCGATTTTCTATAAAACATAGTACTTGTAATTCAGAAATTTAAATTATTATACTTTACAACCAAACTCAATTTTCCTTTTTATGTGCAACAACTCTATGCTTCCATAGGAAGGCTTTCCACGTTTTAGTTTGTTAACCTGTCTAAAACATGGTTTGCACATTTTTCCATGTTGAATTCCTATCCCATTTAAACGCATCCGGGCTCTATCCGGCCGCCTCTAATAGGTGGTGTAAGTATGTCAGCTTTCTTCGTAGTGTGATTGTTACCTAAAACGTTATCAAATCACTAATTAATGATTGAATTAACTTGGTTGCGTTTTCAACACACATGTTAAACATGATACACACTAATTACAGTTCATAGACATTACATGGTAAATAGCTTCGGGCAACTGATTGTTGAAACGTTAAACATTTCAGCGGGTAATTTGGTAGCAGTGTTCTGTGTATGTAGTTAAGCTGGTCCGTTGTCTGACCTCTAGGCCCAGTTATTAGCTCAAACTCAACAAATCAGATGCAAAGCGTTAAGAAAATTAAGGGCTTTTAAGAAATATACTCGTATTGATAAAGTATTTAAGCTTACATACACATTTTTCATCGATTCATGTGACTGTCAATAGCAACTTTAAATCTACAAAATGGAAATAGTACAAACATAATTTAAATACGTTGTCAAACAACTGATCACTGGGATATGTTAGGTAAATTTAAAAGATTATAAAGTTGGCTCTTATAGTAATTTTATAAAAAACAATTTTAGACTAAACTCTCTCGTCAAACTTAAGACATCTACACGTGAAAGAACGTGGCAAAATCGTTGCCCTTTGTCTTATAACAAAAGCATTTGTTTTGAAATGATTTTATCCAATAGCACAAGAAAAGGTTATATTGAAGAATCTTTTGTTTACACGCTAAGTCCGTATATTGTTTCTGTTTCAGTTGGAATTCAATTATAGAGGAATTCAGCAATTGCCTTGTGACTTCTACGCAGACATTCTGTTGTGATGTTGGCACACTGTTAATGTATTTTACATTAATTACGGAATGTGCGTACTTGGTTTATTTCACAACATCGTGTTTATTCTCGTCACAGTGTTTCTAACAAGCACTTTATGCGATTCTAGGCATCTTTAGAGTTGTACCCTTACATTTAACGGCATTATAAAAAGTATCGAAAATAACTGGTCTGTTTAAATTTAAAATGTATAGTTATGTTTGAACTTTGAACTGTTATCGGCCTCGTATACAATATTAGACATACAATATTGTACATTAGGCAAATAAATAAATTGTGCAATCGTACTTTAACCAAACACCTTAAAATATGAAATTATATTGATTTATGATATGATTTTATAGTCTATTAATCCTGTAGTTCTTTTATCAGTATAAATCCTGAAAAACTCCCAACCCGTTCATATTTACATAATAATATACTAAATTAAAGTATCATCAAATTTTTGTAATATAGTCGATATATGTGAATTTGAAATCATATGTAATGCCCGCACACACAAATTGTTCTTTCCAGTGTATACCTAGTAACCCATTACTGTGGTATATACTGTTTAACCGAAATACCTATATCTGCTTCTGGTAAACAATTTAAGACAACAATTCCAATAAACAAATCCAGTACAGTAGTTGTAGTTTATAACGAATGTTCAGTGAACTAACCGACCAAAGTGACCAGTTAAGTATTTCATTGTCTGAAAAATACAACTTTATATGACAATTAACAACATTATTTGATTTTCTGCAGTGTATGGTCTGCCAACGTGACATTACATTGCTTAGTTTAGTCAATATTATTGCATAAAGCATCACAAGTACGCCAGCAGCCATTTACGATTAAATGGCTGCAGTTTTTAAATAAATAGGCGTTTCAAAACTCTTTCTACTTATTGTTTGGTCTGCAGAATCTCCGGTGATAAATTGTGTAGCATACAATTTCGTAACGATTATAAACTTTAGTAAGGGGCTAGAGACCAAAAGGAAAGGGCATTAATGTTTTATATGTTATATTATTGTATATGTCTTATTCTTATATATTAGTGAGGAAAATGGTAAATTAAAGCAGAATAAACGCGAATTGATAGACAAGTTAGAAAGTATTTTATATTAGAATATTTCACTTAAGATAACCGGTTGAAGCTTAGAGAATGTGTGTGTGTGTGTGTGAGTTGCAAATATGAAAGCTGCAAAGCAGATCCTCTCCGTGAAATATATCCCTGCAGTATCTCAACTAGAACATACGCTTTGTGCAATACGTATACAGTGCAACCTCGACCAACAACCTTTCAACACAGATCTGTTTAAAGTGTTACAAAACTCGAAGTAAGACGAAAATAGAAAATAATTAATGATTCGCGGCAACTAGAGAAGAATTTGAAGCGGAAATCACACAAAGGGATATTTTTTATAGAAGCAAATTTTGAAAAAAGTGTTTGATTGGAAAGATGGTCAGTGAAGTTGCTACAAGCAAAGAAATAATCTGAACTGATATAAGAAAATGGTTCATTCTAAGAGGATGAAACACCCATGCAACTTTTCAAGACGGCGTGAACTTACTTTGCTTGGTCCGCCTGGGTCTCTACATAAAAATAATAACTAACTTTTTTTGTATCAAACTTAATATCTTTTTTTAAATACTGTGTAACACACTATACGGAAGGTTTAAACAAATACTAGTTTTGAAAAGAAACCTTTCTCCTATAGGCTTGATCACGCTACACTATTTAGTGCCCACGACATAATATATGGTGTTTTACGCTTTCCGTGGTTTATAATGTTTGCTTACGCTCGCTCGTTTTTTTCTCATTTTACATAAATAAATGTCTATAATAGAGCATGTAAAGCTGAGGCTTTCGGATGAAACGAAGCTGGGATCGGAGTGAACTGTAAAGTTACAACTATCGAATTAAATTTAATACAATTTCAAATGACATTTGCTTCACTCAAGCTTTAGCTCTTGGCTTTAATATGGCCTGGTTTTTTGAATTTTATGAAACTTATAAACCACGTAATATGCTGTAAGCTGGTGGAAAACCTGAAATAATTAACCATGTATGTTTTTATAAATAAAGTAAAAGAGACACAAGATTCTTCTGCGAAAATGAAAATAGATTAACATTTAGAATGAAGTCTACCGTTTTAACGCACAGTATCTCACATACTCAATGTCAATTGCTCTTCCAGTTAGTTTTTAACATACTGTTTTACTTCACCTTGAGTTTTATTAAATCTTTAGTAAGCGTAAGTTTCTTTGAGTAACAACATTTACCCAGGAGTGTTATTGTTTTCGTTGTAGAAGAATACACAGTTAAAAATACAAAACATTTGGACTCACCCATTAATTTCTAGTCCTGATGTTTAAAACTCTAAACATAGATGGTTAAGCATATGGGATGATATGGGATGTTATACAGGTATAAAAACAGTTGAATACATCCACAATATTATTAACACAATCAGATCAGAGATACGCTTCAAGAGGGCAAGACCTATCTTCAGTGAGATTATATCAACTAATCAATCTACTCTTACTTGTAATTGGTATGTAAGCCTGTGAGTACTGAACAAGGACTATCATTGGTTCTGTAGCATTCCATAATGTGATTGAAGTGACACTCCACACGACCACACATACCGTATTCAGAGATACGCTTCAAGAGGGCAAGAGACCTTCTTCAACTAATCAATCTACTCTTACTTGTAATTGGTATGTAAGCCTGTGAGTACTGAACAAGGACTATCATTGGTTCTGTAGCATTCCATAATGTGATTGAAGTGACACTCCACACGACCACACATACCGTATTCAGAGATACGCTTCAAGAGGGCAAGACCTATCTTCAGTGAGATTATATCAACTAATCAATCTACTCTTACTTGTAATTGGTATGTAAGCCTGTGAGTACTGAACAAGGACTATCATTGGTTCTGTAGCATTCCATAATGTGATTGAAGTGACACTCCACGACCACACATACCGTATTCAGAGATACGCTTCAAGAGGGCAAGACCTATCTTCAGTGAGATTATATCAACTAATCAATCTACTCTTACTTGTAATTGGTATGTAAGCCTGTGAGTACTGAACAAGGACTATCATTGGTTCTGTAGCATTCCATAATGTGATTGAAGTGACACTCCACACGACCACACATACCGTATTCAGAGATACGCTTCAAGAGGGCAAGACCTATCTTCAGTGAGATTATATCAACTAATCAATCTACTCTTACTTGTAATTGGTATGTAAGCCTGTGAGTACTGAACAAGGACTATCATTGGTTCTGTAGCATTCCATAATGTGATTGAAGTGACACTCCACACGACCACACATACCGTATTCAGAGATACGCTTCAAGAGGGCAAGACCTATCTTCAGTGAGATTATATCAACTAATCAATCTACTCTTACTTGTAATGGTATGTAAGCCTGTGAGTACTGAACAAGGACTATCATTGGTTCTGTAGCATTCCATAATGTGATTGAAGTGACACTCCACACGACCACACATACCGTATTCAGAGATACGCTTCAAGAGGGCAAGACCTATCTTCAAGATATATCAACTAATCTACTCTTACTTGTAATTGGTATGTAAGCCTGTGAGTACTGAACAAGGACTATCATTGGTTCTGTAGCATTCCATAATGTGATTGAAGTGACACTCCACACGACCACACATACCGTATTCAGAGATACGCTTCAAGAGGGCAAGACCTATCTTCAACTAATCAATCTCTCTACTTACTTGGTGGTATGTAAGCCTGTGAGTACTGAACAAGGACTATCATTGGTTCTGTAGCATTCCATAATGTGATTGAAGTGACACTCACACGACCACACATACCGTATTCAGAGATACGCTTCAAGGGCAAGACCTATCTTCAACTAATCAATCTACTCTTACTTGTAATGGTATGTAAGCCTGTGAGTACTGAACAAGGACTATCATTGGTTCTGTAGCATTCCATAATGTGATTGAAGTGACACTCACACGACCACACATACCGTATTCAGAGATACGCTTCAAGAGGGCAAGACCTATCTTCAACTAATCAATCTACTCTTACTTGTAATGGTATGTAAGCCTGTGAGTACTGAACAAGGACTATCATTGGTTCTGTAGCATTCCATAATGTGATTGAAGTGACACTCCACACGACCACACATACCGTATTCAGAGATACGCTTCAAGAGGGCAAGACCTATCTTCAGTGAGATTATATCAACTAATCAATCTACTCTTACTTGTAATTGGTGGTATGTAAGCCTGTGAGTACTGAACAAGGACTATCATTGGTTCTGTAGCATTCCATAATGTGATTGAAGTGACACTCCACACGACCACATACCGTATTCAGAGATACGCTTCAAGAGGGCAAGACCTATCTTCAACTAATCAATCTACTCTTACTTGTGGTATGTAAGCCTGTGAGTACTGAACAAGGACTATCATTGGTTCTGTAGCATTCCATAATGTGATTGAAGTGACACTCCACGACCACACACATACCGTATTCAGAGATACGCTTCAAGGGGCAAGACCTATCTTCAGTGACTAATCAATCTACTCTTACTTGTAATTGGTATGTAAGCCTGTGAGTACTGAACAAGGACTATCATTGGTTCTGTAGCATTCCATAATGTGATTGAAGTGACACTCCACACGACCACACATACCGTATTCAGAGATACGCTTCAAGAGGGCAAGACCTATCTTCAACTAATCAATCTCTCTTACTTGTAAGGTAAGCCTGTGAGTACTGAACAAGGACTATCATTGGTTCTGTAGCATTCCATAATGTGATTGAAGTGACACTCCACACGACCACACATACCGTATTCAGAGATACGCTTCAAGAGGGCAAGACCTATCTTCAGTGAGATTATATCAACTAATCAATCTACTCTTACTTGTAATTGGTATGTAAGCCTGTGAGTACTGAACAAGGACTATCATTGGTTCTGTAGCATTCCATAATGTGATTGAAGTGACACTCCACACGACCACACATACCGTATTCAGAGATACGCTTCAAGAGGGCAAGACCTATCTTCAGTGAGATTATATCAACTAATCAATCTACTCTTACTTGTAATTGGTATGTAAGCCTGTGAGTACTGAACAAGGACTATCATTGGTTCTGTAGCATTCCATAATGTGATTGAAGTGACACTCACACGACCACATACCGTATTCAGAGATACGCTTCAAGAGGGCAAGACCTATCTTCAGTGAGATTATATCAACTAATCAATCTACTCTTACTTGTAATTGGTATGTAAGCCTGTGAGTACTGAACAAGGACTATCATTGGTTCTGTAGCATTCCATAATGTGATTGAAGCGACACTCCACACGACCACATACCGTATTCAGAGATACGCTTCAAGAGGGCAAGACCTATCTTCAGTGAGATTATATCAACTAATCAATCTACTCTTACTTGTAATTGGTATGTAAGCCTGTGAGTACTGAACAAGGACTATCATTGGTTCTGTAGCATTCCATAATGTGATTGAAGTGACACTCCACACGACCACATACCGTATTCAGAGATACGCTTCAAGAGGGCAAGACCTATCTTCAGTGAGATTATATCAACTAATCAATCTACTCTTACTTGTAATTGGTATGTAAGCCTGTGAGTACTGAACAAGGACTATCATTGGTTCTGTAGCATTCCATAATGTGATTGAAGACACTCCACACCACACACATACCGTATTCAGAGATACGCTTCAAGAGGGCAAGACCTATCTTCAGTGAGATTATATCAACTAATCAATCTACTCTTACTTGTAATTGGTATGTAAGCCTGTGAGTACTGAACAAGGACTATCATTGGTTCTGTAGCATTCCATAATGTGATTGAAGTGACACTCCACACGACCACACATACCGTATTCAGAGATACGCTTCAAGAGGGCAAGACCTATCTTCAGTGAGATTATATCAACTAATCAATCTACTCTTACTTGTAATTGGTATGTAAGCCTGTGAGTACTGAACAAGGACTATCATTGGTTCTGTAGCATTCCATAATGTGATTGAAGCGACACTCCACACGACCACACATACCGTATTCAGAGATACGCTTCAAGAGGGCAAGACCTATCTTCAGTGAGATTATATCAACTAATCAATCTACTCTTACTTGTAATTGGTATGTAAGCCTGTGAGTACTGAACAAGGACTATCATTGGTTCTGTAGCATTCCATAATGTGATTGAAGTGACACTCCACACGACCACACATACCGTATTCAGAGATACGCTTCAAGAGGGCAAGACCTATCTTCAGTGAGATTATATCAACTAATCAATCTACTCTTACTTGTAATTGGTATGTAAGCCTGTGAGTACTGAACAAGGACTATCATTGGTTCTGTAGCATTCCATAATGTGATTGAAGTGACACTCCACACGACCACACATACCGTATTCAGAGATATGAGTAATATTCGAGATATAGATTTGATTCGGATAAATGTTCTTGCTGTGAAACTATGAAAACTATTTCAACTAAAATTATTATTGGAGTTTTCGTGATTCGACATAATTATTTATTAATACTGTTAAAAAATACGTCAAACGGGCACATATTCACGAGGAACGCTGGTCCCAAAAAGCTGTTCAAATAAAATTTCTAAACATAGCGGTCACACAAAGAGTTTTACTGAAACAAATACTGTATTGAGTATTGCTGGTTGTATAATCTGTTTTGGCATTTGATTAATTGCCACTGTACAACCGTCAAATAATAATAAAATGCAAAACTTGTATTCAACTCAATATCATGTCATTGCATAACTATTATGTTTTAGATTGTTCTTGGGATTTCAAACTTATTTGTTTTAACGTTATTTTAGTATGTGTGCACACTAATAACAATGTTCCTTTTTTATGTATTATGCATGTAATTCTTAAGTTTCGTTCAAAGAATATGTTGTAAGCTGGGGAAACCCAACATAACTGGCCACTGTATAGGTTATTTTCATGAACTAAAATCAAAAGAGACACAGGTTTTTCTGCCTAAATGAAAATAAATTAACATTTGAAATTAGGTCTAACGTTCTAACGCACAGTTTCTCCCGTAACGGGTGTCATCTGCTCTTTCAGTTGGTTTTCAACATAACTTTTTACTCTACCATGAGCTTTATTAAAACTTTATCAGGCGTAAGTTTCTTTGAGTAACCGAAGTTTACTCAAGAGTTTTACTTTTTTGTCGTTGTGGAAAAAACAGTTAAATAAATACATAACATCCTGACGCATCCAATAAACTTTAGATGTATGAAAAATTATTAAAGGAAACCTTTTCTGTTCATTTGAACTCTAAACAATGATTATTAAAGAATTTGATATGACATGGGATGTTAGGCAGGGAACAACAACACCCTTGGTATAATACATTTTTATAATAAAATTTATTTTACCAAGGTAGATTTTTAATTTTTTGTTCATAACGATGGTTTAAATGACTGTGATTTAATACGCACTGATGCGTAAATACAGCTTTAGACAGAATGAGCTTGAACTTTTTCATTGGTACAGTGTAGTTAAAGAATTATTATCCTCGGAAACTAGGTCACTATATTGGAGCTCTCTCAGTACCTTCACTAGCAGATGGGAGTATATCAAAAAGAGAACGATGCTAAAGACAGCGCGGTCGATAATGTATTCTCAATGTGTTGTACCAATAACAAAAAGAATAACCTTATTTATATTTACTTCAATGTCAATGGTAAAAGATTATCATTCATAGAATTACTGCCACATATGTAGCTTAATAATGCAAAATGTGGGACTGGGAATCGAAATAAAAAAAATTATGGACGTAACGGAATAAAATTGTCATAAATCCTCGTATTGTTTCAAATAAATTGGTTGTGGAACATATTTCATCTCATATTTAAACGTTTCACAATTTTGAGCTAGCCTAGTTATTGGTTGAACATTGTTTGTAAATACTTGCTAACACATTATTGAACATTTAGAAATGAAAACTATATTAATCTCAATTCAAGGTAATTCAGTTTTGGGTATTTTAAAAGCTATTTGACTCTTTTAACATAACAGTGAGATTTCCTATGTGAGAGAAGTATAGTGTAAGTGTTCCTGTTGATTTGAAACCATATAGACATAGTCCTCTATATTAAAAAGTAAAAATATTCGAATTATTTTCATGTAAATACAGCATTTCCTAAACCTTAAGTTTATTTATGTCTCTGCTATTTCCTCAAAAATAATACTCTATGCAGTCTAAAACAGTAAAACAGTGTAAGACTGAGCCAAGCCATTGTCAAAACATCAGCGCTTTTGTTTGTGTTTACTTTTAATTTAGTTTTGATGCAAGAAGTTCTTAAGCCACTCATGCTGGTGAATACAATATTGGATGTATTTTAAAGTAATTATTCACTTAAACATATGAAGAAGCAAGGTTAGTGTTTTGCAGTTAAGGGCAACCTGCTGAGTGTATAACGAGATCTTGTGATGAACGAGCTTAATTAAAGAGCTTAATGACTTATGAGCTTAATGAACCTTCTAAATCCGCTCAGATACAGAAGGTAATATTTTCTATGTTTAAAAAGTCATAGATAAAAACAAATGGGGTAATCTGATTGTAACTATATATCGTTGTACATTTGCTGGTTTATAAAATAAATTTGAATTTAGCTATTGTTTAGGAAAGTTAATTGCTTTGGGAAGGGCAAAGATACGTCAAAGTAATGTTTAAGACAATGAATACATCGGGATTATAGATTATGCACTGAAACAATTACACATAGAGGCAGTTGATTGGAAACTAATAACTGGCTGCAGGTATGGAAACAAGTTTTAAATATTAGGAAATCAATATTTAGAAGTTCAAATATTTGAAGTGTTAAACACTATATTAAGAACATTTTCCATCGTTTGTAAAGAAGAAGAACATAAATTTGGAGAATGTGTAATCTGATCCTGTCTTCAAGGTAAAAATAGCCTGTAACATGATACAACACATTTAAAAATGAGGTAGCCTAAAGTACGAGTAACTAGTTTATTGTTAGAGTTAAACATTGTCCAAAAGACAACTGCACAAAAAAAACTTAGAAACGAGCAAATAACATAGTTAAGAACACAGTTAGTTAGTAATTTTAAAGTTAAAACTGTGTTCTAAACACAGTATGCAAGAAAAGTATTAATAAAATTAAACCCAGGTTTTAGCAATCATGATTTAAAAAATTACTTACACTATAAGTGTTTTCTACCAATAATACATTTGGTATAAATATGTCGTACATTAAAGTGACAACAATAATCACAATAGAAATAAAAATCAAAGAGAACAAAGATAATTATTATACGCTAAAGACTCTCACGCAAAATTACGAAATCGCTTAGCAGCTAGCAAAACTCAACATGTAAAAACCATGCTATTTACCAAACATATTTTTGAGGTTTCATACGTAGAACAAACAGGCTATCAAATAGCTAATCTAGTAAAATATCAGGTTTCTGGTTACTTCACTCGAAACAAACACAACCGTAAATATGTCACAGCCTTCAATGCTTTCAGAATAAATAACAGTCCTACAGGTCAATTATTTGTTTGGTTGTGTTTGACTAGATTACTAATTAATTACTTAATATTGTATTTAGTTAGCTCATTTTCCTTATTTTCCATGTTGAGGTTAATATACACCTAAAGAACAGATTATATGTCTATATAATGTTCACGACAATAAACAAACCAAAAGTAAAACTCACAAATTTCACGTCAACAACAAACTTTGAACAACGCGTTTAAATAGAATAATTATTATAATTGTAATTTCATAACAAAATTTACTTTTTAAATTAGTAAAATAGCGGCTTTATGTAATATCTAATGGTTTTTACAGTGCTAGTTTAATACATACAAGTCTACACTTAACCTTTAAACTAGTAGCTATCGCTCATCCAAAACGAAACTAATATTGAAATTGTTTGAAAACTTTTGATTTATCTCTTGTATATAAAAAAGGTACAATATCCTACACAATTAAACAATGAAACAAGTTAAAGCTTTCAACCGAGTTGTAAATTTCAAACGGAAACTGTGTTCAGTTATGTAGCCTACAGTTGGTGAATTGTTGGAGCATTCAGAACAATGAGCTTTTGTCTTTGTATCTGTAATTCTAACTTGTTTGGCCTTATATTTACTCTCTTTTTTATGGTCCCTTTTGTAAACCAAAGAAAGTTTGTAGTTCTTCTATAATGCTTTTAGGTTAGTTCTGTACGTAAAACAGTTTAAATCCATTTGTATACACCAAACAATTTCTCACGTACAAGATTTCATAATTGACATTAAAGACTAGAACAGATAAAATTGACATGAGGCAGAACCCTCATGGCATCAAAATCACATGGATGAATAGTTTTACATTTGATTTCCTAGAGGTATTTAGTGATTAACTGTGAATGTCTACATAGTTTTTATACACGATTTCAACTTCTATTAGTTATAAAATATCTGCACATGCCATCTCGACCAATTTCAACAGAAGGCTCAAACATAATTCTAAATAGAAAACATCTTTCCATACTTTTGAAGAAAAGAATTAATTAAACTTTGTTTTCCTCAATCACGTCCCCTTACGACACTAGGAACTAACAATCAAAGCAGGGGTCTCTCTGAGCCCTACACACGTTGCTGCAACACAATCAGAACCTCAGGTGTTGATTGTAATCCGAACATACTGTTGTACTGTTAACAACCCCTTCGTGTTGCGTGATTGTTTATTATTTCAAACTAAAGGTAATGGCGTGAATGCAGCAATTGACGTTATTGGAACCATGAGGCAATTTTGTTTTCATATGTTCTGAAAACTTGTTTTTTTACTAAAATACTCTCTATGGATTATGTATTGTTACATTATCTTCTGTTAAGACTTAGTGTATGCTACGAAATAGGTTTGGGTCCCGTATGTACCTTAAACTGGGAAACTGTATAGTTTTCATAAAATGATTTTGTTAATTATAACTAGTAAACAATCAACCCTTTAAGTATTCTGAAATTGTTCTACTTCTATTCATTAAAGAATTTTGATAATCGTTAAGCTATGTACTTGTACGTTTAATAATTGTTCAATATTTATGAAATTTCTAAGAATAATTTTGGTAAATATATACTTTGTACTTTGTTTTAAAACGTAAAAGATATTTTAAATACTGCAAGGAAATTGTTCAAATAATTTGTACATACATTTATAACGCAAATTTCTCTCTTCGCCTCTCGTAGGAAGCCAAAGGTTAACTAAACAAAACGGGAAACAACGAGAGTTTGTTTTTAAATCCCGACGCTGATTAGTCTGGTAATTGGTAAGAGGTTTAATCATTGTAAACCACAAAGCTGGAAAATAGGTAATTATTCTGATTCAGTAGGTCGAATCTCTTGTTTCTACAGAGAGCTAACCAGTTCATGTAAAGTAAATGTTAACGTGTAACATTTCATTTGTATATGCTTAATTATTTGTAATTTCTTCGGTACTTTGTACCTTATCACCTGTTAAATATAAGGCTACGATTACACTATTAATGTAAAGGATAATTGTACCATGTGGTGCTAAACGGCGAGCAGTCTGCACGAGGAGTGACTAAGGATTTGTACACAAGTTGCAGGACCTGGTTAACCTTGTCCATATTAGAAAGCTGAGTAAAAGCAGCATTGAGTACGTTACATCAACATTTTTGACTTTTGTTTGATCTGGAGAAGGCAATCTTGAGTTATATATCATTTTAGGACTTTATCCTGGTACTATTTGGCATATTGTGGATGAAAAAACTTCAAACCCGGAATGGAATACCGTGTGTTTACAGTTTGGGAAGTTACCGTATTTTACTGTAATATAAATTCTTCTCTACCAACTTTTACTATTTTGTTAATTTATTTAATCCTACAAGTATTATTTATTGTATCCAACTGAAATATGTATTTTCACCTATAGACACACACACTTAAAGCCAACTCAACCCTCCGATGACAAAGTTACGTAACCACTTATCCCCTATTCGCTTGAAATATAAAGCCAATCTTTTTCACAGTTCAAACATAAGCGTAAGAAGGTGCGTTGCTTGCATATAAATAGAGAACTTGACCACTGAACCCTTCATACATAATTAACAAACCCCGAGCTTTCTTTCTCTTAAAACTCAAGAAACGGAAAGAGTTAGATATTCATTATACAGAGCTCATCACTATTTAATGTAAACTGATAGTAACTGCGTTGGTGTAGCGGTTTTTTACATAAATCTTAGTTTTGTTGTACAATTATGTCTAGTTATTTATGGTTTAAATACTATACTGATGAGCGGCATAATTATATCATCAAATCTTACCATACTAATCATTAATTAGTCAAATCTAGAAATATGCTTGATTATATTCAAATTAATCAATGCGCAATTTTCTTGTTCGTCCCATTTGTTATTGAGAATCGGTAATAGTTTTCATCTACATAAACATTTTAATTTGATTCACGAAACATTCTCAAAAAGGTAGGGTATGCCAAAATTTTATTGTTTTTAATTTCTAAGGAAGACCTTTGAATCGAAAATCGTCCAGTCAAATACGGATAAATCGAATCCACTCGAATACTATCCATAATAGTTTTCCTTTTAGTCTATTACAGGTTGGCCATTTAATTTATCTTTAGTTAGGTTCTAGACTTGATTTAGCTTCACGATGAAATAGTTTAAATTATTTTAATATATTTTCCTATTTCTAAACGGCAGCCCAAATAGCAATATTGCAGTGAGGATGCGTTATTAAATCTATAGTTTTCTATGAAACAGTAACCGTTATTTCACGGCCGAATATTTCGGATGTAATCCTATGCGAGTGATATCCTATAATGGAACAGTTGCTGCGTCCATAAAATTGCATTAAAATAACAAAAATTTGGAAAAAGTGACCGTAAAGCCTTCCAGTGATTATCTTGAAA
The DNA here is from genome assembly GCA_018831715.1 of Matsumurasca onukii. NCBI lineage: Eukaryota > Metazoa > Arthropoda > Insecta > Hemiptera > Cicadellidae > Matsumurasca > Matsumurasca onukii. Next base: position 23,050,416 of record CM032058.1, on the reverse strand, counting down.
TCCATAACATAACTGAAAAATAGTTTGTGAAAAGTGACAGTTTAAGAAGTATTGTGTGTACAAAGCGTTTTAAACACAATTTTATTATTGATTCTCTTTTCATTTTGATTTGTAAAACCATTCTCCAAGGTTTAACACTGTACTTACGGGACACCCTGTATATTATAGACGAACAATCAATGCATGAGACACCATGTACACACTGCATATGACAGTATACTAGATTGATGTGGACGCTACTATTGTATCTCTCCAAGCAGGGCTTGATACCAGCTACAGCTATCATTACGTCATCTCCTCAGTCTTGTACACAAGCTTCACTCGTCAATGTGATTAATCATATTCAGTTATATTAAGTGATTATGGAACATTTGGATGAGAAAGCAGTTGAAAATAAATGGGTTGGTTGTATTACCTAGTTGTGTTATCATTTGGGTACCAATTTACTCATAGCCATAATTTTTGTTTATTCCCAGTAATAGTTATGGAGGTCATTTATTTGATAAAAACTATTTTGTTGTTAAACAGGCAAACAATATCAAATGGTAAAATTTGTTAAAGTTAACCTTGAGAGAGTTACAAGAAAAATATCAACGACTCACACAAATAATAAATGTCTTATATAGATCTTAATTTGTACAAACGCTAAAAAGCTAATTTATTTAATAAATAATAAATGTCCTCACTTTTAACACACAAATTACACATTTATAACAATAAAACTAACTGAAAACTAAAACTGCTTTTTCATTAGCCCCAGCAGAGTTGTTCATATTTTATAAACAGGGTCGTAAGAACTCACAGCTTCTCAAGAGTTTGTATCTTAACTCCACAAACTCGTCTAGGACTTTAACACGTTTAGGCGCAGTCTTTTCCCACAGAGAAACGTATGATTTATATACGTTTTACGACATGAATATCCAGCATTTTTGTTTTGTTAAATAGATTAGCAAATTCTGTTAGCAAAGCTCTCTGGGATTGATATCCCCATAAGACCTCTCTATTGCTGGGTCGAAGGACGTCACAGTCGAAGTTCTTATATAATCTACAAAGTGTCTCTCTTGAGGGTAAGAATAGAGCTAGTTTGCTAGCGTTCCTGTCGCATGTGTCAGGGTTTGATTGAGGAGAGATCCACTAAAGCCTAGTTTTGCCTTTTTTGTAACTGATAAAGTCTAGGCTGTCAGAGAACCGCTTTATGTAATTTTAAGATAGTATTTTTAATCATGAAGTACTTATACCTATTGTTTTAGCTCGTTAGATCTTTCTACCTTACAGCATTATTACATTATTATGAGGCCTAAGAAATTTTCCTACACCTTACCACGTCTTGTAATTATCACCTTATAAATAAATACACGAAACATGGAGACATGCTCATAGTCGATTCCAACGTTGCCCTAAACTAATCATTCCCGTAAATAACATACCAAATGTCCAGCTTTGATTTCCTATTAAGGTAAGAAGTAATATTCGTAGAAAAATAGTAGTAGGGACCTAACATAGAGGATCTTTAGCCAACAACATGGTGTCGTCAGAATGTCGTTTGACTTGTAACTCGAAACTGTTGTAGCGCTAGAATAAAAATAAAATGATCAAGATAACTAGAGGGCGAATTGCGCTAATGTAACTGTAAGCTATAAGCTACTGTAAGCTATTTCTTTGCTTCCTGCTTAATGTAATCTTGTAGGCTTAGAAACCTTTTGTTGAGCTGCTCAAAAGAAGAAAGGCCTTAACTAACTCCATATTTATATTAGCTAAAGATGTAACTAAGTAATTTAGCTATCAAACAAGTCAATCGTCAATTTTAAGTATTTGACAACTAAGCGTAAAATAAAACTAATTTTAAATTATAATCATTATAGTTATTTTATTTAATTACTCTTTAAGCTCCATTACGTAGTGATTGATGTGTGCTTTCTGTACACCCGAACACAGTAATCTTGTAAAGACTTTACAAAATACATACTGCTTTTGAAGCTAAAGCCAGTCTAACCTAGTTCAAAGTTGGTAATTAGTAAGATAGCGTTATCTAAAATGAATATTTCATAAAATAGAGCAAATCTATTGAACATTGCAGTTCAGTTAATCTTTGGAGGGTGTAGAGGTTAAAACAAAATTCCTCTCAACACCAGTGCTAAAGAGTGTGTTACTACGACCGAATAGCGTATACTTGTCTCAGTCCAGCAATGTTCTGCGTTAAACTGAGAATGATTTGGTTATTCTTTTTTTCCTAGCATTGGTCTTAAATACCTTCATCGGAGGACAATCAATGTCTCACTGAAGCAGGAGCCAGGCTCTGCAGACTCACCTTGATTACCTTAGATTCATTCAAACCTACCTTGAATACCTTTGATTCATTCAACCCCTAACTACCGGTCTGTACCGACTGTTCAACTACCGGAATGAAAGGATTGACTTTCAAAGGTGAGTTTCAGTTAATGGGGTTTCAGCCTTTTCAAAAGTCGATTAAGTGATTTTAAGATGTCCAATCCTGCTTTTCTTTGACTTTTCTTTTAACTTATAGCCTATATTGGAAATTTATGAAAGTAACACGTTAGTTTACGGTTAAAGAACCAAGGTGAAAATTAAACATCAGTACTTTTTGTATGCAATGGTCAAACTCAATTTAGTGTCGACGAACGTCAACTATAATCCATGTGTAGTTCTACCCTGACTTAGCTCAGTGATGAAGCCATTTCAAAGCTTATCCACAAACATCAAAGATCAAAAATACCCTACAGCTCTCAACTCCATTCGTGGTCTGTCTTTAAATGAGTTTGTCTAGCAATATGAGAACGCAAATCACAGCAAATGTACAGTAAGTAGTTTTCACTTATGTTGAGGTGATAATATTTCTCTTTAAAATTTGTTACCAATTAAACAATCCATAGGTTGAACACTGAGAACTTCGCTTACAATCGATGGTTTCATTTAAAACTCGTTACCATAGTTTACAACATTGTATACGTTTCAAAAGAAATTCAAAGTGTTACAGCATTCTTTATTTATACACCTATTCATACTTTATAATCTAGACACCATCAACAACCACTTTGAGGTTTGTGTTTACGTGTTTTGGCCTCTCTCACAAGATAAATCATACAGCAGGCAGTAACTTTGGAAGTGGGCACTCAAAGTAATTTATCGTCTAGATGGCCAACTCTGGTTTATGGTCAATTAAGTGATTGTCCAGCTTTCATATCAAACCAACTTTCAGATATCAAACTTTTCACCTTGTCACATAATAAGAAAACAATATATTTCATTTTCTAGATCAGCACGAGTTTATATTTTATATTTTCGCACATTGGTGTCTCATCTCGTTTAATACAAAATCTTTTAACACCTACGTAATTTAGTAAGAAAATATGAAATTTAAAACCTAGCAGGCTCTTCCGTACGTCAAGTGTGTTAAACTTTCAACACCTAATTAAATAACATTAACATACATTTTACGGTTTATTTTAATATTAACGTTTTTGGTTTATCTAGGCCCTTTTTCGGAAATTACGTGTAGACTAGGAGTAGTTTTTTAGAACCTGTCACATACAAGATTATGTCATATAAGACCTAATTTGAAAGGTATCCACTTAAGAAAACATAACTGTTTTACACATTACAAAATAAATTTGAAGATATGCAAGGTTATACAAAATATGTATATATCCTTTTATGTAGGAGGTAAAAATTAAGAAAGGACCGTAGTGTCCTAAATACTGTTTTCTTTAAGTTTTCGAACTTTGCAAAACAGGGATGTTGTTTTTAAAACAGACATTTTAAAACATATTCTAATCAACCAAAGCAAAACTAGATATCTCCTGGTTTACCTCCCCCACTTTTTAGAAAATCCTAACAATCAAAGGTGTTGCATTTTTCTAATTTTTTAAAAAGGTTTTGTCCAGCTGTACATTTTGCCTTCTCCACAATATAAGCACAATATAAGAAAACCACTAAGGTCTTTTTCAATTCAAGTTTAATCCAGATTAGTTTAATCTGATTAATATCTAAGATTAAATTTTGGAATCAGGTTTTCTCAATCATCTGTTAATTTAAGATTGGTTATCGGAGATTAAGCGAGAAAAGAAATGGGCATTTACTTTTCCCTGGTCGATATTCCTCCGATAAAAACAGTTGAGTTTTGAATGTAAACAATGTTCGCACTTCGCAAAGAGTTATGTCACTTGACGCGTTATTAGCCTGCGCTTTGTCAAATGCCGAGTATTGAACTAGTTGTATTTATAGTTTTGGACGTCTTTCTTGGACGATACGATTGATATTTAACACGATAATTAAATTAAAGGTTACAATTATATACGAGTATTAATTAATATATTTCATCAACATCGCTAATTATAATTTCAAGTTCATTTTGTACCATTTTGCTGATTGGTATAATACAACGAATCAACTTTGTAGGTTTGAAGCGTCACCATCTTAGTTTCTCCAGTTAACTGATACTGAAACCGTAGTTAGCTAATCCGAGATTACATTAATCTGAGATTAAGCAATTGAAAAAACGAAATTTTGATCTAACTGGAGATTAACATCAAGTTAACCTTAATCTTGATTAAAATCTTAAAAACGGACCTAAGAAGAAAAATAACTTTTGAAGTACCTCTTAGGTCCGTTTTAATTAATTTAATCAAGATTGGTTAATCAGATTGTGTAATCTAAGATTAAATTTAGAATCGGTTTTCAATCATCTGTTAATCTTAGATAGTTGATCGAAGATAGCTTGAAAAATTAATTCTTTTCCTGGTAGATGGCACACATATAAAAGAGCACTTTAATATTTTTTACAAAACATCGCGATATCGATGTTTTTTTACTATATTACAGAAAAGTGTTCTCAATCCTAAAGAAAATATTCAAAATACGTAGATGGTTTTACCCTGGTTTAGGAATAAAAAAGGTAAAACTTTAAAATACACGAATCAATTGCATTTTTTATTTCAAACAAACATCACGGTTATTCTGAAACACCATAGTACAAAATAAAAGAATCAACTCCGTTTTTGCTCATAGAATTATCATTTCCTTCTTTTATTTACCACTTTTCCCGTCTCAAAAATATGAAAGCAATCGTAGTTTAAAGAGTTAAACTAACTCTCACAACAACACATTGTCACTTTAACAGCTGTTCTCTTGTTGTTTCACCCGGACCCGGAGTTGATAACTTTGTCCATTGTCAGAAACCAGTCAATGCTTGCTTTCTAAAGTAGAGACAACAAAGTGCCATTATCTGTTCACGGAAGTACTTGAGAACTAGTCAAAGTCAATACCATTACAGTGTTAACAATACAGTAGTTGTATTTATACCACGACCATTATAAACCATTATAACCATTATAATACGAAAATCAAACAGTTAACGTATTTGTTTAACATACCTCATACATTATAATTGGAAAAATACTCGACACAGTTTTGGTTCGTAAGGACTTGCATGGAAATCAATTTCGGTACGTTCTTTAAAGTACTTTTACTCTTGTACAGTTTTTATGTCTGCCAATTCTAGAAGTTAGGATGATAATTTTATTATTACATTTATTATTACACTACTGACAAATTTTATTCCTCAGAATGCTTAAACCATAAAGATTATTGTTACGGGGATCAAGTTAAAGTTAACTCGTGGCAACTGGATTAGTTTTAATAAAACAAAAATAATTTTAATAAAAATAAATGGTTTGAGTTAAAGTGTTTTGGGTTACTAACGTGTTTATTAAGAGACTGTAGTTGTAAATATATAATTATATACTTAATTTGAAGATTCCATCTTCATTATCAGGTCCATCATATCGCCAAACTTTGATAGAGGTTAGCATCAAGTTTACTAACTGGTTTCCATCTTTTCAGATTACCAAGTTTTACTGTTAAAGGAAATTGCAAAATATAATAATTTGTAAGTTTGTTTCATTTGATCTTTACCGAACTTTTTACAAGACACTATTAGAAAGACTTAAGATTAAAAAAATCTATCCATTTTATTTCAAAACAATTTTTACTTTTATTTACGTAAAATGACTAGCATCAGTACTTATATTTTTAGTGTTTTGAAAGTACAGATTGTAATGAGTAAGGAAATATCAAAGTCAGTTACAGTAGTTAAGTCAATAGATGCAGGACCGGGGACTGATCATGAAACAATACGTTGTCTCTAATTTCTCTCAGTGTGTTAACGGAAATGTATTGCAGAAACCGGTTGACATCTAAATAAACTAGTTTCTGTACTTATGTAAGTACCTAAAGGGTAAAGCTCACGTAGTGGTAAAAGTTGTTTGATTTTCACGTTAATTTAAAGGCGTCCCTCTCAAACGGATGGCTCTCAATTAGTCCTTTCAGAGCTACTTACTTATTAAAGTCACTTTCAGCGCGTTAGCTTTTCGTATAAAAACACCTTTTTGTCATTTTCTTTAAAACAGCTGCTTTAGACACATGTATTGGCGTGCTTAAGTTGTACTTTGTCTCCCAAGGAAAAAGAGGTTTGTTTTATGATCATGTTTTATTATGTTTTTATTATCATGTTTATGATGTTTTATGATAATTACTCCTCATTAACATTGACATATTTTTGTGACATCGACATCAGCTGTTTGAACGACTTTGCTTTAATTGTATGAATTTTAACACTAAGGTTTAGCAAAGATTATGTTATAATAAATGGATGGCATGGATACCGAATGGTTGAGCATGGTTTTAGCTAAACAAAGGCAAATACAGGGTCTCACAGAACACCGGCATGACATGTAAATATAGAGTGTAATTTAATTTCAAATGAACTTATAGAATGAGAGAAAAATATTTGTGACTTCAAGTATACTGAATACTCCAAAGACCGAAGAGCATGGGTTCAAATCTCTTCATATTTTAATGTAAATGAGGGCTGTGTTGTACGTACATATTTTTATGATTTGGGTTTAGCTCCAACGCAATCCTAAAGAAAAACAGAGCGTTCTATAATTATAAATTATTTTTATTCGTTTTCGTTCGCTATCTAAAAACGACTAAATAAATATTTTGTAATAAGATACACTTGTTTGTACAATATTTTTAAACACTTTACTCTATGCTATTTTTAATATCTACAGGGTTAGAAATTAAATTGTTTCCAGGGTTTTCTAACACTCTTTATACTTGTAACACTCTAAACTCGCAAATGATTGTCCTTTATTTTTGGATAATTTTAACATGGAAAATTTTTTTCACTAATATTGGTCAAACAATTATTGAGATATAAAAATTGTATAGATGGTCTGAGATGCCTTGAATGGAAACCTATTACGTAATACGTCAAAACATGAACAACTTAATAATCTAGAAGACGGTGTGAAAATGGGAAACTGTGTTAAATTGCGGTGTTAAACCAGCTTACGTGAGCACTAAAAATTATTTCAACTGCTATAACCGAAAGTATTTTAGATTTGAATTGTATCAATTGGATGAAATTTGCCTTTATAAATGTTCTTGTTGTATTGAATGTTTATAGTTATAGGCTACCTCTTTAGCAAATCACAATGCACCTCACTAGCGCCTAGACAATCTCCTTAAGTGAGCTTTTTAGATACGAGCAAAGGTTTCATCTCTGAGGCGCACCCTAGGACGATGAATGAGCGCAGTGCGGTATACATGTTAAAAGTCAGGTTTTAGAACTAATCTAGAGCTACTTTGGTTGTAATGCCGTATTATAGATGTTTTCATTTAAAGTTGTAATATTTAAAGCAAATTCAAAGGAAACATTGCTTTGAGCTCTGGTAGTCATGTTCATCTGTAACAATTGTTTTCTATCAGTTACTGTTAGGATTAAAAAGGAATGAAAAAGAACTCGTTAAGACACTTGCTGGTCTTGCAATATTAAATATGTTGGGGATCTTCATATTGCTGAGGCATAAAATGTTTCAACGAGTTCTTTTACTAATTTAAAACTTAACACACTAATTTCTAAACAATATAAACCAGACTACTGTGTTCAACATGCTGATTACTTTGAGTTTCTTTGTAATATTAAAACTGAAATTTATTTTTCAGTATTATTTGTCCCACGAGAAAAATTACCGTTCATTACTTGTTCCAAAAGTGTTTTTGACCGCATTGGAAAAAGTAATTTTGTTTAATTTTAGCTCGTATGCAAAGTTTGTCTTTTTTACTGTGGAATACAATGGAAAAGGAATGGGGCGCAATCATCGAGTCAAACTAAGAAATGTGGGTAAGAAATGTTTTCAGAAAACGTGTTAAACAGCCTCGGTCTTTTAATGTACGGTCCCATAAATCTTGATTAAGGACCCCTGAGTTTCCACTGAAGGAAAGTTTCCTTTCCATTTCTGTTTAAAAAATCATTTTACATTCAAATAAACATGTTTACAGACACGTTCCTATCCAACAAAGAAAATACTCGTATTTTTCAAATGTAAAACTACAGATCGCTTAGTAGAATATATATAAAAAAAACTAAAATGACAATTTACACGTGCAAGTAGTAATAAAGCTCTGAACTGCTCACACAAAATATGAAAAATTTAGAAAACTCCTTTTGTTTTAATTCTGGAAACATTTAGTTCTATTGATGATTTTACATTTTCCATTTTAGATGTTTTAAAACTATATTTCCCTCAGCCTTTTTTCACTGTGTTGTCTATGTTTGTAATTAAAATTACTTCCTTTAACCTATATATTTGTATAAGACTCTTTGTTAGCTAAGGCAACTAAGTAGTAGTAACTTCGATCAGGCAACGGGTAAATGAAACACGTTATAATGTCGATAAAAACTAGTGGCGTTCTGTTACAACTCGAACTATTCATTATTGAAATCACTAACACTACACCTTTACCTTTCTAAAAAGAATTTATTCTTAGTAAATCACACAATATGGTAGCTAGTTAAGATGTATAAACTAACGTACATCTTGACCAGAGAAGTTCGTCAGTGTACTTTATCTCGTGCATTTTACGAGCACAGATTGTATTTACGGCGCCCCAGAGATGAACTTTGTGGCTTAGTGGCGAACTGATGTTTTGTACTTCGCAATATAGCACGAATATATATGTAAATGTATAGCAATTGACGTTTATTAGTTTAAAAAAAGAAGAAGCGTTAATTCTCTATCTAGTAGTCGCATATGCCCATATTTGCATGTCTCTTTTACTTCCAATTATAGATCTTAGTTTTTATAATCGCTTAGTAGCTAATTTATTAACAAAGAAATTTAAAGACAAAATGTGTGGTCCAATCCGGGACTCGAATCCAGTAAATGAAAGACCCGGGTTCGAGTCCCAATTCAATCCGCTCATTGTGTCTAAATTTCTTTAGTAATAGTTACTTCAAATTATGAAATGTGCCATTCACCAGAACCTTAATCTCAATCAGATCGTGAAACATAATGACGTAAAGAAAAATTGCTACCCTAAAGTTAAAAGATAACACAATTTGCTAAATGAAACTGTATTGTAGTTTATTTACTAACGACATTTAACACTTAACTTTCACTGCAATGTAAAATTTAAAACTAAAATATATGATCCATTTATACAAGTCAAATTTAAAATACGTTTGGTTATAGCAGTTGAAATATTCCCCGTGTACATGTATGAGACACAGTAACAGGCTAATGTGCGGTACCAAGGGAGCTCTGGTGTTAATCCTAATGCTCTCTGTATCACCATTGTTACACATAAACCTGATTTAACACAACACTTTTACTCAGTTTCTTATTTCAACACCGTCTTCTAGATCAGCAAGTTGTTAGTGTAATCACAGAACACAGTTTAACCTATCGCACACTGACGGTACAATGTCAGTGACGGAATAACCGGTAGCCTGAGCCATTGGACTGGTCTTCTAGAAGAACTTTTGGAAAAACTGTCCTGTATGTAGTTATGCTAAACCAGAAAAAATCAAACTTACCATAACTACTTTGGCTGGGCTCTATAGGACTCTTATGGTTGAGAATCTTCTCGTTCTGGACAGAGTGAGCAACGTTTAAAAATCTACTTACTGTTAATGTTTGAAAGGTTCGTAAAGCTTTGGTAAAACGGTTTATCTCGGACCCATTACAACGGGTGGAATTCTTGCCCAAGACGCAGGAGTAATTCTCCCTGAATTAATCGGAAAGGTCTGAGAAAAAAAATTATAATTTATCACCACCACTATTATGAACTTTCAGTCTAACACTGTAAAGCTTATTCAAGAAGTTGAATATTACGAATTAAAGCTTACTAATTACTAACATAAAACTAGTCAAGTCAAGTCAAAAGGTGCATTATGTTATCAATTACAAAACAGCTTTCGTCTAACAACTTTTAAAACAGTTTTTTATTTGGTGTAAATTATATTTAAAGCGCTGTGTCTAATCTCGCTGAATGCTAATGAATTGTGGAGAGTGGAAACCATATAAACCTGTTATTGACTTACCTGTTCGGACTTTACTGAGCTTAATAGCCCAGAGGTATTTTCCATGTAATGTTTGTGTAATATGATAGCTGGCGTAATTAGCGCTTATGATGTTACATAATTCCAGGAGAATAGTGCTATAACAGACATATTTGCGGGATGAAACCGTAATCGTTTCCAGTTAGAAGGATTTAATGGCTGAACCACATTTTATATATCAACACATTTGAAAACAGAACAAACATTTCGCTTGTTTCTTTGAGGTCGTGAGTAGATCTTTGGCAATTTAGCCGTTTTGTAGCGATTTCTTTAAATTATTTAGCCTATTTTAGTTATTGAACATTTTGATACACATAGACAACTATTAAAATTATGTACGTAAATTCCGATTAATGAATAATACCTGCATATATATTCCATCCAACTATCACAAAAACAAACGGACCGCAGAGGGTTGACGACATTACACTTGTTCTATTTATTCCTGTTCTTCGTGTCTGTTCGTCGTTTGGTCTATGTGTAACCAATTCATCAAACTTTTGTCTAGTCACTTACACATTACTACTAATGTAATACTGTGCCTAGATAAAATAAAATAATTTAATGAATAAATATCTGTTTACCTATTTTAGAAAAAACACTGATTTATTAAATAAAATCTGTGCCAAAAATGTTTGTTATTCTGAAGAGACAAGCAGGAGTTGGATTTATAATGAGGTGTCCCTGGAGTGAGCAAGATACAACCAATCTTACGAGAACTTCCTAAACACAGGCGTTTCTTATTGTTAATATATTTGTTGTTTTGTTTCGCTACAAATACTTGTGGTAGAGATTGCTGTGTAAACGAACACACAAGTACAAAATACTCATTTTCATTGGTGTAGTTTACTAGTTTTAGGTTTTATTGTAATTTTCAATTTTAGTATATAACGAAAATTGAGGACTGTGGACGAAACCAAAATAGCATAGCCCAAAGGTTACATTCATGTTTTTTATACTCAAAAGTGAAGCTCAAGAGATAATTATGAAAATAAAGGATACTTAGAACTTGATTAAAAAACTTTTTTGGGATTCGGTCAAAAAAGCATAAGACGTTACAGAATGATGGGTGAATAATGTTTTGTCTCTATGTGTTTTACTTAATGGTTTTCATCTCGAAAAATACTTTACCAATTTAGTTTGGATTTTATTATACTTTTTATTTGATCTAACTTAAAATAATAAGAGTATTATAATATAACTTTTTGACAAGCTTTCAATTCTTAAGATGTAGCGGTATTTTAAAATATTGTTTGGTATAGTCTTAGGTAAGATATAAAATAAAGATATATTATTAAATGTAGTTCTGAAATTAGTATAGTCCTCTGTAGACGGGTAGAGCTTTTAACTGCCCGAAATGTTAGGAGTAGTTTTTCTCTGGAAGTAGCAAGAAAAGTCCGTTTCTTATTTTTACTAAATTAAAATAAAAGACAAAAACAAATTTTGCAAATTGTTTTCCTTGTGGTGGTAGTTATACGTTTTGAAAATACAAAACACTAGTTTTTTTCAAACCAGCTTAAGCTTGTATGCCAACCTATAAGCAGCCCGATGCAACATTTTGGAAAATCAGTTGTAAACCAACCAAGGTATGCTCAAAAACGTCTTCAGTACTTCCCGTCCACTCTGACTGGGTATGTAAGCTGCTGGGTACTTAACAAGGGTTTACATAGGTTCTGTTGCCTTCTAAAATGCGATTAAAGAGAAATTTCTACTCAACGACACATACCTTCAGAGAGATTATATCAACCAATTAATCCACTCTGACTGGGTATGTAAGCTTCTGAGTACTGAACAAGGGCTTACATTGGTTCTGTTGCCTTCTATAATGCGATTGAAGTGACACTTCAAGTCAACGACACATACCTTCAGAGAGATTATATCAACCAATTAATCCACTCTGACTGGGTATGTAAGCTGCTGAGTACTGAACAAGGGCTTACATTGGTTCTGTTGCCTTCTATAATGCGATTGAAGTGACACTTCAAGTCAACGACACATACCTTCAGAGAGATTATATCAACCAATTAATCCACTCTGACTGGGTATGTAAGCTGCTGAGTACTGAACAAGGGCTTACATTGGTTCTGTTGCCTTCTATAATGCGATTGAAGTGACACTTCAAGTCAACGACACATACCTTCAGAGAGATTATATCAACCAATTAATCCCACTGACTGGGTATGTAAGCTGCTGAGTACTGAACAAGGGCTTACATTGGTTCTGTTACCTTCTATAATGCGATTGAAGTGACACTGTTAAAGCAACACCTTATGAGATGGGGTTAAACTATTTGCATACAGAAGTTATAATTGCATGATCATGTTTTAGCGCTGAGGCCATAATTACTCTTACATAAAAACCTACAATCCTTATACATGAGCACACCACAGGAATCAGGAGCGATTTACGTGTTCAACAACATAGGACCAAATTATTCTGCAAACTTCCCTCTCTTGCATTTTTAATTCATTAACAGCAGAGATAAGATACGAAAATGAAATTAATATTCTCAAAGCTGGGTTGAAGGGACATGTTGTGTTCCACACCTTCTACGACGTCATGGTGTGTCTAAATATTTCATACTAGTTAAATGTTAATATTACGATTACAATACAGTATTAATTTTCAACGCAAATTATTTCCTTTTCCAGGGACGGATGAATGTGTGTATTAATGACATGTGTGCGTGAACGTGTAAATGTAACAAATAAGATTTTTTTTTCACGTATTTGTATTCATTGTTTTTGCAACACAATATTCAATGTAAAAGTGCATATTAAGTTATTACAAGTTATGACAATCCTATTTTACTTTTAACTTTTGTTTGCACATGTCGATGTTAGAGCTATCAGTAGTGACCTTATAAATAAAATTTGTCACTTAATTTATCTATACAATACTATTTCACATCTAAGAATATTGTACACATAAGTTATTTATTATAGTTAACCAACTTGAACAATGAGTAGTTAAGTGAATCAATGAAGCGCCTGGGACTGATCATGGAACAATACATTGTCTCTAATTGCTCCCAGTCTGGTGTTGATGCTATCAGACCTTGTAAAATCATTGTCTCGTCTTGATTTGGGTTACACCAGGACCCCACAGGTGATTTGTACTTAACTATAGTAATACTTTAATAAATAGGAATTATTTTAATTTAAAAGGAAATTAAACTAAAATTGAATTTTATTATATAAAGCTATTAATAACATAGGAAATTATGTACACCGATATTTTAAATAAAATAGCAAATACATGTTTCAATGTGTTTTGTCATAGAAAATATGAAGATTATGTTAGTTTGATATATTCTGAAGAAGTACAAAGGAACGATAGTACTCTTAAAACATTACAGATAAAAATATAGCATAAAAAGAGAATTATAAAACGTTTACTGTCATGCAATGTTATGAATTATTTTAAATACAGTTTACAGTCTACAAAAGAAATAACAGTCTACAAAAGAAAATATTGTTATAATTATTGTCCAGTTCAGTATTAAAAGTACTTCTTAAGAAAATGAGTTAAAGAAACCCACAGAATAAAGGATGCTGTCCGTTAAATCAGAAACCTTTAATTTTATGCATTATTAAATTAGAAATTATGTTTATTTTCATGATCAAAATTACCTGTAATCAGGGTATCTACGATGTAGGCTTGTTTTTTTACAAAGCCTGAAATAACAAACACATGTTTATCAAACTCAACTGTGACAACACGTGCTTCAGTATCAACAACAAAAAACTTGTTAAATGAATCAGACCTAATGACTTAGATGTTTATGTTGTGGGTTCTTAGAAAGCGGTGGACGTAAACATTTTGTTTTGTAAACAAAAGTCAAGCTTGTACATTACTACATTCGTAAATATACATTGACAACTAAAATAAACAACACGTCAAAAGTTGTTTTTGTCTACATCTGTTTAAATATTGTCTTACGTCCACCGTCACTGTTACGTTCACCGCTACATTACGGCCGTAATATAGCGGTGAACTTTTTTCTAGACCATAGCTTTAGACTTCACAATCTTGAAACATTAAAACAGGTAAGTACAAATAGAAAAATAATCTTAACCAATTTGAGACTTGATGATATAAGTCTCTTTATTCCATGCACTTAGAGAAGATAAATAAAACCGTTTTACTCTCTCGAAAAGAGTTCAATTAGGGTTCAAAAAGAGTCTTCGAAAACACAGTCACTTTCAGTTTCTTAGTGACCCATTACAAGTTTGGTCAAGTATCTACTTTTGAAACGTTGAAATAGTTTAAGTAAAATAAAATACTTTCAAAATAGAGTTGTTGAACCAAAAGCTCTAGTTAAAATCTCATCAATGTTAGTAAAAAATTGTGTTTTATTTCAGTGAAATTCTGACCAAGTGAAGGATTATTACTAAAGAAATTTGAAGACAAAATGTTTGGACCGAACCGGGACTTGAAACCGAAGAACGCGTCTGTCAAAATAATGATAGATCAAAAGGAAGCCTGCTCAGACTCAATCCATTACAAAGATGTCAACTGTGCTTTGGTGAATCTCTTTTTGATCAGACCCTGACCTGTGTGTTTCTTGCTCGAACTGTCTTCTGGCAAAGCCTAACACTACAAATATACTCATATTATCTACCTTTAGCAGACATTCAGACCATCTCTTTCTTATTTGTCATAAACTACTAAAGAAATTTGAAGACACAAATGTTTGGACCGAATCGGGAATGGAACCCGAGTCTCCCGCTTGCCGGGCGGTTATGATAAACCTCTACACCATCCGGCCCAACTATTTCTGTCTTCAAATTTAGAGACGTACCTAAATCTGAAAGTTTATCCGAAACATGTGACTGTCAAATAGTGACTTTATATCAACAAGCTGGAAATATTACAAACATAATTTAAGTACTATGTCAAATGTATTATAGATCTTAACGTGTATAAACGCTAAAAAGCTAATTTATTACTAAAGAAATTTAAAGATAAAAATGTTTAAACCGAGCCTGGGTCTCCTGCTTGCCGAGATCTATATATAATAAGTCATTTTTTCCAAACATTTTTGTCATCAAATTTCTTTAGTAATAAAGATGTAAGGATTAAAAATTACTTATTTTAAGAAGGTGGTTGGTAAGAATAGTTTGATGGTTTATTGTTGAATATGGCAGACAGCTTATGTAACTTTTCAAAAGAGGAACAGTGAACATTTCAACATCTCTTTTAAAAACACAACCCTACTGATCCTCAGCAACGTTTTATTTCAACAAAAACTTTTTATATTCATGAAAATGTTCTGCATTATGGAGTCAAAGCCCGTTGTTAGTCTAAGAAAAATCTTATAAGTAACAATCAACTACCACTTGATTTAAAAAAAATGTGGTGTGATGGTGTACGTTTTGGAACAAATGTATTTTTTAAATCACAACGTTCACGGTCACTGTTATTGACATGCTACCGAACATTTTAATCCAAAGATACAATAACCAGGGATTTCATTGAATTTGATGTGATTTTAGCAGGGTGGACCTATTCTAAATACAGCAGATGTGTCAATAGCTGCTAGACATGTAATTTCTAGTTTTGGTGTCTTTGCGCGCAACGTGTCGTTTTTGAGTTGTTGTGGGCTACCTCAACTGAAGAAGAGGTTTTGCTACTGAATACTGTTCATCGTGGACTTAAAGAACTTGATAAGAAATGAAATAGCGTAGATACGAATTTCCACAGCACATCATGTAACGGCAAATTTCTAAAATAAACTAAAAGGAGAACGTGGAGCACCTTAAAGGTGTTATATTTCGTAAAAATGACATGTCTTAGTTAATATTTTGTTCACTTCGATGAATGCTAAATATTATATTGTTGCTCGTTATTTTACTTTTAAACTGGCATGTTACTTTTGACCGAACAATACACTTAAAAACTTTTTCTTAAAATATGTCTAATTATAACTATATTCTTCATACTCAAAGAAAGTAAAAGAACAAGTCTATTTGAAAGGAAACGGGATTTTAACGGGTATAATGCTTACCAGGCAGTTATGTAAACCACTACATCATGCCGGCCCAACTATTTTCTGCCTTCAAATTAAGTAATTAATCCTGGTGTTTATCGAGCAATTGCGACTGTCAAATGTTTAGGATAAGCATTCCATACAATTGAAAACAGAAATGAACGAATGTGAAATAATTTAACCTCTTTGCTGCTAATTTCATCCAATTCGATATTTCTGACTATTCAATGACCCAATACTAAATAACTATTTAGCATTTAACAAATTAAGATCTATAACTATATTCTTCTATACACAAAGAAAGTAAAAGAACAAGTCTACATTTGAAGAAAAGATGGCTATAACGATTAATTAATTATAACGACAGATATAATGCACCAGAGGGACAGGTAATGTATAAGATATTATATCTGCTCAAGCTTGAAAATCCCCAGTGACAGTCATTCTACAGCAGCCTTTGGGGAAGTGTAATTTCGATTATAGGAAGCAGCTTGACCAACAAAACAAAACAGATTGACATACGCATTACTATAAAAATTGTCTTTCATAGCATACATCTAATAACGTTGGCGCAGAAGAGAGATTAAACCTTATAGCTTTGATTGTTCTAATAGTAAGAAATTTTGATTGATTATTTAACAATGACTATTTTATAGTTTACGACCATTACATAAATATTAGAGGAGACAATCAACTACCTCTTCATTCTTAAAATATGGTGTGGTGTTGTACGTTTTGGAATAAATGGACTTTTTAAAACAACAGTGGTTAACAGTTACTGTTATTGACATGCTGCAAAACATTTTAATTCCACAGTTTCAACAATAATTATTAGGGATTATATAGATTTTGATGTGATATCAGTAGAGTGAAGCTACTCTACATACAGCAGATGTGTCGATAGCTGCTTTACAAAGGATATGTAATTTCTCGTTTTGGTGACGTTGCGTGCAACGTGTTGTTTTTGAGTTGTGGGCTACCTCAACTAGAGCAGAGGTTCATCGTGGACTTAAAGGACTTAATAAGAAATAAAATCGCCTAAACACTAATTTCCACGGTACATCAAGTAACGGTGAATTATTTCTGAAATAAACTAAACGGAGGAAGTGGAAAGTTAAGTATTATATTATTGTGCGCTACTTTTACTTTTAAAACTGTCATGTTATTTTAGACCGAAAAATACACTAAAGAACTAAACATATCCTTACATTATTTCTAATGGTTGTTTCCAAGTGTATTTTGCCCTCCATGATGGCTAAGTATTGGCGACCCAAATTAGTAAACATTTACTACGCGCACTTTCCGTGTCATTCAAATTGTTTTCAGCAACAAATTATTGCGAAATGAGTACTATATTTAGTAAAAAGGCAACGTTGTATGTACAGTAAGCCCTAGTGTGTTTACTTTCGGTGCTAAGTTGATAATGAGAAGCAGAACAAGAACGACAATGCTCCGGTTAGCCTGAGCTATTGTACGTCAGGCTTCTTGCTACTTTTCCTCGATCTTTAGCTTTGCATATTTTACTTTTAACATTTACAGTACTTTCGTCAGACTTGTCACCGTAGGTTTTGATTCCGTCTAACAGGTTTTATAAATAGCGTAACGTTTAAAACCTTAAACCTCGTTTAAACTGCTAACTTTGAAAATTATTTTCATTATTTATTTTTCTTTTTGGTTTTTTTACTTTAAACTTAATTTTTTCAATCGTGTAATATAAACAGTCCTCATTTTCTTTTAGACCCTGCTTTAATGCAATCCTTCAATTTAAAACATAACTAGATTAAAATACCAACGATGTGTGTTTGTTTTATTAATGAAACATCACTTGATATTAGGTCTGATCTTAATGCACCAGAGGGACAGGTAATGGATAAGATATTAGATATGGTTAAGCTCAAAATCCCCAGTGACAGTCACTCTGCAGAAGCATTTTGGGAACTGTAATTCCGATTATAGGAAGCAGCTTGACCAACAAAACAAAACAGATTGACTTACGCATAACTGTAAACATTGTCTTAAATAGCATAAATCTAATAACGTTGTTGCAGAAGAGAGAATAAACCTTATAGCTTTGATTCTTTTAATAGTAAGAAATGTAACAAAGTGAGGCAATTGAAATTAGAATTAATTATTTAACATTGACTATTACATAGTTTACGACCATTACATAAATAAATTTTAGAAAAAGACAAATTTAACACATAAAAGTGTTTATCTTGTATTGGCTTTATTGTAAAATTCATTTCAAACAAAAAAACTGGACAACGAGACAACGATGTGAAATGATTAAACTAAAGTGACAACGTTATTTGTGGACTGATATTGGCTTTGACATCCAACTGATCGCAAATAGAGGATAAGCTTAGTTTCTGAAAGAATAGGTCTCGTTGTTCATAATCTTGTTCAAAGGGTGGCTTCAGTGCAGTTACAAAGTAAATGGATATTCGTAACTAGGTTACTCCCACGTTTTTCATCCTCCGACAAAACCAATCAACGAGATGGTTCATAGGTAAACCTACACTTAAGTTAAAAGCAGTTTTGCACTACCCAATCCGGATACAGGAATATGGATTGTGACTTAAGTAATAAGGACTCAAATTTAGGTATAATCTGTTTTACCCTTTTCTTGTAAATATTTGTTTGTTGACGTGTTTGAGAAATTATGTGACTTTTAAATGACCTTTGTCAAATAATTAAACGTATGTTTGATTGATTAATTTTAACACTTGATTTAAACAGTAGAAATAAGTAAATAAGTGTGGTTTAGGTTTTGTGACGATGTTCGTCATTCAACTAACGAACTAGTAGAAAGTTGGAAACTAAGCAAAGTGCATTTGCGTTATTTGTAGTTGTAATCTATGTTTAATCGGATGTTCTTTACATCAATGTTGTAAAATTTACATGTAGGATTTATTTACTTTTATATTTTGAGATTATATAACGATAGGTAGATGTTATAAAAATTGTTACTTAAAGTCACTATCACAATCCATGAACGTAGGATATGACTGGACTCGTTGTGGTCCTGTAATCCAGCTTCATGGGGAGGTTTTTTAGGATGAAATAGGTCCGAGTCGGCTAAGATAATTTCAATGATCATCTATGATACCCGCATCAACCCCACCATCGTTTAGACATATCAGACCATCACCTGTGTGGTTCGGAAGTCACGACGCCGTTGGTATTTCCATTGGTGACGGGGCCAGCTAATCACGATCACATCTTAGGAAGAGTCGGCCTTAATTTGTGTAGCACTACACTCATAACTTATTACTTTTACCACCTCAAAATCTCCATCCTTCGAACATATTTGCCTTAAAAATACTCCTCATGAGAGTGATCGGCATCTCAAATAGTGATATGCATTCGACGGTGCAGAGTGGAGGGTGAATTTAATGAATTTTAGAGTTTATGCCAGTAAGGACTATGCTCAAAAAATCTTAAAATGTACTTTATTCTCGAAGGACCGAAAAATAGTCTAAATAAGGGATTGGAACACTTACCACAGTGTTGGATGTTATTAATTGAGTTCTTGAAGTGGAGGGAGTAGGCCCAGGCCTGAGCGGTGCAAAGACACTCACTGTCACTAGAGATGCTATCACACTCACACTGTAGAGTCAGAGGCTGCAAGCTGACACTGTGACCACGAGGGAAGGGACAACACAATTGCTGATTTAAGATTAAACATTTAAAAATAAATTGGCACTTCTTGATTAATTAAGTAATTTGAAAGGATATAATTAGAAATTAAAGTAATATAAATGCGAGAAGGAAACGGACCTAGTGTCGTTGCAATGTCTCCTACGAGCGCTGCACATGGAAGCAGGACGCGTTATCAAAAGTCCGATAGTGAACTTAGCGCGTGCAAAGGTCTGTCTTCTGTGTTTGGCTGTAAGGATCAGTGCTACTACTACCATGTGCTTGACCGGGAACAATTCAAATTCAAATGGTCAACTACAACTGCACGTACTTGTACAGTTCATAACATAACATAAAAGTGTCTCATGTATTAAGCACAGAGTATTATATCACAAGCACATATCGTTCTCCGTGACGTTCTAACAAGCATATTTTATCAAGCACCTGACTTGAAAAGCTATACCTTTCTATATTATACATTATCAATTAACTTCCACTTCAAAAGTATTATAAAAAATAAGTATTATGTCTTCAAAAAGTAACGAGCTTATAACACTTTTCGTTGTCAAAACCAATATCTTTTGTCTTGCAGTACAACAAACACTTTGCTCTCGAAACAAGATTACCTCCAGAGCGTTATTTGTTTCGGTGATAGAATTTGTGTAATGGGTTTTTGCCATTCTGCTCTGAAAATAGCTGATTCAGACGCATGTATTGACGTGCTACAGTGTGAATTTTACAACCTGATATAAAATAGTATATTTCATCACTAGATAAAGTGACACTCGGCTGCGCCTTGGACGTTATCTTGGGAGCTAGTGATGAAATGTACTATTAGTATATTTTGAGATTATCACCAATTCAGCAAATAGTGTAACTTGTTATACATCGCTGTGATCTATTTTGGAGAACGGCCCATAGACAAACATATTCTTTTAATAAGAGGAGTTAAGACATAACTCGTTGTACTTATTGCTCAATCATAGTATTTAGAAGAGCTTTATGTTTGGAAATGTTTGATGACATTGTCGTTACTATTATTCCCGATCAATATAGCACACATGAAAATTCAAGCCTTTGAAGACCTCAGTTTTGTATTCAACCACTTTTTCAGTTATTTTAACTAATACTTCTGTTTCTCCAAAATATGCTTTTTTACAAGAGACATTCACAAAGCAGCAAAAACGAAGCTCGTCAACACTATTCAGTAAATCAGTCAAACGTAATTTTGCAAAACATTTAGAAATGCCTCGATTAAATCTCCAAGGTTATGTATCTTTATTACAACAATAAAACCTTATTGCAGACTGTAAAGTACAATAGGTGTTGTACAACTACAATAGCATCAGGACGTAACTGTCAAACTCTTCAACAGCTTCTATGGACCACTTTACTTTTATATTCTTTGAAATAAATTCTGTAACAGGATTTCATATCTTTACTAAAACTAAAGTTACGAGCCTGTGTAGACTTAATTTTTACTGTTTTAACAGTTATATTTACGAATAGCATTAGTATTGTAGTTAAAAACCGGAAGTATTACTGGCTTCTACAGTAAAATTAAGACAACTGCAAATAAAATAATTGGCCATTTCGGCACTTTGTATAGGTACGAGTGAATCATAACAGGCCTAAGTTACTTTGTAGTATAATTATTGAAATTAAATAGTAAATATTAATCAACACGCTTTTTATAATTCATTGTTACCTTAAGAGTGCACAACCTGTCGGCCATTTTGTTTTTGTCCCTTAAGAACAACGTAAAACAAAACTTTTAAACCACCTTATATTAACAACTTTCATCAGATCTTTTAAAAATAAAGTTATTTGAAAGATGACAATTTACTGCAGTTACTTCGCTGACCACATGTTGGAAAGTTTTATAGGTTTACTAGTAAGAACTCAAATATGTTTCTTACATTTTTAAATTATGTCATGGTTTTATACATAAAAATTTGGGTCAGCGGGCTCACTAAAACATTTTATTTATTTTAAAACAACATTTATTTCATTAGTTCCAATGAAAACTGTAGGTGTAATGGTCCAAAGAAAATTTTATGTTTTGCATTGGCACAAGGTCAAGGTGACGGCCACTACTGTGCACTCTTAAAACTAGGGCCTTAGTACGAGTTGGATCATAACCAAAATCATATTTTATTGCATGTTAAATATATCCACATTATCTGAGGTTTGTTTATTAAATTAGAAACTATTTTTATAAGAATAATTGTTTCGAGTTACTTAAACACGACTCAAATATCACGTTTGCATAGTGCAGTTTAAGAGAGGAGCGTGTTTAACTGGTTACAGTGTTAATGTGTTAAACAAGGAACTAGGATATGGGTCAATTAAACAATGAGGTCAGACATGCAATACAGCATCTGGGACTCTGAGAGTTACGCTTCACATACTAATGAACCAATGATCTTGTTAGTCTTGATAGCTGTTATAATGTTAAGTGAAATCAGATGAACATTTATTTTTATCGTTGAAAACATACGTGTTACCTTAAGTAGTGGTACTTGTTGTTTTACTTTTTTTAATGGTGCTTTTGTAAAATATGTTATCGGTGGATAAAAGTGTCATACAATTAAACACTTCGGTATCGATCCTACCACAGAATCCGCAACAAACCGTTTCTGACCACCACCTGAAAGCGAGCCAAAGATTTGCTCCTTCCCATCAGAAAAGGTATTCCATAGACGGCATGATGTGATGACAAATACCTAATTTATATTGATTTAACAACAAAGGATATGTTACTTTAGAGTGTTACGATAACTTATGTGAGAAAAGAAAGCGAATTCGCCAGAAAGGCATGTTGGTCTGATGTGGGTATGCTAGAGTTAAGGTGTAATAAGCAAAATTTTTTTAAGTGCAGACTTTTTAAAGTGGATCCCTACTACTCAACGAATTGTTCGTAACTATTTACAATCAACGCTAAATTTTAAGAACAATCATTTAAAGTAGCCAATGATAGTATGTAAAAAGGTAGTAATCTTGTTGTATAACATTTCTCTCTTGACTTTTCCACTCAGATTTGTTTTTGGGTTGCCAAAAAACCTGAATTTTTTTAGTTACTTCAAAAAAGTATACGAGTATATGTAAAATCTAGGTTAGACTATTCATACAAGGTAAGTAGTTATATGAAAACAGTACTTAGTTAAACTATTATTACAAAGAAAATAACGTTAACCAGAAGTTACATAGTGATCAATTGTGCTTCTAAAGCAACATAGTAGTAAGTCCATGTTTCAATACATAAATACATCGATTCACTAAATTTAAAAGTTCATTTTGAAAGGAATACCTTACAGTAACGCTGAGAAGAATAACTCTAATGCATTGAAGTGAATACAGCAAAGCACCTTTTTTCGCATTGATTTTAGCGATCGTTTGTTTCTTTATTCTCTTCCTGCACACTTTGTTGGCAGAAACATTGCTAAGAAGGCGTGCAAGATTACGATGTCATATTTAATGTTTAATTATTCATCTAATAGAATAGCTGAGAAGAGCATAACATTGAATTCAATGAGAAAATTAACTAGTTAGTAAGCCAATATCAAATAACTTTTTTGATGAGGCTTTTCAATACCGAAGATATTGTCTTCAGGTCTACAAGACCAAGTAAGTAGAAAACAAAAAGTAGGCATATCAAACTTACAGTATTGATATTATAGAACATCTTCAAAAATAGAAACATTAATTTGTTAACAACCAATCGTGGTTCAGAAATCACGTTGGTCCTTGTATTTCCATGGGTCATTGGGCTATTAATTAATGATTGGAAGAGTCGGCCTTAGTTTGTAACAAGACTACACCTTATAACTCATTACTAACATTCATCACACTCATCTTTCACCACATATTTGCCTTAAAATACCCCCATGAGAGTGGTCAGCATCTCAAATAGTGATTTAGTGAATGTAGTAGATACAATGATTGGCGAATGCAGACTCTTGTGTGTGAGATCAAGTTTGGAAAGTTAGATGTCTAAAAGCTGGTTTGATCTGAAAGCCGGACAATCACTTAATTGACCATAAACCCGAGTTGGTCATCTCGACAATAAATTACTTTGAGTGCCACTTCCAAAGTTACTGTCTGCTGTATGATTTATCTTACGAGATAGGCTAAAACACGTAAACACAAACCTCAAGTTGGTTTTTGTTGGTGTCAAAAATACGGAAATAAAAGCCGGATTCAGCAACATCTTTGAATTACTATGAAAATTGTACAAAATTCTATTATATCCATGATATAAGATGTAAAGTGTAAACCATACAAGCGTATTTCTTAGCGACAACCTTAAATTATAAAAGAAACGTTCTAACTTTTCAATACAAGGAGGTGTATAAGAGTAATGATAAGAAAATGGTCAAAGAAAATCTGATCACCTCAAAATTAATCTAAACGCTAAACAAAACATTTGCTCTGTTGTTTAGAAGGTTTGCTGAATTTTGAGTAACCTTACCTTATTTAACGAACAGATCACGTATGAGAGCTGCAGGGAGTTTTGATCTTGGATGTTTGTGTATGAACTTTTAAATCAATTTATTACTAAACTAGTTTAAAGTAAAAGCACAAAACCCACTTAATCAGAGTCTTGATTACTGACGTTTGAAAAAAGCAGAAGTACCATTAATTACTGAAACCTCTAACAAACCAGTCATACCGGGAGAGTTGAACACACCTTACAGTCGGTACGGACCGGTCGTTAGGGCTCGTGTTAGTCCAAGGTAATCAAGGTAGGTTTGAGTGAATCCAAAGTAATCAAGATAGGTCCATAGAGCCTAGCTCATGCTTCAGTGAGACATTGATTGTCCTCCGAGGAAGGTATTTAGGGTCAATTGGAGTAGAAGAGTGGACGTTAGACAATCCATTCTCAGTTTAAGGCAGAACTACTGGTCAGTACAACTACAGTACAGTAGAAACAACCCTTATCACTTGTCTTGAAAGGAGCTTTCTTGTAACATCTTTTCCTTCAAAAGAACAACTGAACTGCAAATTCCAATAGAATTTCTCTGCTTTATGAAATGTTAACTTTTAGTCAAGGCTTTTTTACTAAATATCGGCTTTGAGTTACGACTAGCCAGAATATTGGAATTAAAAAAGAAGTACCTATTTATAAATAATTAATCAAGTTTTTATATAGAAAGTACACATCCATGATACGTAGTGGAGCATAAAAAGTTGTAAGAACAAATTCGTTAAGGGATTTCTTATTAGCCTTATAGTTTTACAAGTAGCTGCATACTACTCTAATTTGACGAATATTAGTTTTAAAATAATATTGTACAGCTTTTAGCTAATATAAAATGCAGTTAGTTAACGAATTATTTCTTTTAAGCAGCTGAAGAAAAGTATCCTGATCTACAGGATTAAACTAAGCAGGAAGCAAAGAAACGGCTTAACAGCGGATGAGATGTTACGACTAATGTTACAGCAACATTACTTCAATCTGGCGCTACAGTTACCTTAAAAACTCTTTAACCTTCATCCTAAAAAAATGCAAGATCTTTAATCATGGTTCTTCAGAGCCTTGTTTCATATAAGTTACTACTTACATAAAAGGTGGTTTAGAAAACACTATTCTTATGCACTATTCAAACACTATAAGTCTCCAAAAATAATAATTTGTAAAATATTGTACGAAAGAGTTCTTCCAATATTGGTTTTTAAAATAGCACTTTAAACTAACTAAGCTAGGAGTCACAATGGCTCTGGCTCATGATAAACAATTAGTACTCCTTATATGTTTTAATACCTAACAACAACAAAACATGGCGGACCAAGTTAACCTAGTAGACCATTTTAGTTCTTAGCATACTTCTAAAGCGACACCACGTAGGTCATGTTTTTATTGCAACACAGTGTCTACAATCTATGTAGCACATTAATTTACAGTCGTCCTAAGACAACACGATCAGTAGTACGTTTTTGGTTGAAAACGAAAACTGTAAACTTAATTTCAAATAGCTAAAACTAAAATTAGGTTTTCTCTCCCACTTAACAAAGAAGTGACCATGGGCTGTACTAAATTGAACCTTCCTGTTCACGATAAAACACTACATTTTGGTATTTAAGAAAAACGTGATAGTTAAATGAAGCGTATGACTACGAGTGTGCCAACTCTTCATGACAGAAGGTGATGTATAAACTCTGAGTCAATGTTTGGGTTGCCGCCAGTTTGGGAACTGAGCAGAACTGCAACGTCAAAACCAACTCTCTGCATTGTTACACGTCGAACTCACTAGAGCTTCTTAGAGAATTTAAAAGTTAATGTATCTCAACTTTCAAAGACGGTTTTGATTACCTGGTAATGTAAAAAATTTCATATACATTTAACTAAGCAAAGTTATAATTAAATCAAATCAAAAGTCCAGCCACAGTAATATCCCTAAAAAGCTCGTAATGTTGTGAAAATGAACCATCGAAGTATACAGTTTGTGTTTTAAACTCCCTCCCTTACAGCTTCAAGATAATTTGTTTTGCTTACTAACTACTATGAGCTACTAAATCAATTCAAAGTCAAAGTCAAACATTCTTAATTTATAAGATACAATCCTGTTCACAAATAGCGTTACAATACAAAGGAATAGATAGATAATAATATAAAAACAATAATAATATACACAGTTAAAGTAAGGACATAATCTACACAATTATTTTCAGTAACAAGTTTTACAGATTAATAGAATTTAAAACACTAGGCCTATATAAAAAACATTTTCTATTAAGTAACCATAAGATGATCAATTTTTACAGAGTTATATTGTATCTAAACAAGAATTCATTTAAAAAGTAGTAATTGACATATTCATCTCAAAATGTCTACTTAACTTAAGAAAAGTCTGTATCTCAAACTGTTTTATTTATGCACAAGCGGTAAATAAACTAACTAAAATAAATACGTTAAGTTTGAAAGGTCTTAAAGCGAAATTAAATTTTGTTATTGGAATAACTGCAGCTTTGTTTTATAACAGCTATAGTACTACTAACACGGAAATGAACAATCTAGTTCAAAGATATATATACGGGGTGAATTTTATATCACCCCACCAACCATAACTTTTGAAAAGAAATATTTTTAAGAACTCTTCAGAGAATGTTTTTATAAAATTCCAAACTTATTGACGTACTTTGCGTCACCCACCCACCATCCAAAATACGAGGGGTCCCCAAAATACTTTTAATGCAAACCTGAAAAGAAAGCAAATTTTAATATTAATTCAACGAACCAAAGAATGGGGTTTTCTACTGGTTTTGTAATACCTATTTAAAGATTACAAGAAATCAGGTTTATAAAAACTTTTTAACAAAAAAATTGAACCGACTTCAAAAACAATCCAACAGTAAAATGCTATAAAAAGTGTGAAATAATTGGGTAATGCAATCCTGTATTCCTTTACATGATACATGATACATTCATAAACAATGGGTTTCTGATGTGTTACGCGTACAAACAATAATTTATCCATTACACTACAGTAATACAGGGTGTTTCTAAAAGAACGCCTTGATTTAAAGTTGTATTAGTATAATATAGTTAAAATATAGTTAAACAATATACATTATTTAAAGAGAATTCGTTTTATATTTAATAGCCTTTATATGAGCACCATTTGTTTCCTGGCCGTCTAAATAATTGTTTCTTCCCAGGTATTCAACAGCATATCAGGCGAAACGGATGCTACAGCTTCAAAATCATCTCCTCAGATAATGTCACGAATCTTCTCAGAATACACACAAGTTTAAAAGAAAAAAGAAAAAAAAAAAAAATCTAGTGGAGTCAGATCTGGGCTCCTTGGTGACCATGCAATTGGCCCACGTCTACCAATCCACCTGTTAGGAAAACGGTGTAGGATATCAAGTTAGGAATAACAGGAGCAAACCACTTAGGCCACCAAGGAGCCCAGATCTGACTCCACTAGATTTTTTTCTTTTGGGGACATGTAAAAAACATTGTGTATTCTGAGCAGATCCGTGACAACGATCGACTGAGGGAGAGGATTGTTGAAGCTGTAGCATCCGTTACGCCTGATATGCTGTTGAATACCTGGGAAGAAACTAATTATCGTTTAGACGTAGCCAAGGCAACAAATGGTGCTCATATAGAACTTTATTAGGTATAAAAAAAAAACTTGAGAAGATTCTCTTTAATAATATATATGTTTAATAACTATTATTTTAACTATACTGTATACTAGAAAAACGTTAAATCAAGGAGTTCTTTTAGAAACACCCGGTATTTTAATACGTAAATCAAAGCATTGACAATGATAAGCAGAAACTACAAATAATGTGTGAAACACTTGCCACGTTTAGTATACATCTTTAGCTAGACACAAAAAACTGTACAATTATTTTACTTAACAGTAGAACTTGAAAGATAAAAATAAAACTTATATGATTAAAATAGTTTAATACTTCATTGTTTTTTATTGTCTAACCGTTTAGCTTATCATTACACTATACAACAGTTTATACCCTCTTCAGTCTAGGCTCAACAAATACAGACAAGGTAATGTAACTAGTAGGTGCCGTGGCGTCAAAGGAGGATACAGTTGATTAATAAAACGGAACAAACGCTTGTAACTAACTGGGTTAAGTTAATAGTGTTTGTAAGTTTTACCTGTAAAAGCAAATTCAATAGGAACTCCCTAAACCCTCTATTATTACCTATGGTAAAGGCTAAGTTCAAACAGATACACCCAATTAGTTTGATTAGTATTTCTTGACTAATTAAGCTTATCGGAACAACTTCAACCTCTGTTCACTTGAAAGGGTGCTAAGTTATTTTTAATTAGTTCACTGAAAGCTTTAGACTAATGCTTTGTGTGAAAAACAATTCAATGTTAGAAAAGCCTGCAAATTTTAATGAAGGAAAATACTTGATCAAATTATGTATGCAAATTTTATTCATTGTAGTATTTATTGTCAAAATGTATGAAATTTCAAAGCTGTTATAGATTTTTTTAATCTGGAAACATAACAAATAGATTCACCTTTGAAGGTATAAAAATCACGTATTATTTTCTATTTCCTTCTATATTCTTAAGTACAAGTATGTTACTAACACAAATCCCTAAATGGATTCACAGAAAAGGCCTTGCATGAAAATAAACAAAACAGGAAGCAACGAGAGCTTGTTGGATTCTCGGCGCTGATTAGTTCGTTAGTAATATTGGTTTAATCATTGGATACCTGCAAACCACAAAGGGGAAAATAAGTGTTTGTTCCGATTCATTAGGTCAGTTCTCTTGTTTCTATACAGAGCTAACTAATTTCAATGAAAGTATCTTTTATCGAGTGTAACATGTTTGCGCTAATTAATTAGTTACTTTACCATTTGTTACAATTTACATAAGATACTTTAGGCCTTTGAGTTGGCTTTAGTACGTATAGAAGTTTTTTTATTTAAGTATCGTTCTCACACTCAGCCTACAAGAGTGTATAGTTAAATATATGCGATATAAGCTGACGGGACTAAACAATTAACTTTCGTGACTAAATTTACCAATATACAGGGTGATTCTTGAGAAAGGCATGGTTTTGTTTTGGGTAGTACATAACAGGTAGTAAAGGAATCGTGAACAAATTTTCATGTAGTGTAGAGAGGGTTGGACATTTCATTTACACCGAACATTACGTATATCTATGAAGTTTGGTGTTTACAGACAGCGTTCTAGTGAATAATGGGAATAATTGATAACAACGAATATGTATTTTCCGCATAAGTGACGAGGCTCACTCACAATCGAATTGCTTTTTAAAAAGCAGAACTTTCGATTTTATTATTTAGAAAATCTCCAGGTATCACAAGAGAAGCTTTACACAGTTCTCGAGGGATGGTGAGGTGTGGTAGGTGAAGTTAAACTTATTTGTCCTTTGTTTTGTAAGGGCAATAACGGCCAAGCTTTTGCCGTCAACGTAGATTATTTCTTGTTAATGTTAAATATTTTGTTTCTTCCCTTCACTTTGACGACGTCGCAAAGGAAGACGAAACATTTGGTTTAAGCAAAATGGAGCAACGATCCGTTATACACAAATTTCAATGGAACGTTTAAAGGATTGCGTAACAGCCTCGTAACAAAAGAATCCAAAGCCGAAGCTGTGGGCGCAGCAAACAGCCATCTAACACCCGTGATCATACAGGAGGCCAAGCTAAGGCGAATTAGAGCAACAAACTGCAAAGGAAATTTGATTGACTCATGCCAGCGGCGCTTCAGCGCTTAGCTGCGTGTCGGCCTGGTTATTTAAGTCCATATACGGTCCAAAATCGTACAAAGTAACTATATGCATCCCTTTTGTTAAGAACAATACATTTATAGGACTCAAAAATTCAGCTTTTCTTTGAATGTGAGCATTTCCTATGTGAATTTTCTTTTTTAATTTTTTTTTTTACAGACGTCCAACTGAAAGCTAATAAATAATGGCATCCAACTGTCACTTTTCAGTACAGTAGTACGGGTTAAAATACTTGTTTACTTTTGACATCATTTTTATATGTCTAAGATATTTATCTTTCAAGCTCCATTATTTTAGAAACGCTGCCTGTGATAGTAACAGTTAGGCTAGACAAGTGGCCATAGCTTGAGTGTGATTCTTTTTCATACTTCGTGTCCCTCCAAAATACTCCACTCTGGGCTATAACCCTTTCATCTCACGAATAAATACACCACTGGTTTCAATAAATCTGAAAGTACTTGTGTATCGATGACTCTTTAGGTTCTAGCTCTAAAATAGTTTGCAAAAATAGATCAGTATATAAAAACAGCAAACAGCAACGCCTCCACAGGTCTGGGTTCAAACTGAAAGGTATGAAAGGCGGTCAGTTAAATCACTTGACGAGGTTTTGCTCTCACTCCTTTCAACTCCGGGGTTAACATTGGAAGTACTTGACTCGAATAAACATATTCAAATGAAACCGAACAGATCCAATGGGTTTATTCAATAACATGGTTTCTCTGGTTGTAGGTTTACAATAAAACTTGGTCGGATCTGTGGGAGGATTTGGTGGTTAGTTTTAAAAAAGCGTTATGTTTTTCACTTAAATATATTATTGGATAGTTTTGTTATGAAGTCTTATTTATTAAATTCTTAAACGAATCATTTTACAGTACAAATCTCAGCCTACTCATGATAATGGTTATTATGTTAAATTCTGCAATTGTTATCAATATATTGATGACGTTTAAAGTTTTAATATATAAAAGGTTCATTTCATTGGTCAGATGTGATTGGTTAAGTTGGCAATGTTTGACACTAAATGTGAAGGATTGGTGAAGACTTACTGACTGTGAAGAACATGCTGTGTATTGGAGGTGCAGTATGAGGGATACACTACTCGAGACTAATGTGACTTCAATAGTTCAATACTAAACAAACTTTAGGAGAAGGAAAGTCTAAAAACCAATAATGATCCAACTGAAAGGCTAAATAAGTTCTTGGACAAAATAAAAGCTATAGAAAACGAAAACAAGTGTTTAAAAATGTTTACTGGAAAATAAATGTCCCACTAGAAGAAATAGAATTGAAAAAGCTGTAGACTTACTTCAGAAAGAGCGAGCAATGCTCGCCATGTATTCTAGCAGTGAACGCCTGAACTACTACCAAATAGACGCGAGAACAGAATAGTGTTAAAGCAAGGTTTGTGCAGCCCAACTTGAACAATTTTACTTACACTGAATCACGTTTTAAAGCAAACGACGAAATAGAAATCTGTTAACGAAAGATCTCTAGAAATCCGTTCCAAAGCAGAGTTTTAAAGATTATAATAAAGTCAAACTAAGAAAACTCAACAACAGCAATTAGTTTAATGTCAAATTGTACAGTAAATATTGTGTTTGACAATATCCTAAATACCACAAGTAGACTCAAGCCTAATTAAACAATTGGGTTATGGACCAATTTTTTACCTTTCTATAAACTCTCTAATTCTATAAAACGAATTTTAGGCAAAACAATGTATTAGGTTGGTTTTGAATCGGTTTGAAAAATAACTTTTAGCGTTGTCAGAAAGTGTATTATACAATATAAATTCTACCGGCTTCTACAAGAAGCTTATCATACAACTCAAGTCTATGAATTTTGATTTCGTGTGTTGCACCGATTATTTTGATAGTTGTTCACATCTATAGAACATTTAGCCCTTATAAAGAATATCAAAGTTTCTAAAATATACACTCGAGTGTACAGAGAGTATGAGAACAGTATGGATAGGTATTTAAAAGATTCCCTGCACGATTTTCTAAACTTTAGCTTACCAATTATTTGTAGAACAAAATCCCGCGAATTTTTGTTTCAGAGAAATTACCCCATCTGAAAGATAAATGGAGATGATCTAATCCGTAATATGCCAACTTTAAAACGTCTTGGATGCAATGGAATACAGTTTTTAGTATATATAGCCTTTTGGATTCTTTACTACAGACAAATATGGTGATCCCAATACAGTTTTTATCTATGAAAAACACTCATATCTGGTGCAGTTAGTTTACTTTGAAGACATAAAATCTAGAACAAAACACAGTCATGTTTGGTTACTAATGAACAGAGAGGAGTTGGATGAATATTCTGTGGGAATGTATTCATTAGGTGGATGTTATTCATCCTGGAGAAATGTGAGCTGAGAATATTTAGCACATAACAGATACTGTACCACTATTTAATCAGTCAAGTGAATATACGCGTATACGCAGCTCTTTGAATTGATATAACAGGTTATATTAACTTCAAATAATTAACCATTGTACAATATTTATATTCTGTTGACAATTAATACGGCTCATTTACTATTGAAGAAAATCGATAACAAAATGTGTGGACCGAACCGTGTCTTAACCTAGGATCTCTCACTCGCCTGGCAATTAGTACACATCTAGAAGTATACAGCTAATTTTCACAGAAACCAAATTTCAAAATGATACAATCTAGTACTGGGTTTGATAAAATGATAGTCGTTCTATTGTTAATACTCTATATGTTTATATGTAATAATTATGTTATGTATGTATGTTTTAAGTTAGTTGTTAAATACGATAACATAAATTGACAAATTATTATTGAAGAAAGGTACTAAATAATACGTTTAAGTATTAACGGTTTCCGATGTACCAAACCAACACTTACTGAAGGCTATGGCAATAGTAATGCTTCGGACTTGAATGCCCAGGCATTGCCAAGTATATTGGCCAGAAAGTGCCCATTACCATTAAATGAAAATCTCGGTCCTGTAATATATCGGTATATTACAAGGTCAGCGGCTAAAACGTCGTTAGCAAAGTGAAATGCTTTTAGCCCTAATGTCAATCGGATGTCCGAGCCAGGGTAAATGTAGAGTACATTTGTAACGGTCAAGTTTTAGCCAAGAATTGACATTTTATATAAATGATAACATGTCAACAAGCTACCTGCTGATATATGTTTACAACAAACACTGTTTCTGATGACTTTTGAGAGTTTGTCAGACAGTTAGTATCTTGTATCAAAAATCACAGAATCACGAAATTAAATCTTAAATGGCAGATTTATTTATTAGTATGATTACAAGAAAAGATGTAATGGATGAAACATAGTAAACAAAACAAAAATAATATCTTATTTTAAATTGTTTGGATGGACTTTAAATTAAATATTTTTGTGAACCTAAATTATATGACACATGTTTCTATGTTTAAATTTGTCAAATAAAGATAGTTTTGTTCTTGTGTTACTCGTATTTACGTGTCTAGTTCGATAAACTCGTAATAAATGAATGACATTAGTTTAAGCTGACCACTCAGCCAACGAAACTAAACTAAGAAAAAAATGTGTAGGTCCAATCAGGTAGCAGTTAATCAGGTGGTTAAGTGGAAGAAAGGACTTTACAGTCCTTCTTCACCACAAAGAGTTTGTACGAACTCAGAATAAAATCTGGTTGTTGTTTTCCCTATTTATTGATTTAATAGACAATATTACGAGTATTACAACATTTTTTGAACGGACCTGACGATAAAGGCGTTGCCTTTAAAGGCCTCGTCCGAAGTAAAAGTTATAAATATTGGTTTTGCTGTTTAAAATTATTTTTATAAATATTATTACAGTTAATAGTTTTCAGTAAAATATGCTTATTTTCAATCATTCAGTCATAATTATCGGTAAGTTCTTGTAACGGTGAAACATTAATGTAAACATTACTATGCCATTAATTATTCAAAGTGTTTGTTGTCAAATTACAAACAACAAACAATAGACCTTGAATTAATTCATGTACAAAGCAAAATAACGTATTAATTCCTAAATTTGTATTTCCAATTTACTTTGGTGCAACGTGAAGATTACTTTTCCGATGAAAGGTTCACAATGATTGAATTGAGTAGGAAGAGGTTTATCAGTGGAATTATAAGAACGATTTTCAATTAAGGACAGAAAATACTTAACTGTATGCTTTTATTCCAGAAACTGAGAAATCCTTTATTGGAATCATTGACTGCTGTCTATTTGACAAAAGATTATAGCACATTGGGGAAATCAAATATTCTCTCTCTTCAAGAGTTTATTTTATCTCAATAATAACGAGGGTTCATTCCTTTAGTCCTTGCTTCCATTCTTTTTAAATGCATTTTGCAGCTATAAAAGTTACTTTTACATTCATATTTAAAATTATCTCATTTTGTTTTGGAAACTTATATTTTTCATATGTTTACACATTGATTAGAAGATCAACTCGAATGGGACTCTTGTTCTTAGTATCACCCAAACTCTATCAGCGTCAATCCCAGAATGTTTTAAGATTTAGTAAGTATGTAGATTAGTTAAATAGAGATTATAGTATCTGCTGTCAAAATTAAACTATTCATACACTACAATGGTGGCAAGGCAAGACTATGTGAAACATAAATAAATGTATTGTTTAATAAGCAAACATACATGTATCTCAATCACCGATAATTTGTATATAACATTAACGTTTTGCATTCAATCAAATCAGATCCCATTCTACCATCTTCATTATATGAGAAAGAACACTCACGAAGCGGTTGAAGTCACAACTATTATCTAAAACTTCTGGTGCAGACCCTTCTCAGCAAGTCCACTGAGGATACTCGGTTGTAAAAAAGCTAAACGTTTGGCACTGTAAATCTAGTGTAAATAGTCTATTGACGCGGTCTGTACCGCAAGATTTTGACATAATCGTAAAAACCGTAAGTTTCATTTTTAAAATAACTGTGTGTAAACTTATTTATCTTTCTTAGTGAGCGTGTGTTTTACTTTTCTCAATGACAGTGGTACATTTATGTTTTGAAACCCTATCCAGTCGTAGGTTAGTCACGTCCTAATGTCTGTCTCTTGTATATCTACTCTCCCAGAGGGGAGTTGTACACTACGGATCATTAAATGTTCATGTTGGTAATCAGTTACACTGAACTAATGAATTCAATTGAAATTAAATGAAACGTGAAATTAAATGAATACATTGGATTCGTCTTGCCGGTAGTTGTTGATTCTACTTGGGTTAGTGCTGATTGAACTAAACAATTTATATTTAGGATATATATTTATCTCAGTATGATGGTGACAGAAAACGTTATTACAAAATAATTCATCAAACTTGTATTATTTTAGACAATTTTGAGATTTATCTTTGAACAGTTTATTGATTTACTAAATCCTCTGTCACAGTTTCTATTCAGTAAACAATGATTTTTATTATAATAACGTGTAAATGGAAATCCTTCTCATGTAAGTTTTACGCTGACAATATTACGTATTGTCATTTTGTTCTAAAACATTTGTAAACAAGTCCTTTTTTTAAATTTTGTTTACTGGGAATAAAGGTTTAGTGTTGAGGACCTCGATCCCTCACTTTGTCGGGTGATTATGCTAACCATTACACCATCCGCATTCACCTATTTAAGCCCTCAAGTTTAGAAGTAGTTAATAAATCGGAATGTTTATCCGAAGCATGTGACTGTCAATAGAAATTTTAAACCAACAAGCTGGAAATATTACAAACAAATTTAAATACATATAGTCGAACCACTGACTGTAGCCTACAAGCGTAAATATATGTTTTCGAATTAGTATTCAAAATACTCTTGAAAGAAAGGAAGAACCTATTTTGTATAAACTTGTTGAGCCCTGTCTACCAAGGTTTTATGATTTTCTTCTCACAGAGTAGTGTACTAGGATAAAGTAAACTTAACAGTCATGATACTGTAACATATTTTATTTGTAGCGAAGCACGGGTAAACAGCTAGTACCTGTATCAGTAGCATTCCCATTACGTTGCAAATATGCTATTCGCCAAGAATTTTCATACAGGTGAACGAAGGGTGGCAGCGAGGAATTTAATATTAAAATACGAACTGACCTGAACTCTTTCATTTCAAGTTAGAGTTTCCAGTTAATTGATCTTATCCGAGGCTAAAGTTTTGTGGCATTCATTAACTTGTTCAGATTTGCTCTCTTATCAGCATTTCTGACTGCATTCTTAACATTAGCGATATATTTGCCATCAGTTTAAATGCATTGCATTGATAGCATTTTTGTATAGTATCAAAGTCAAGATAAACTTGTTTGATGTTTATGGTATTCGTATTTATTTCGTAGTATTACTATGGTATTCAATATGAAAAACGTATGATGAGAAATAACGTAAATCAACTTTAAACATTTAAATTTGGGACAAAATATTTCTTTTAATGAAATACAGACAAGTGGTGTTTTGTAGAGAGCTTTTTCCTTACATTATTAAAAGAAATATTTCCCAACTATTTAAAATTTGAACAAGTATATACATTGTTTTACATTTAACAAACTGTAACTTTGCAGATGTTCCTGGACATGTCACCGATCGTTTCAACTTGATTTAGCAATCTGCATGTGCGTTCCGTCAAAAGGTTCAATCCAACAGGAAAACATTCACAATGTTTCTGTGAGCTTGGTCACACAAAAGCGTATTCGATTTGTTTCGTTCACTAATGTAACAGACTGTTGACGAAACAAGTCTCAGTTACCATGTTTTCCAGCATTACTCAATTAGTTAATTCAGTCAGTGGTGCCAATCCAACAACTTGATTAAAACAACAACAACAACAAGTCTCATCTCTATGCTAACTGATCCTTTCAGTCAAGTAAATTAGATGAACTTTCTACTGCAATGGCACAAAACTATAAATGGACTTAAATGTACCAAAGTTTTCAATAAAGATCTTAATTTGTATAAACGCTAAATAGCTAATTTATTACTAAAGAAATTTGAAGACAACAAAGTTTGGACCGAACAGGGACTTGAACCCGGGTCTCTCGCTAGTTTCGGTCCAGACTTTTTTGTCTTCAAATTTCTTTTGTAATAAATTAGCTATTTAGCGCTAATACAAATTAAGATCTATTATAAGTCATTTGACATAGTATTTAAATTATGTTTGTAATACTTCCAGCTTGTTGATTTAAAGTCACTATTTGACAGTTACATGTTTCGGATAAACATTCGGATTTAAGTACTTAATTTGAAGGCAAAAATAGTTGGGCCGGTTGGTGTAGTGGTGAGCATAATCGCCCGTCAAGTGAAAGTTTTCAATAAATTATGGACAAGGTTTAGTTTAATGGTCCGATCTTAATCCCCAAAACATGTTTTGAACATTTTACAGAAGCATATAGTCGTAAGTCCATATTTTCTGACAGTGACAATCATTTTGGCACATCTCTCACTCTTTAGTTTAAAGCTTTGTTATTAATGTGTTTAATTTTGGACTGTTATTTAATTATATGATGCACTGCGCTTCGAAACTACAACTAAGTTTCGAAATTCCTCTTTTGGTCAACTCCTTACTTTTGTCAAGAGCTAATATCTTTTTTATTTTCAGCTCCTACAACTTATACCTCTTTTACTTGGAGACACAAATGACTTGTATTTCCATCACGCCAACGCTTATCCTATAGAAGTAATTACTTCAAGGCATGTCCAAGCCTGAGCATATGTACAGAGTGATTAAACTACAATACCCTTTGTTTGTGTCGAGGAGTAAAACATCAAACAGAGAAACAAAGAGCGTCCCTCCCTCGTACATAGAAGCTAAGTTATACAGGTCAAAGGTGAAACTGAAATGAGGATACATCCGTATCCTACGTCCGTATGTAAGGCTCTCATATACTGTAGAACTCAACCATTCATTGTATGGAAATATCACAGATAACAGTGAGAAAGATATCACTATTAAATGTGGAAAACGAATGCTCTGAAACAAATGGTTTATGATTGTATACAAGTTCAAACAATCATACTGATTATCTGTCTCTAAAACAAAAAGTACAGCTTTTCTAATAAAAAAACCTTAAAATTATGATTTACTAATAAGGTTGCCTCCTAAATTCCATATAAAGGGCAATTTCACAAACTTGGCTTCAATCCGCTCTTGATGATATTTTAACTTCATGTAAAGGTTACAATACATAAAAGGTTTGTTAAATTGCAAAGCCATCAGAAGACTCTTTACTTTGAAGTTTGTTGTTGACGATGGGAAAATTTCAGAAGTTGAACTATTGCCACCACTAACGATGGGAAATGTCCGCAATAATTAGTTCAACTATCAGAAGACGTTTGTTAGAAATTCACACAACATTTTATTGTAAAAATATTGTTTTGATGTTTTTATTGAAATAAATAACGTTTAATGTGATAAATACTAGACATGCTAACCTTGCAAGTTAAATTTATACAAACAGGTACTGGCTTTTCTTTTTTTCAAATTTAAATTACACAAAATTTTGTTGTATTTTCTTATTCTAAATCTGAAATAAGTAATATACTGTGCGTGTGCGATCAACAGTTTAGCAGCGTGTAAGTTTGTTAGGGCCAATACGCTTCTTTCTTTGTTACACACATAACTTATGGTTTGTTCACACCCATAAGATTACTCAGTGGTATACACGGGTTTAAAACTGTAATGAACAAAATTGTGTACTTAACGAAAGGGTAAAAAGCCACTAACCTAAAAACGATTGAATTATAATAACAACTGGTATTTCGTCAAACCAATCTCCCATTGGCTAGCGTGGAGGTGTGGATTTATATGGTGATTACACTTTACCTCAGCGATCAACGATAAACCCATTCAAAGTGCATCAAATCGAGAGCGCTTTTAAGCTGAAACGTTGAATGTATGCTTTCCATTTGGGTTGAGTGTTTAAACTTTCGAATTAAAGTAACCATCACTACTGAGATAAGGGTTTCTATCAAAACAAAGCTGTACTGTGATTTCAAATAAAACTTTTACAGCATGGTATCAATGTTTACCACATTAGTGGGTTATACACTGGTATAAAATTGTTCCGGACTGACGCCAAGGATTTTCCTTACCAGCTGTTGAAAATAATACTTATAAGGCTTCCAACACCGGCATTTTTAATGTTTCATTTTTTTGCGGATTCAAGAACAAACTTTTTCAAAATGAGGGAAGAACTTTTTACAATATAACTTTTATAACTTTTAGATATTAATGGAAAACCTGGATACTCCTACTTTAAACTGTATACAGTTATGGTATTTGCATTTTAATAATTTATTATAATGATAATAAATTATTCATAACAATAATTTATTCTTCTTCTGAAAATATATTTGCATTGACAAGACTTGAAAACCCATAAGTTATTATTACATTTACAGACATTAATTTACTATGTTTTGCGTGAATGTTTCTACTCACTCACGAGAATAAGGATTGAATATTTTAAAGTAAAAGTCATAACTTGGTCTGAAGTGCAATACTTTGTAACTTAGCATTTCTTGTTTAACTTTCCAGACAAATTGGAAAGAACAAACTATAAACAAGTTGTTTACAAAGCAGAATGACAGCTTAGCTTGTCAAAGTTACTTTGAGCTGTTAAGTTTTGAACCGAAATGTTTCAAACAGTTTGGAAAGTTGATTCAACACCAAAACTATAGTTCGAAGTTAGCTTGACTTTAACCTTGACCCCCTGACGTTTCCCTTCAAAGTCTTTGACCGCGTCAAACTATATTTAAATGTCAAGATAAATACTTCAGTACGATAGGCACTTTAATTTTTTTAAAGAGAATGTTCAGAGTTCCGAAGGTGGACGACTCTATTCTTAAGCAATTGTTCAGTTATAACGGTCCAAGATTGTATAATGAGTTGCAATTTTCTATCAAACAATCAAATAATTTAAATAGCTTTTGTTCCAAATTAAAAGTGTTTCTTTTCTCCAACGATATTATAAATCCTTTTTCTGTATAACAAAACTACCTTATAATAGTAATTTTCAGATTAGCAACTTAAATTTCATCAAAACCTGACCCTTGATTTTTCTTTTTTTGAAATATGTACAGCCTGTTATCTGTAAGCCTACTGATAAGAATGCCAGTGTAACGGACAAAGGACGCCACAGGGAGCAGCTCAACAATAGTGACAAGTAAATACTGGACTTGAAATCAACTATGTTTGTACAGTAATAACCTGGCCACACTACTTGTAAAAGTGGTCAACAACAACAACAAGATTTATTGTCAACTATTAATACAAACAAGTTTGTTTTATTTGACATAACAAAAAAATTAAAAACAATACCACTGGTAATGACTTAGATCTATAGAGAAAACACAAAAGAATTAACATTAAAATTAAAATTTAAGCCTCTATGAATTCTCTCAAATTATAAAACAAATTTTGATATAAATATTGTTTTAGGTGTGTTTTAAATATTTTAAAATCTTTATTTCGTAAAGTATGAGTTAGGTGATTAAACAACTTCCTACCAGCTTCAATTGGTAGTTTGTCGAACATTTGAAGCCGATGGTAAGAGGGCTTGATTAAATTTTGTTCTTAAGTCATACACAGTCTCAGTACTACAATCACCAAAGGAATATTTAGATCTAAAGAATAATAAAGTTTCTAATATGTATAATGAAGCAAAGGGTAGTATATGTAGAGCTTTGAAAGCATCTCGACAGGTTTCCCTGTAATTTAGTCTGCATATTATTCTTACTGCCATTTTTGCAATATAAATACACGTTGAATCTTCCTATCAGAGCAATTGCCCCATAAACATATGCCATAGGATAAAATATGGATGAATGAGGCCATAGTATGCTAATTTTAAAATATTTGTATTACAATGTAATGACAATTTTCTTAGCAAAAATAGCCCTGACGAAACTCGTTTACACACAAAATCAATGTGGTGACTCCATGTAAGATGTCTATCTAAAATAATTCCTAAAAGCTTTATATTGTCTGTGTCTTTTAATAAATTATTGTTTATAGTAATATTAATATTGCCATGATCTGAGGTCTTTATACAACTAAAGTTTATATAATGTATTTTAGCTAAATTGGTATTTAGGTCTAAATCGTTGAAATAATTCGCACAGCTATTAATTTTTTGGGTAATGGAATATTCCAGTTCATTTAAATCAGTTGCACTACAACTAATAGTTGTGTCATCGGCATACTGCAATAAGTTGTAGCTATTCAAAGTGCTAGACTCATTCAAAAGAAAATTGTTACATTCATTAACATATAAAATGAATAAGGTAGGCCCAAGAATAGACCTTTGAGGAACCCCATAGTTCAAATCAACTACATTTGACAGTTCATTTCCAATTTGCACTTGTTGACTCCTCTTGCTCAAATATGACTTTACCCAATTAAAAGGATTTCCACGAATTTTATATATATGCAAGATATCAAGTAATTTACAATGGTTAACACAGTCAAAAGCCTTTGTTAGGTCTAAAAAAACACTCAAAGGCTTCCTTTTTTCATCTAAATTTGAAACAGTAAATTCTAATAGTTCATTTATTGCTTCAGTTGTGTTTTTACCCTCTCTAAACCCACATTGGGTTTTTGATAGAATATTAAATGTATTTATAAATAAGTTTAATCTCATCAAAAATAACTTTTCAAATAACTTACTAAAAACAGGCAGTAAAGATATTGGTCTATAGTTAGCTGTTGATAACGTATTTGATTATAATATTATAATTTGGTCAGCTTAGTTCCAAGCATATACTGTGTCAAATATTGGAATATTATTTTATTGTTGGAATAAACTCGTTTACTCTTTAAATTTAAAATATTAAGGTGTGCTAAAATAATTTTATTGAGGTAGTTTTATATGAATCTCAAAATATAGATTCAACCCAACCTAATTTACGAAACATCTTAATAGAAAATATTTGTATCGTTGTTGTAATAGTAGTAAATTGTACAATGCAAAGATTCTAATCTAATTTAACAACATTGGACATTGTTTGAAGGTTGTGTTCGAAGTCATTTTTTTATCAACTTACTTATATTGATAAACTCGAGCCATATTGTAATGGTAAGTAGATTGCGCATAGATGCCGAATGGCTGAGGCAGGAAAATCAACGTAGCTCGGAAGCCTAAGCACAGTTAGCGCTGCAAGGGAATTCTCAAGGGGAAGAGTCTCAAGTAGAGCCACTGACGCACGCGCAAGCTCGTTAGTTCACAAAAATTGAACGATTCGGTCACATTTAAGTCATCGACATCGGACAAACTCGAGCTTGTGGAGCCGAAGGGAGGAAAGACGGCAAGAGACGGCAGCGCTATCTGTGCTTGGGCTGCTGAACTGGTGGCATCTAAGCGCAATCTACTTACCATAACATTATCTTTGCTCGAGCTCAACTTTTACCAAGGCAATTACTCAAAAGTCGTGAAATTGGCATCAGGGAGTTGCGGGAATCGTACCCGCGACACTGGACCATCTGCACGTAGAGTCGCGAGCTCTACCAACCAGCTACAACTCTGCTGTTTATAGGCCTCAACTCAAACTATTGTTAGTTATCTACTGCTAGTTTACCTGCTCTTGTTTTGGTGCATTTATTCCTCAATAGATAGGGTA
Source organism: Matsumurasca onukii (assembly GCA_018831715.1). NCBI lineage: Eukaryota > Metazoa > Arthropoda > Insecta > Hemiptera > Cicadellidae > Matsumurasca > Matsumurasca onukii. The sequence continues at coordinate 23,007,492 of CM032058.1, read as the reverse complement.
CAAGAGGGCCTTTATCCGAATTTACAATGTTAAACGTAACCCCAAATTTAACCAAAAACCTGTATTTGTAATTATATAAGCATACTTCATACTGTCGATAAAAGTATCGAGAAAATTGTGGCAAAAAGAGAATCTGTTATATCAGAAGAATGCAACAATAAAGCGAAGAGCCGCAGAAACCACAGATTTGAAGCAGAGTTTGTTCAGTTAATTGATCTTCTACACAAACCTTGGTTATTTGCTTCAGTTCTCTCTCCTCTAGCCGTATTGAACCTTTCCATTGTAGAAATACCTATATTTTCATTATTTATTAAGTAAATCAAATATTATTTAAAAGCGACATTCAACAAACTTAATGTAACCTAGAAATATCGATATTGTAAGTGAATGGTAGGCCGTTATGTTGGTTTAATTGATTAGAATGCAAACCTGTTTGTTTTCATTTAAACTGAACATCACTTTAAACCTTTTTCTGGTAGATCTCAGCCATTGGTCAACATGTTCACAACAAATTTGAAATTTTTGAGGATAGTAAGTATTTTCTTTCAGTCCGTCACTGTTTATGTTGACTTTTGCTGTCCTCTGTGACAAATACGACTGCTTTTCAATGGGTGCTGCAGAAAAAATATATTATTTGGAATAGTTTATTTTAAAACAAAACCATAGTATTTGGTTATATTTTTAAACATGTAGATAATGATGAATTTTTGTTCGATGTTTCTAGTTAACGATGGGAGAATGACTGGGTTGTAAATATTATTGGGACATTTTCCGTCTGTAGGGAACAAGAAGAGCAATAGTGTTCACATTATTGTTCACTAACGATAGAAATTTTCCGAAATAATATTTCAAACTCAGAAAATTATGAATTTCGTTGGTAGTTAAATATTTTTAAAGACGCATTACGAGCTCAAATCAAGTTAAATACAACTTATTTTAGCATACTAAGTATTTTTTCCTAGAAATTCCCGAGCCTTCAAAATAATAAAACTAATAATTAAACCAAAGAAATGTATTAAGCCAATACGCTTAATTGCAGCAAGGCTAATTACTTCTATTAAAATCGGTTATAAGTTCCATTTCTCCCAAGCAGTTCAATTGATTCAAGATCTTCAGGCTCATTAAAGACTTCGTGTTTTATAATTAGTGTTTTCATTTCTTTCTTATGTATCGTTATCCTTAAACAAAACAAAAATATTTAAATTATTCTTTATCATAAAATGTTTATGAGGGATGGATTTAAGTTGGTGTAATTTGTTTACTAAACAAACCTTCATCAAAGTGTCCTTATTATTTCTTAACCAACCCTTATTTTTCTTTTCAGTTGATTAATTTATAGTGCTTATACAGTAAATTACAACTATACACTTTCACTGCGATCGACATGTTTAAACATGAAAATTGCATATGTTTACATGCAAATTGCACAGATCCCATAGGCACCGGTAGTAATGATAGTGTTAAATTAACTTTCAAATTATACTTTATTATGTATTATGAATGGTGCTCCTAACTATTGTTTACGTAAACTAGATTAATTCATAGTATAAATAGCTTTTTAACAACTAATATTGAAGACAATTACTTGACTATGTCTGCACATGTACCCATAGTACCAGAGATTTTGTACAGATTAGGTAGTTCTACGATTATCCTACCTATACTAATCTAAATATCAGTGTAAACAAGTATATTTTAAAATTTAATTAGGTTCTATCAGGTAAAAGTGGAAAAACACGAAAACATTAGTTAAACTTGGTAAAACAGGTGGTTGAATAAATTAAACTATCCTAGTTCCAACAGCCTAAAAATAAAAAATCCAGACATCTTTTCAAAGAAGAAATAAAAGACCTCGTATCTTATCAGAAAGGATATTGGGAAAGTTTGGATTGTACATTCCAGATTCCAAACTTAGTTCTCCAACTTAAGTAATCCCTGTTGACACTTATTTTTGCAATTGATAACATTATGGAATCTCAAGCATTTAGTTTTTTTTACAAATAATACAAAATTTTAAAGTATTGTTGAATTTTGTTTTGAGTAGTTTAAAAAAGTTCTTAAGGATTTATTATTAGGAAAACTAAAAATTTGTTGATATTAGAACTCGTTAGTAAATATTGTACAGACACTTGTTGTAAGTGTCTGGTGACATTGATATTTCCATAGCACCCATAGTTATGAATGGAATATTGACTGGGACTCGTGGCGTGGTCCTGTAATCCAGCTTCATGGAGGTCAGGTTTTGAGGATGATATAGGTCTAAAGCGGCTCAGATAGTCTCAGTGATCATCTGATGATACCCGCATCAACTCCCACCATCGTTTAGACATATCAGACAATCACCTGCGTGGTTCTGAAGTCACGTTAAGCCGTTGGTCCTTGTGTTTCCATTGGTCATTGGGCTATTAATTAATGACCTTCTCATTCTAAAGAAGAGTCGGCCTTAGTTTGTAACAAGACTACACCTCATAACTCATTACTACCACTCATCACACTCATCCTTCACCACATATTTGCCTTAAAATACCCTCATGAGAATGGTTGGCATCTCAAATAGGGATTTAGTGATATGGCATGCTGTTCGTGTCATACGGATTTGTCTGTGTATAAAAATTGTCTCTGTCATTGCTAGTGCACTACGCCTCTGGCGGGAGTTTAGCTTTTGAAAATTTAATGACTCAATACAATAAAGGACTAAAGGCAGAAATGCCGTAGTAAGCTGCAATGGTAGAGAAAATCCTTTTAATCTTCACGGTTCGAGTAAGTGGAAGAGGTGAGGCGAAAAACGGCAGATCTACTAAAAGCCCTTACAAAGAAAGACTTCCAGCATAGCTATGCCAATGGATAAAACTAATGGAACGGTGTGTGGTTAGAGGAGGTAAGCGTATTGAAGGAAAGCATTCGATTGTACAATAGTTTTAAAATAAAATGTATTTTAATGGCTTTCTTGTAATTTAATTCTAGACCTCGTATTTTTGACAGTTTTAAGGTGCCGTTCGAATGCAGAAAAACATTTAGGTTTTGATTGACACATTTTACAAAGTGTAATCGATAACGTTAATCTTGTCTCTTGTAACGACTAATGAACACAGCTTAAGTCTCATGTGCATACTTCTTATTGCCTGTTCTATTCCAATAAGACTTTATTCATAATCACAAACCAAGTTAATTTTTGTTCACTTTTAGTTATATCGGCCAACGACCAAGTTCTATCAAAATTTCTTCGGCAAAAGATTAAAAGGTAGTCCAAAAGGAAACTTGAATACATCGATTTTAAGTGCTAACCAGTTCATGGCGCATACCTAGTGGAACAAGAGCAATTAAAGTAACAATATTTCATGTTTGAAAGTGTGGTCGATGTATAAACAATTTGAACCATCAAACAAAATATTGACAGCTTCATAATCATCTTGTTGTGCTTTCGCAGTAAAGGTAGTTTTGTATTTATTAATTTTACTTTAGAAACTGTGTTTTACTAGGTTAAAGTATGTTAAAGTAACTCGTATCCAAATAACCAAATAAATGCATTAATTAGCTACTGCTTGGATATAAGTGTTAGTATTGATTTTACAGGTTGAGTATTTCGCTCCGACTATATGAATTTTGCAAACAGATTTTTCTTAGTTGTACATATACTGTACAAGTAACGTTTTATATCATGTTTTCATTTATTGAATTTGTTTAGTAGATTTTCAAATTCCAACTATGTTTAGACGGTGAATATTCTTTTATTCACTGACGTAATCATTTGTTTACGTCAGTAAAACAACGAAAATGGGACATTAAAACTCACTTGAGGTATAATTTTATTTATACAATAAATTAAAATATAGTGAATCACATACACAAGGGACTGTTAAACAAGGATGGAACAGCAAACAACCAATCATTTGTTGTGTTTACTTTATTTCCAACCACAGTCTAAAGAAAACAGATCTCAAGGGAAAAGTTGGTGCAACTTCTAGGCAGTCGTAAACCAGGTAAACTTACGGAGTGAAGTTAACGAATGATTCACAAGTTCTGGGATGCGCTTGTTATCACTAACATCTCGTTTGTTTCGAGTACTTCCTCCAACATCGTAAAAGTTCAAATTGCTGGTTAAGGATAACGTACTTTCAACTTTAGTGACGTAGTGTTTCTAAGGGATCAAATTGTTAATTTAAACATAGTTATGTAATTTTGTAACCTAATAAAACATAGTCGATGCGTAGTCTCAAGCGCTACCCGATTTCTAATTACGGAGGTAGTAGTTTAGTGGTTTTATGGTGCAAAACTGCATCTACGATCCGATTTCAACGAAGCTCATTACGGACATGTACGTCACCGTAGCCAAAATGCTTAGCAAAATCAGCAAAATCCGATTTTCCATCGCCATATTGGTCTGGCTGAAGGGAATTTGTTTATTGTTCCTTAGTTAACATGACGATTACGGTACCAATATATTTCTATACTAAATTTAATTCAAATCAAATCACAAACAGTTCTTATAGGAAACCCCCCATTTTTGGAAAGACACGCCCCCCCCCCCTTCAAAAAAGGGTACTTCCAGTGAACCAATGTTGCAGGTTAACGAGCATAGCCTAGAGATTTCCAAAAAGGTTTGTATACTACATTTCTTAAAGTCAGAAAATATATATAAACTGGTTCAGTTCGCAAATTTTAATTACAAAGCAAAAATTGTATATGGCTTTTATATTGGCAGTATTATAATTTGATCTAGTATGTGTTAGGAAGCTCAAAACTGCAGATTAACCTGTTGTTCTACAACGTTACAGAACGAATAGAAGTTATTGGAAATTCACTAAAAACATTGAAAACACCATTTTGAAAAGGTTAGACATGAAAACTCTTATTGATTCCAAACACTATTTGAGTTGTGTGCTCAAAACGAAAAAACTAGCACTGTACATAATTTTGTGCTAAGGCACATTTAAGGAAAACATACAGATAAATCTGTTGGTAATAAAAAGTAACTTAGAGGTAATTTAATCATGATGAGTTCCCTTGTACCTATTAGGTTCTTTGAATTTTCTTTAACAGTCTTAAGTCACAAATGATCTCATTAAAGAGCTTAAAACTTAATACCTTCATTAAGAAAATTTAAAGGAACAAATGCTTTTAATTTGATACAAAAGGACTTTTTCTCACAAAAGGTGTATAATTCCTTCATTTATGAGTGCAAATTATACGGTCTCACTGTGTTTTAGCAAATGCTCCTAATTAGGTGTAATTGGGCATCACCAAGTCATTCGAAAGGGCTTGTTTGTTGCAGCAATTCCTTTGTAAGTTCTTTCCTTACACAATCCATAGCCTAGAGTCGTACAAATACACACCAATAAAATATATTTCAGAGATGTCCGATTTATTTTCTCTGACTGCTTTAGTGGCATCATGTTCTGTTAATCCCAGGACTTCCGCCTGGCCTTTTTGGAAGGTTTAAGAAACTTTCTCAGCATTTGGAACAAAGAACATGACGGACCCATAAGTGCGTGTAATAACCTCTTAATTACCTCTTAATGCCTGTAATAGTGCCTCTTTTATTTTGAGCCCATATTACAAGCGTTCGAATGGGTCCATATTCCCACCCACGCCATCTTGAAAATGTAGAATCTTTCGACTCCAAACCCAACATGAAATAAGCATGAAACTATACGCGGCCGACTTGTTTACACGTAGGCAAGAATGGTACACGTTGGCTTTATGAAACTTACATGCATAGGTACAGTAATGTTCAGTGAAACATTTACCATACAAAGTTTTCAACTGGAGCAAAATATTAATCACGTTGCACCTCACAAACTATTGCAACTATAACACTGGCGCTTTCTTTATAGTGATTCCCCAACTAGGACCAATAGTTGGGGTGGTTATCTTTAGAATGTGTGGTCTGTACATCAGCAAACTGAGATATGCTTTATCTATTTGTTAATCATAATCGTGGCACAGTTTATGTACAACAGTATTATCATAGTTAGCAATTAACTTAAGTGTTTTGGTCTTTAGAATACAAATTCATTTGTTAATGGAAATACTCGTGCTGGGGTATAAATGCAGCATCAAAACATTTATGCTACTAAAGAAAAGATTACACATTTGAGAATATTAGATAGCTAGCTTAAAACTTCAATTATTGTATTTTTTACTACATGTTAAAAGCGGTTCCTTAGTTGGACCCGCGGCCGCTCTATCCGGTGAATTTACATTTCTCGTTACGTAGCATTCTGTTTGGTGAGCTAGGTGCAAGACATTGCATTTGTAACGAGTACGTGGTATTTGAATAGATGTGGCGCTCAACGTCGTGGGCTCAGTGCAAGATATGCGGTTGCACCCAATTGCAGCGAGTATAGCCTACACAGTGTCTGTGACATTGACTTTAATATATTAAAGTCAATGGACTGTGAATAGGTTTGCCTCACTTACCACAACTTTGTTTTTAACTGAGAGGTTCCAACAATTTTGCTCTTAGCTGTTTCTTTGTTGGGCTATTAAGGAATGAATATTCACTAGGTAATGAATATACTATACAGAAAGATAATTGATTGTAAATAACGTTTTGAATAACAGTTATTAAAACGCGAACGCACAGAACGTTCAGAGCAAACGCTTGTTTATTGGAGAAACTAGTTTGGAACGGAGGCGCAAAGAAAAGGTGGGCCAGATTTGCGATCGTCTCTCAAAGGCCATCCGCCATCAGTGGTGGCGTTAGTCCGCGTTACGTACCATATGTAACAATGGTTTTAGACAACAACGGCTTCAATAAATAATAAATAAAATTCCCCTTATTTTGCGTTTTATAGTATATATCTGGTTTTCAGAACAACTCCTGTCAACTTTTACTTAATTTAATACAACTACATTCAACAAACTATAAGTTCAGTCAACACAGTTTGAATTAATTACAGTCTTAAAACTTAATAGGTTCAAAAAAGTAAAATAGCTGAACGTTGAGACAAGAACATTACGCCTCGGTAATTTGCATTATAAAAATATTAATTAGGATTATGTTCATAATTTTTAAGTAATCTTTTATATAGTTTCGACTGACTTCTGCCCATTTTCTGATTTACTCTCTTTAGCTCATGTCGAGGGTAAAGGTGATTGTTTGGAAGTCGATGAAGTGTCATGAAGATTTCGTAAATCGTGTCGATTCCTATGTAATATCAAAATTAATAAAATTGTCTACTGTGGTTTTATCAATATTATAGTGTAATCCTCAATCTCTACAATATAAGGTTTGTGATATTGCTTGTTATACATCTTATGATTGTTGGTCATTGTAATATTTAGATTATTTTCATGTCACCTCATTGCAATGCTGGCCGAGTCGTCCATATTTTAGAATTACGAAATGTAGTCGAAGTTCCTGGTTTATAAAGACAAAATGTGTCTCGTTTTCTAGGCTATAATGATGTAAATTTTGAGTATTTCTAAAAGATTATTAAGTTCATGTCTATTTCAAATACATTGTTATACTCTAAATAGCAGCTAAATACGTTAGCGATACTAGGTAGCCTACAAAAATTAGGTCAGTCAACCTGTGCTCCACATTTCTGTTTCATCTTATATGGTTTGGGCCTTTGCCTTCAAAACAGTTATATTTTTTGGGTTGGCTGTTAACACGTGTAATTGCGATAATGTAATCACAAATGGATGTATTTCTACTATAAATGACCCTCATGGTAGTTGGACAAAATTGGTTGAACCTTTAGGCTAAGGTTAAGGACATGCTCTCACTAAAATCTGTAAAAAAGTACAAATCATATTTAATTTACACTCCATGCCATCTTGCATGTGCGTACACATTGTATACTGGCTATTTGCCATTAATAAATAAATAAAAAATAGGTTATAGTTTATATCCGGGGCTTAGATTAATATCGCTTAGTGTAGCCTAGGCCTAATTTACGTAGGTGAGTTCACAAGCAGGGCACTGAGACCTGACATTCTGGATTTTATGGAATCAGGTTGGAAGAGGGTCACAACGTGCTATTTTGTGAACGTAGCTTATTGAATCAACCAATTCAATGTAAGCCGGCCATTGTAAATGACCCTACCTGGCGTTTTGGACCGACGCTAGTAGGAGGATTAGCAGTTTTTCGGGTGCAGCAAACTCATTGGCCGTGTATAAGTTATTTTCAAATTTTATAACTTACTAACCTGAGATTATTGCTGTCATAATTTAACCAGCCAGACCCCGGGACAGATATTTTAAGTTTTAAGCATTGCTAGCACAAATTAAGTTTATATATCTTCCTATATCTTTATTATAGATTAATTGTGCCTACAATTACATGTTTGATGTTGATGAAGTGTTCTACTAACCGTTAGCCTAGTTTTGATTCCTTTACACTATTCAATGATCTTCCTTAAAAAGTTCTTTTGGATCGACACACTTTGAACTATTCCTCTGACACGAGGCATATATCTTACATTCATAAACTATTAGATTCTTTGGGCAGCATAAATCTACTTGAAGGTTTTGCCTTTAATTTTTAATTACGAGGGTCGTTCGGAAAGTAGTACCCGTTTTAATCTATGTGTTGACAGATGATTGAATCAAAGTAAGCTGGTTTTAGCATCTCATTGGTCAGCTGTGTACTGAGTTTCGTTTCAATACAACTCTTATTACCGTGTTGGTAAACATACAAAATGGAGAAGAAAATCAATAACGCCGCCAGTTGTGAATTGAGATCAGTGATTCGATTTTCGAATGCAAAAAAACATGCGCCCAAGTGAAGTTTACTGCGAAATTAAATCCTTTCATAGTGAAGTGACGGACGAGTCAATCAGCACGTCGGTGCCGAATTTCAATGAAGGCGCTCACGATGAGGAGCTGGCGACCACCCGAGTGTCATCACGGTTATGCTTGTTGAAACTGTTAATGCGATTGTACAAAAGGATCGGAGAGTGACTAGATGAAATTAGTGAAAATTTCCCACGCTTTATCGTTTACAAAGTCCTCACAGAACACCTCAAGTACCGTGAAATGTGTGCTAGGTGGATTCCACGCATGTTTACCGATAATCACAAATTGAAACGAATGGCTGCAGTGCTATGCTTTTTGGAACGCTATTCGAAAACGACCTCATGCAGCTGAAAAGACGAAGCAGTTACTCAACCATTTCCAATGGGATTTTCTCGCCATCATTCGTACAGCCCAGACCTATTCCCTAGTGACTATCATTTGTTCACACTTAAAAGTTTTGTGGGAACGCTTGAGGGTGACGACAAGTCAAACAAACGGTACTGGCTTATTTCAATGGATTAGCGGCAGAAGACTACGACATAGGTTTTTAAAAGCTTTTAGCAAGGTACAATAAATGCTTGGATTTACAAGGAAATTATGTAGAAAAGTAGGTTAAGATATAAAAATGTAAAATACTAAGTTTCATTGAAAAATTTTGGTTTTTCTTCGTTTTATTGGAAAACGGGTATTACTTTCAGAACAACCCTCGTAAGTTTTAATTGATTTTTAATTTTTTTTAATAAGTGCTTCCAATATCTCATTTGAAGGCACAGCGGGGAATCTTTTGGAGCTGATGGCCTAACCCCGGTTGATCGCCATGGCAGTTGAAATTTGCTCCGCTAGGCTACTTTTCGTCTGAACCTCCAAGCTTATTTTCCGTCACTATTTCATGCACTACCTGGACCTTGTTCAATGTGACGTCAAAGAGCTCTTTACCAACTTCAGTTTCTTTACTTCTTTACGGTAGTTTGTTGTTCTACGGTCCCTATGATGTATGTAGAACCACTCTTACATGTTATTTATTATTTATCTTCATCATATTTATCATTCATATATATGCTGTTATATTTTTGTCGTCATTGTTACTTATTATTCTCCTTGGTATTACATCCAATATTGTTAGTTTCTGAATAGTTTATTGTTGTTATTGCTAGCAGTATTGTTTTCTCGTATTCAGCTGTTAGTATCGTATTCACGCATGTTTTACGTGTATCACATATTAATTTTAAAAAGCACAATTGCATTTCATGTTATAATTCACACTATTTGTAGTTTTTATTTTAAATGTATCATACACAGGACAAACTGCTTACGTTATGTTGGCCAACCAAAAGCTTATTTTTAGTAATAATTCAAAGTTTCAGAGGGGCTAGATGCATCCATCCTACTAAACTGAATCTGACTACAGACTATTTCTCTATTCACAAGCAGAAAGCATGTTTCCAGTGTATAGCAAGAGGATATGGGTCCATTTTAATACATGTGTATTATTTATAATTATATATATTGAAAATGTAGCTTCTTAGTTACCTTAATGTGAACCCTCTGTGCTCCTGCCTTATAACTGGCTTGTCTCTACTTGCACCAGTCTATGGTGAGGAAATTTGAGAGCTTCACCCCGAATCAACTTAGACTTCAAACCAGGTGTAATTAATGTAACTTACTAAGCCTTTATTCAATTGCTCCATGGATCAGACAAACTTGAGGAAATAAGGTACTATTAAGGACGGAATAATTAATATTACTAGATCAACCAACTAACAATCTCTTTTTTTTTCAGGCCTATCTTCAACTTAAGCGTTCTGTCTACAGGTTATGAAAATGAAAATTCCAACAGAAGAATCGTCTAATGTGTATGAATCATCAAGTGAGTTTTCACCGGACAATTCTGAAGGTGGAAATCAAGAAGGAAACAACTCTCCTTCAGCAGATGGAGATTTCTCAGAGTATCTGTGGATGGAAAATGAAGAAGAGTTTGACAAACAGGTTGGTGGTCAATTTGTGTCCTTAGAACTTTATCCACAAAATCTAATTAGTTATTAAGTTTTGCAGTGTTATCTTTTTTTTTAAAGTTGTACATTTTATGAGCCTGTGCAATCTTGGAAATGGGTGGTCCAGAAATCCCGCGCTGCGGCTTAAACGAACCACAACAAAAAGTTTAGTTTGAATAGATAACCAGAATTTAAGTAATATTAGTATGTGATTTTTATAATATGAAATAAATAAATGGATATCCAAGCGACGGAGAGGAATTAACGTAGCGGACAAACAGACGTGCCGGGGTAGGAACTGGTATCTCCCGTGTATCTGCTGTTGCCATATCGTGAGACTGCACAGGATGTTTCTTACGCCAGGTTCCATACATAAAAGATTTCACATCAATAATTATAAACCCGAAGCACTCTTCAATTTTCCATCACAATCTCTCTGGACACCTCTTATCGTTCAACAGTTCACCTTGAGTTGTGAGAAAAAAAACAAACACAGTAGCACCGATGATCATGAAATCTCTCTTTTGGAAAGGGCGGCAGGACTCTTCAGTGGTTTCTCGCAGTAAGTTAGCATGACAAATCATCAATACAATGACTTTCCTTTGCTTTGGAAGAGGGCGGAAAGTAGTTACGTGGCCAGGTAAGTAAAAATTAGTAAAACGCAAATGACCTCAGACCATAGCCCTATTTTGTACAGCGAAGTGACGGGAATGACAGGCAAACATAATTGTCCTCTGCTTTTTAGAGAATAAGTGTGCGAATACTAACACTGGAATGTCGCCGCAAGTTCAAAAGGGAGGAGGCCGTTGGCCTCAGACCATAGTCCAACTGCATGACGTGGCAAAACGGGCCCGCCCAGTCCGGGTAGGTGTGTCCATCCGCCCTCATAATTCGTGCTCTGCCGCGCATAGATGTCCATTGATTTATTTCACATAATAATCTTACTTGAATTCAGGTTATCTATTCAAACTAACTGTTAGCTGTGGTTCGTTTGAACCGCAGTGCGTGATTCCACGACCACCCGTTTCCAAAATTGCATTGGCTCATAAAATGTACAATTTTTTAAGTAACACTGCAAAACTTAGTAGTTGGTGGGATGATCACATAATCTACCTTGTGTAAAATTTGCATTGCACTGGAATAAATATTAAAGGCTGTAGAATTTTTCAAAAGTTGAGTCTTGGTCCGAATACGGTGAAAAAACTCTTCATAACTGAAAAAATTTAATTTTCACGTTCACTGAGCACCCGCTCAAACTCGAGTATATTGCTTTTTGAATCTGATATTAAGTTCGTTTTCATTTATCCCCTCTACAGTGTCTGTCTGTCTTATCCCAATTGTCCGGTTGACACATTTAGCTTTTAGTACTAAGCTTAGCAGCTAACAAGTAATGTATAATATGCTTATTTGAATAGAGTCTAACGGTGCTCGTGTTTTCCAACAGATTCTGCAGCAACTAGAGGAGGAGGCTCTGATGGAACACTGTATCGAGGTGATGCTGGACCACGAGAGAGACTTGGATAGTATCCCGTACCTGTCCTCCCTCGGCAGTGACGACGCTCCTCCCCCCGCTTGGAACGGCCAGTTTCAGTGAGTACTCCTCTGTTTACTCTAGCTGTAGACATTTTTTTAGTTCTAGCTAAGTTGACCAGTTGATTATCAATATAAAATAAGTCTATTGACTATTGAGAGTCAAAGATTGGCTAAGCTACCGTTTATTATGGCAAAATAGCTCAAATTCAAAATGTTCACCTAGACATATTAAACTTTGAACCCCTTTGAGTAAATAGTGAGATGGTACCATACGAACATTAATAATGGATTGTTGTTATACACATAGTTATTAGATTTTAGCCAACTAGTTGTTCAGACTGTGAAGTAACTTGCTTAAACCAGTCCATTAACTATAGTTATGTTATTTTTCAGAAATGGATCTGACCTCTGCTACCAAATGTCAAGCTTGAGGGTTCAAGACAAAGATGAATTAGCGAAACAGGTAAGATAATACGGATAATAATAACATTTATATCCTTAGGGTCTGTAGATAAAATCAAGGACTCTTATAATTTCCTTGGGGCTTCTTGCATGGACAAGATTCTAGCAGTTTTTACGGCTACACGCATCGACCTATTTTAAAGAAACTCTACATACATATTGTGTAATGTCCCGACTCAAATCCTGAAAAGTTGTAGTGGGGTTTTAAAACTCAGTTAAAAAATTAACAACATTAAAAAACCTAAGGCCTGAGAAGAAATTTTGAAGTCAAGAGGAGTATTACACGAACGGCTAAGTGAAGCTTGTTATAGAAATGTATAGTAGATTTGACACTACTGAAGCCATAAAAGTCCCCCTTTTTTTGAAGAGGGAAAGATAGTTGTAAAATAAATCCAAGTGTAGTAGACAGCATTAAAAAGTTGTATTTTTTAATCATACTGTTTAAATAAAAACTTTATTTGTAATATCAAAGGGGCTCAATGCCAAAGGCATTCAAAAGTTGTCTAAAAAGAAACTTAATCTCAGAAGCAGGTTACAGCGTCCATTAGTTTATGGCACATAACTGGAAGAGCGCGGAACACACTGGCTGACAAAGGCCTGGAGGGCTACAATTTAAATGAGAGAGAGCGAGTGTAGGAACAAAATTGTATGTCTAAAAGTGAGATTGTTGTCAAATGTTGATAAAACGAAACATTGACGATTATGGTACATGCTAGTTGTTTCCTCATTAAAATATTTCTTAATTTGTATTTGACCCAACATTTGTTCTGAGTGTGTACCATTTCCGTGTGGTTCATTCAATTTAATTGGCGTATGTTGTTGCAGAGCACTCTGAACCCGAACGCAGCGGAGTTTGTACCGGGAGGAGCGAAGACCCCGCCGGCACCCATCGCCGAGAAGTCATCCTAAGAAAACAAGTCTTGTGCGGTTCTGCAGCTTACAAATCTGACCTACAAATTAATTACTTTTGTTTTTTTCATTTTCTCACTGCCTGCGACGAAAGTTCTTGTCCCTGTAATGTTGCGATGTTGCCGTCCGATCACGTTTGTAAGCTGGGGAACTACTTCCTCACGCTAATAACTGATTCAATATTTGGTAGTCCAGTACAAATGTCGTCACCGTAGAAAAGAAGAATACTCAGTTTGTGTTGTGCATAGTTTTAACCACTTTCACGTCAAGATTTAATCTACTTACCGTTTGATCTCCCTTGTCTCCATCACACAAATATCGGAATAATGTATGAATTTTAGTCATAGCAGATTTGTATAAAGTCTTCATCTTGATAATCAAGTAGCTAATCATTTCTAAGAATCATTAAACACTTCACCACCCTCTGTATACTTGGAAGTCATTTTTTAAGTTAGTAGGCTACTTTATTAGGAACAATGGTATTAGAGATATCTACTTAATTCATAGTAAGGGTAAAAGTGGTTATATTATTTATTTACACATTTAAATATATTCAAGTAAAAAATAATCTGGAGTTTGGTTTTAAAATAAATTATTCACGAGTTACCACCAGATAAGACTGTCAGGTCTTATGTAATTAATTAATAGACTTCTAAAATGTTAATTATCATAAAGTATTTAATCAAGATTGAAATTTAAGGTTTCTTGACAAACAAACTAATATTGGTGCTTACACTGTTTTCATTGTGTATGCACATAAAGTCGCTAATTGTTAAACAATGATCACTCACAATTGAAGTGAAATTGGAAGAAAGGTTTCCCTAGTAGAAGTATACTTCTCACATTGTACAAAATAAGCAAGTTTAACTTGCACATACTGATTCTGTATGTTTGATGTTAAACAATATAACAGTTGATCGGAGCCAAACAAAATTAATTTTTCAGGCATTAATGTCATATAAAATTGATGTTGTCTAGCTAGTTCATCAGCATTGCTTACCGTATTTACGATCAGTTAAAACGTAGGCTAATGGAGTAATTATTGAAAACGAAACCATTATAAACCTATTAATAACAGAGGTCTACAGTTTTGAGCAAGCTTTTTTAAATGCAATCATTCTGTGTAAGTTTTTAAATTACTCATGTTCATGACTTTTAAATGTAAAATGTGGTTTTAGGGCCAATACAATTTCAAAAGTTGCAGAACTTTCAAAAGAAACTAAGGGCATCTCTAAAAAGCAAAATCACTGCTAGCATTGTTTATTTAAGACATGTAAAATTAATGAATAATTCATTAATTCTTTTTCAATATTTTATTGTTTAAACAATATTGTATCAAATAAAACATCAATCATATAAAAAATGGTCAAACCATTACAACTTAGTGCAAATCATTAAATATCTTTTGTACAGATCATTATTCTTCACCCATCTTTCTTAGGTTTATTGTTTTCTTACTGTATCATATGTATTTTCATTCGTATCGTTTATGAAAGTTTTAAGTTGCCTATTTATTTTGGTTTAAACAATGAAGGCTTTAAAAGCAGCCGTGTGGGAATAAAATTTCACCCAAAATCATTAATTTGATAACACAACTTTTAGTAATGGGTAAGTTTTTATTTAGTAGGGTTCACTGTTTCATAACTAGCTTTAATATTCCTTAAGGAAGATAGATGATGGTTGTTGGGATAGGCGGCTTCATCCTACTGTAAGATATAAAACAATATGTATACTAGACGTCACAAGATCATGAATCTGGTACATAATAGACTACATAATAGAATCCATGCTAGTTGGATTACTGTAACAATGAAACCTTTTAATTATATTGTGGAATGTTTAGTTTAAACTTTAAAGCTCGTTTAATAATGTACAATAAACTTTAAAACTGCTTATTGTTAGTATAACTTTCCAAGCAATCATAATAATTATTGGGAGTTTAAAATGCAGGAACACCAGCAAACTTAGGTTCTTGTGTATTTTCTGTAATTAAACTTCAATTTTAAAATAAATAAATTTGTGTTTTTCTATTACTAACATTTTTGCTGTCTTAAATGCATTGATCTAGTCTGGTGTTTTGTTGAACAACATTTTTATTTTTACGGTTGTGAGATTTTATTTTTTAATTAAATGTTATGTTTTGTGTGTATTTCATATCATTATAAATAAATTTGGTACAGAAATATTTACTCGGTCGGTGTTAAAAGGAACTTTGGTGAAGGTTTTTGTTAACATTTCGGTGTAGTTAATTTTGAATATAGGAAAATTTTAAGCGTTAACTATCTACCAGATTATTGTTTTCCTTAATCTAGTGAAATGAAATCGGTAACACTATAAATCAGTTGTAAAAGTAAATTAATTTGTATAAATTATTAGAGGTCTCAATTTAATCAGATTGTAAAATGTCTGACCATCCTCATTGTCTGCAATAATAGGTATGTCTGCTAAAAACGTAACTCATGTTCTTATCTTAACAGTTGTATTTAAAGCTCACAAGTGGGTTAACATGAAAGTTATTATATTAATGTTGAAGTTTTGTACATTTTATTATTACAATATTTCTTTTGCAGTAAGTGCTTTGTGTAAATAATTTTTCATGAATTTCTCAGAACAGTTTAGTTTCTATATCTTGACTTGACCTTTACATAAAATGTACAAATTTCTGTTTGCTATGTGTAAACTTTTGAATTTTCTCAATCTAAATAGTAATTATATCGGTTATCTATTCAGACTTTGTTTATTGTGAGTTCAACATTATCATATTTGAACATGGATACTAAATACAGCATATTTTGTGAATAAAAGGTACAAATGTATTGGATTTGTTTGCTTTACCTATATCTCCCAGTGTTATTAAATCTGTGAGAGTTTTATAGACAACTCGTCCATTTATAAACTACGTGACCGCAAAGATGTTAGGAAGCTTTTCATTCGCTACAATAGTCCTTGTTACAATAGATATGCAAATCTAGTCCATTATTACTTTCAACTTTCAAACATTTAGGGTATCATCAGCAAGCTATTTATGTTTTGAGGCAACTGTCTGAGTACTCAACTAGTGATGATGATGGCACATTGTGCAATAATCTACCCCCACCTTTCCTAAGAATTGGCATTAAGGAGTGGTGTTCAAGCACGCTTTTTTCCACAATTTGCAAAAAAGGTGTACGACTAATCACAAAACTTTGAAAAAGAGACGGGGTTCATACACTTCATGGAATTTGAAAACCTAGAATTGTCCTTGATTTGTTTGTTTTGTCCTGGAGACCTAAGATTTTGTCCAGGAATTTTTCAATTTGAACTTAATTGGAAATTTTAATCATCTATTCTAATTTCTAAATCAATAGAAATTTAAGCGAAACCTCTTAGTAATGTTACTAAATTTTGTCTATGGTCTTTATCCTTAACCTGTGTTTGTGATATTTACCAAGTACCACATATTTATTCAAGTCATTAAAGTAAATACTAAAGAGATGTAAAAACTGACAAGGTAGAAATGGTCAACCATTGCTGACTGTAACTAATAAGTAATAATCATGCATTCTTTGATAGTTTAGGTGCACCTTCTTACATATTTTTTTTTAACTTAATTAATCAATTTAAATGTAGTTTGCAACACATGTTATTTGCTGCTGCAATTGGCCAAGCCCCAACCAGAACCAAAATTCTAATGAATTGTTTTGTATATTTAATAGTAGTCCTAGTGCTATTCAAACATTTTATTAAACTTCAACTATTTATTAAAATAATTATTTTAATCTAGTAACATTACAGTAAACCAGGCCAACATGCAGCTTAGCTTACAAACACCTCTGACATAAGTAAGGTGAATTTCCCTTGCAATTTGTTATTCTAATTTTTGTACTGTAACTTTAGTTACAATACACTACGCTTACAGCCGCGCTTTGGCCTCATTCTTAAGTGGCCCTTTACTACATATCATAAAGGGAAAATTTATTTCAAATTTCATTAAAATCTGACTACTTGTTCCTCTGTTATAGCAAAAGTTTACTTTCTTCTTTAAAACAACGCAATGGGCTTTCATAATTTTTGGTATAATGATTGATAATATCACAAAACATATTTATTTAAAATGTCATGAAAATCAGATGAAATTAAAGCATTAAAGCCACGTTTCTGGTGAAATCTCCCCTGGTAGTCCTACTTCTGGCTAACGAACTTGACAAAAGGAACATTTGTACCAAATTTTATGACAATCGCACAAAAACATGTGACCTGGAGAGAGTGCGTACATACATACCTTATATGTATGTACAGTTTGGAATAAATGCTCGAAACATGTTCTGGGGGTCAGGATTTGTGGTCCCGGGCCTACAACTTCCCATGCTGACGGCATGAATATCTCATTTTTTCAAAGGAAATTCACTAAAAAATGCAATGCAAGTTGTATAAAAAATTGTTTAGTAAGTCATTGTAGTTTTGTTATTATCTGGCGCTCTTTGGTTAAAAAAATTAAATTTTATTTGATAACTGTACGAAAGTGTTGATAAATTCAAATTGATCTTCCTAGTAAATCATATTTTGGGTAATCCAAGTTGCTATGTTGGCAAATAAATAATAGGTAGTACTGTTTCACCCAGTAAAGTTGCGCTTTTAAGTGACCTGGAAAATTAGGACTTTGATCTGGAAATTTCCTAGAATTTCTTTTTGAAAACCAGTATGAAACGTGAGAGAGCAGTTTCAAAAATTGTACACTGTTTAAAACCTGGCCTCTACGTTCACTCTAATGACCTTTGAGAAACTACAGTTCGTCAGGTATAGCATGGCCGGTGAGATAGGTTATAGAGCCATAAGCGGCCAGCAGGAAATCTCAAGGCCACCGGCCACGCTATACCTAACGAACTGTACCAATCTGAAATGCAGCACGGTAGTCCAGGAGCGTTTGCTTTCCCAGGCAGGAATTCAACTTGTCAACCAGTTATCAATTGTTACCAAAAGTGCCTAAATGCTAAAGACGTTCAAAACTAAGAGTGAGTTGAGAATAAAGATTTCAGTGGAAATAAAATTAAGACAACAGATGGTTATTTTAATTTTTTATGCATTCTACAAATTCAATTACTTAAAATAAATTAAAACTTTAACAATTTTACATTCACAATTTAACAAAGAATCACACAGAATGACTAACCATGTCAATATGGTTTGTATTATTTTTATTGGAAAAACAATTTTAATGTCTGAGACATCATAGTTTTTCTGGCAAATAATGTACAGTGACAAACACTTCAACTTTGGAATATTTACAATGAAGGTACCATTGAACAGTTTTCTCACCAATTCTCTCATTAACTATTTAGAAGAAATGTGCACTCCATAGTTGATCTTGTAAATTTACTCAATAATTGTACATATGTCTACTTCCTTATCAAACAACCTTTGTCAAGTAATTTTGTAACAATGGCTAACTTGTTTTAAAACCTCTCCAGTTCGTTTTAAAATATTCTAGCTTCTCTACTCCTACCAGTTAGCTGATTTAATCAAAAGTTAGCAGTTACCTGGTATCTGAAGGTAAACTTGTTAAAAAAAAGCTTCTTCCTAACTTCATTTTCTTAGAAAAATAGTGGGGGTGGACAGGATTGGATTTTTCTCTTCGGGTGGGGATCGGGCAACAAACATTTTTTCTTGCTTGATATCGAGAAATTTTTGGGCGATTTAAACCTTATTTCAATTATTACAAACTATAAAGAAAAGGTCAGAAAATTAAAACAGATTTATTACAGTAAAAAAACATTTGTTTACCCTACAAATCCTAATCTTGTGAGTTTTAAAAGAAATGCGTATGGTACACATGACTGTCTGATTAGATATTATTAATTATTATTGATCATATTAGTGATATTACCATATGATTAAACTTTGCAATTATTACAGGGAATTGCAATAATTAAAATGTCAAAAGAGGTAAAAAATAATGTAAACATTATAACATAATTTCAAAAATTTCATTTGAATTTGTTTTGTAATTGGGGGAATTTTTAATAGGAATTCACCTAGAAAACTGATTATCGATCAGAGTAGAGTCCGTGCGTTTCTTCGTGGCGCTTGGTGAGGGGACAGAGTGGGGAAGCAAATCGATGTTTTCAAAAAGTACAGTAATAGCCTTTCCTCACAGTACTAGTGCCATGGAAAGACTGAACAGTCGGTTCCCTCCCCCCCTCGAAAACAGTTATAACTGGTTTTAGTCGTCAAGGTCAAGCACGGAGATTGTTTAGAAATCCTCCCAAATTATAAGATCTGCCAAACATTCCCTTTTAACTTCCATTTTCGCCAAAAATTCCCATCCACCCAAAATGTCCTTCAAAAAATCCCTCCTGCCTCAAAAATTCCTGAAAATCCCCGTCTCAAAATCCCTCCAGCCCAAAAAATCCTGATTTTAGGGATTTCCCGCACGATTTTGTTTATTTTATTTTCTGTTGGGTATTTCCCAATTTTCGGGTCTCCTCAATCCCTAGAAAATAGCACACCACTGCCATTATTCTAGCTTTTTTGTAACTTAAACTACAAAATATTTCAAGCTGGATGGATTAAAGCAGTGTTAGAATAAATTCAATCGAAGCATCTAGTCTTTTGATACAATTTTAAGTAGATAAAATCTTGTGGTTAAAGTTGTATAAATATTATCCTGTCGGTAATAAATAATAAACCATTTCACAAAATTTCCTAACTTTAGCCAATTAAAAATCTTGATTTGACAATGTCTATCGTTGTTAACACATGATAGCAGTATTTCCATATTTATTATCGTACAGTAGAGTCCTACTAATCAAAACAGGATCCGTAACAAAAATAATGAGAAAAAGACAAAAATATATAATATAATTATCAGAGGGTTTGATACTGCTAAGCTAGTACTATACAGAAATTACCATTGGTAGACAGACAATAACTTATTAAAAATTATAATGTCTTTTATTTGTCAAAGTTGACTCAACACAGAACATATTGAACAACTATTGGTGAGATCAGTGTATTATAGTGCTGCCTTAAGTATACCATTAACTTATCTTCCCTTAAGGTATAATACTTATAAAATAATTCAACATTCCATATAATATCTTTCTTTCAAGACCTATCTGGTAGAAAATTACAAATGTCTCTTAAAAAAATACAAATGCTACGTGCAAACACTAATAACATTTAAAAATTCAATAACATTTGTTGTAATGTTTTTACAGTGCAAATGACTACATTCTTTTGTACAGCATAACCACAAAGAAAAAAACTTATAGGTAAACCACACTTGGATGTGGGACAACTGAGGCCGACTCTAGGTTGTTTCCGCAGGGAAGTTGTAGAAAGCCTTCTGTTTGTTCTCCTGTTTAATTTTATAAGCGAACGAACGGGTAATAAGTCTGATAGCACCACCATGCTAGATAATTCCCAATTCTCAAATAATAAATTAATTTTGTCAACTACCTATATATCTCATTGCTTTTTCCAACATTTAACAAGCTTGATTGGCTTTGTGAGTGAGATTTCAGTTTTTGTATTATGTTTGCTAACATAATGTACGCACAGCTTACCCTGCAAAGAGGTGCATGACTCATATCTAGCTGAATCATTTAAATAGTAAATGGATAAAAAAGAATCTTTTGGGAAGCTGGAGTGGTGGATTGTTTCATATTTAACCTGCACAGCAGCAATGAGAAGCATGTAAAACAGCTGACTCACGGTGCCGATTATCCTGAGTCTATTGGTACTTGCTATATTGTTCTTGTTTAGGCCATGGTATAATATTAAGACTATTGTTTATTAACACATATAAAACACATATTTAGTCCTCTTTTCCAAATCATAGACAACTGACCCAACTTAGACCTGTCGCACATAGGATACGACTTGACAAGACAAAATGTTGTACAGCGAAGCTACTTACATGGCTTTATGTAGAGTGAGCGGACGCAGAGTAAAACATGACTTCTTGGCATCTAACGACGTTTTTGATTTTTTGCAAAGCTCTGTGAAATAATATCCTTGACAATAATCGTCCGACACTTGCATCTGCGCATGCACTGGAGAGTCTCATATGGTATGTCCCAGTTCTTTTCCATCTCATGTGTTATTGTTATTTTGTTTTTATTGTTTATGTTTTAATATTCATCCCTAGACAAACAGACGTATGAAATGTCCCAATATCCACGATATTTATTATAGACATACCCCAACTTTCAATACAAAAATATTAACAATTTCAAAGATTTTCCTTAACAAAAGCTGTTCAGCATTAACAGAACGCATTACTGTACGTAGCTGTAATAACTTCATTTAAATGATTGCACAGTAAAATTATAAAATGATCGTTCAATTTGAGACAAATTACGTATTTAGTACTTTTTTGCATTTATTTGGTAATGGCCTTTACTTGTTATATCACCTTACATTGCCCCCATAAGCTGTCATGTCATATACACAGTGCACAAAATGTGTTAGACTTTTGTCTCGTCGTGTTGTTTCCTGCAGGGCAGAGCTCTGTGGTATGTACTGTCTTGATGGCAATCCCTGATTTGGCAAAGAGAAATAAAATCCGTACTTATGTAAATGGCTGACATTAAAGGTCAAGTCTCAACATATTTATCTAAAAGTGTACACTGATAATTAACCATCAAACATGTCTAACTGCTGGGAGTGATTTTTTTTAATGTTCAAAAGTAAACTAACCAAATATCTACTCCAAAATACTGGCAAAAGGATAAATAGCCAACATGTTTTATTAATTTAATAATGCTTACATAAAGTGTACATTTCTAAGTTCTAACATAACAATTATTATTGTCATTAACTTTTATAATTTGAAGGAATATTGTATAAAATCTTACTTCTAATTTGTAGGCCTGTTTAATTAGTGGTCCTTTGTTGGAAAATATCCAGAGCTAATATGGCTATTTATCCTTTTTGGTTTTATTGAAAATAAATTATCAGGTTTTACCTAATGTATGGAAAATATTAACTTGTACATACTTCTGTTCTATTGTTCTATATTACAAGTTATGATTCCATTCACCTCTATTAAGAACATTACCATACTCTCATCCTAGACTGTCTGTGTTTTTATTGTTCATTATAAGTAAAAAAAGTAACAACTATTACAATACATAATAAAACTAGTAATACAAATTAATAACTATGAGCATTAATGTATATAAAATACATGTTAAAAATGTAAGTAGGTATAATGACTATAATATTTGAGTATGTTGAATAATTGTAAAATGTAAATCACATAAAAGGTACCACTGAAAATACGATGCAAGTTTTAAGTTGGACAAACAATTATAGTATTTAGTATTATTTAGCAACATATAATTACAAATTGTAAGTAAAGCTTGTAACATATTGCACTGAGGATTATTGTTGATACTAGTAAAAAAATCACAAAACTCTAATTTATAAAAATATGGATTTCTTTTCTACATAATTATATTTTGATTGCTGTAAAGTTTAGAGAACCAGAAATATGTAAAAATGAAGACTTTACTTTTTTGGTTAGTTATATCTTAATTTTACTTCCTAATAAATTCAAATAACAGTATCGATTGAGTTAGAGAAAGGGACATGAAGAGGAAAAGGTATCAAAAATAAACATCTACTAAGTTTGTAAAAAAAACTTCAAAATTAAATTTCAAAATAGTAACGTTTGATCTTTGGAATTATCACCTTTGATAGAACAAAATTACATTTTCCAGAAAAGACTTTTAAAATGCAGAATGACGAAAATTTCCCCTCACAAAACTAGTACAGGATGCAGCTTTGGCAAATAGTAATCCATTTTAAAAAGATATGTTTATACTAAATTCAGTATTGACATTTATTAGCTGGCAGTACCAAATAATAACAATTTAATTTTTCAAGTAGTTTTCACACTGCATCATGGTAGCAACATGCAATCCTTGTTCACAGCCACATTAAAGTTACCTACATCTCTTGACACAGCTGATCGACGCTATGCCAACTACTTGCCGGGTCAAGGGGCTCATACGTGAAGCAATCTTTGTGAAAAGTAAAGCATCGCAAAGAAAGCTATGTTGCAGTGTGAACGGCCTTCACTACATTGGTTTCCTTTTTACAGCTCAACAATACACAATAAACGTAGATATTGCAGATGAACACTTTCCAGCGACAGTGGAGGTAACTTATTGCACGATATATTCCTTATAACTACGAATACTCTTGAGCTGCTTCTTGACTTGCTTGACGAGGTCGAAGGGTTGAACCAAGAGAGAGATGTCCAGTCCCACCGCATTCAGTCGGTCTTTCACCTCTCCATCCTTTCAAGTCAAAAACTTGTTATTTACAATTTAATAGCTTAATAATTTAATAACTAATCAGAAAAGTTCTGATGGTCTCATATTTTCATAATTGCCGCCACTGTAAATTAGATTTTTTACTTTTACTAGAAATACAACTTGTATAAAAGGAAGAAGAGCGCTATCCGACTCACTCAGACTGAGTTCGTATCCTCCAAGTTAAGTTTAAGTAAATTGGACTCACCGTTGACAAGGTGTGAGTATTTTCAGAGTTAAACAAACAAGCTCACTCATAATTTCCAAACCCAGTGATAGCCATGCCTCCAAGCAAGTTTTTTTACATTATTTTCAGCATCATACTTTATTTGAAGTTTTTAAACTTTTACTTCACGACTTAAGCTCTAATCAACCAAAAAAATATGCAACTGTTAGTTATCATTGTTCTCACTTGCAACATTTGAGAGATGCTCAAACATAACAACATCGATTGTGTTGCACTCAAATTTGTTGAATAGCATTGGCAAACAAAATTCTCTGGACCAATATTGTAAAGACTATATCCAAGAAAAGTTGAAATTTTTTGTATTTTGCTGTTATTTTTATGTTACAACTACTTCACTGAACTATACATGCAGCAATGTTTCACATGAGGCATAGATGGAGGATAACTAACCTTGAAGAACAGGTTCAGTGGGCGTCCGTTGACTTCCGTGATCACCCATGTTGTAAGAGACAGCCCATCCAACGTGGGCGTGCGCGACGACAAACCGTTGTTAGCCGCTATACTGTTGGCACTGATCTCCTTTATCTCAGCTGTGTTTCCTTCTAGCACAATCCCTAGGTATTGTCCCTCCGATTCTCTTCGTAGCGCAAAAACTCTCCCACAAGGTACTCTTCGTATCACAAATTCAACCTGGAGCAGCCAGAATCAAATGGAAATAAATTTACAAATATTAGCAACTCTTAAAACACAAGTAACATAAGAGCATTAACTGTTTTATAAAGTAAATTTACTGTAAATTTTTGAAACTACTGAAAGTAAAGTATAGCATGAAGTAAAACGAGAGAAAATCTCAATAGGAATACTTTTAAGAGTTAGAGGTTTTAAAATGGGGAAAACTTAAAAACAATGTTTTAAGTAGGTTAATGAATTAATATATACCAAATTTTCTTTGGGACCAGAGAGCCATTAGTTTTGTTAGTTGTGTCAAAATAGTTGTTTCAAAATGTCTAAATTTATGAAATTAATTATTTGAAATTAATGACGTATTTCACAAAAATTAACGATTTGGTGTAAGTACTTGTATGCAGCAGCCTCAGAGAAAATATTTTACAATTTAAGAATACTAACTAGTTTTAAAGCTTTTTGCTCTCATTACCCCATATTATGAGCATTACTCTGGGTTGGCCCCATACTTGTTCTATCCGGCCGCATCTTAAGTAGATCTATTCTCAAATCATAAACAAACTTAATAAGCAGCAATTGATAACTTACGTATAGACTAGGCGCTCCTCGAATGAGCGTTGTGCATCCGTGGCGTTCTGTACAAGTATCCCGGCGATGGATAGCAGTTGGTCCCCGATGTGCAAGGCGTTGTACAACATTGGGTGTTCTTTCTGTTTCCATCCGGCAACCCTGCGACAAGCACAATGATAAACAATATGTACACTGTGAAATTAAAAATTATAACTAGTGATAGAACTGTATAAATACAAGATTACTTAATAAAATTCAAACATATTTCTCAGTTGTCTTGCATTATTTTCTTGCTTCTGCAGGTTTAAAAAAGTCTTTCATTGAGTTATCCGCCTCTCTCAAGAAGAAACTAGTTTTATTATTTAGTTGGTTTTGTAAGTAGTTAAGTTGATTCACTTTAACAAAATTGCAGCACACGGAAGTGAAAATTGGGGACACAGGAAAACAGTTGGAGTTCATAAAAATTAACAGACGTTCAATAATATTGACAAATATACCATATTTTATTGTTGTAATACAGTAATTGTATGACAGATTGATTTCAGTAAGGACTACATACCAGACAGCGTTGACAGCATCGACCAGAGCGATGGAGCCCAGACAGTCCTTACGCCTTAGTTGTAGTCGGACTCCGCCAGGGTGTGCAATCTCACGCCTCAGTCGCAACACTTGCTGCTCTCTCAGTGTCAGTCTCGTGCTGTTCCCAGGTGTTTCCACAGCCACGGCTCCCTACACAGCACACAACCATGCAATTCAGAGCAAACATACCGAAAGCAAATGACATCTCTACAATGAATATTTATTAGAAGTCAACCTGAAAAGCAGGAAATTCTCAACAAAAATTGAAAAATCCGGCTAGAATTCCCTAAAACCGTATTTTTTCAGATGGGAGGGATATTTTGGGTATTTTAGGCGGAAAGAGAAGTTTAAAAGAAATACAAACAGTTTTATGGATGAAAGTACTGTTTGCATAAATGTCCCACCACTTAAGCCTTCGTCTGAAAATTTAATGGGAATTTTCTGCAGATCAGGTACTTTGAAGGGTTTTTCATACAATCAGTCATTTGTTGATCACTTTACTCTGATCGCTGATCAGTTTTGTAGTTCACCTTCTTATTAAAAACTACCCTAATCACAAAAAAATTTAAATATTTTAAATGTATGTTTGAGTTTTTACATTATTTTAAGGAGTAAAAGAGTTATCATTTTAAATTTTTAATCCTTTTGATATTTTGATGTTATTTATTCCCTGTAATAATTACAAAGTATTATTACATGGAAATGTTATAAATCATAATATCAAATTAATAGGACAATCACTTTGTACCATACACATATTTTATACAACTCAAAATAGAATCAAAGTTTTAAATTTGTAGGATAAATGGACTTTTTTATAAATTGTAAAAATGTTTTTAATTGTTCAATTTAAAAAAAATGTAATGACTAAAATAATTTTTTTTAACTCATTTGACAATTTTCTTTAATCAAGCAAGAGAAAGTTTCTTGCCTGATTCCCGCGAAAAAAAATCCAATCCCACCCACCCCTCATATTTACTAAGTGGAGTATTTTTTTAAAAGCTTTACAAGCCGCAGTTACTTTGTTTTCAAATACATGAATGCAACAGACACAAATTAAATGCTGAAATGTTGTTAGATCCTTAAGAAATACAGTGGTATTTACAAGAAGAGCATTTAGCTCATATAAAACATGCATACAAATTTGTATCCAACATGTCTGTAGTAAGTACAATTCTTACCTCAGAAATTAAGTGAAATCAACAATGAAGATTTTGTAATAGAAAACTTTCAAAGACATTTATAATCTACTTCTTCTGGTTCACATCGCATCAAAACATTATAATAATAACTTGAAATATTTCGGTATTGCTTTGGAGTTCCATCTTCAGCTACTGATTGGTTGAAACCTAGTCGAAAGCCTGAGTTATGTTTAGGTAGTGCCAAGTACTGACATCGAAGCCGCAAGTTCAAGTATTTATCGGATACTAGCTTAGCGGAGCCGGAGAGATCGTCCTGAACGGTATCAAAGTCGTGATTTCAACGTAGGCGCTAGCCGGAGTCAAGAAATCGCTAAACGGTATCGGTCGTGATTTCACCGGCGAAGGGAGTCAAGAGATAGTCCGAACGTATCAAAGTCGGATTTCAACGAAAGCGTATGGTCGTCAGAAATCGCCGCGAACGGTATCAAGTCATGATTTCATCGCGGGCTTAAAGGAGTCAAGAGATTGTTGCGTAACGGTATCAAAGTCATGATTTTGTTAGGCGCTAGCGAAGTCAAAGATCGCCGGAAACGGTATCAAAGTCGTGATTTAAAAAAAAATCTTTTGCCTTGGAAACAAATACTGCCCTGGGGATGACACTGCAGAAAATATAGCAGAAAGCTAAAAAGTTAATCAATTTTTGTGGATCTAATTTTTTCACTTTTGTTTTGTTTGGATTTATACGGTTTGTTTAAACGTTAACAAAGTCTTTCTTTGTTTTGTTTTGTGGATTTTATGTAATATATAAATGTTTATACTTAAAATTTAAACTGAATAGTAAAATTTGTCAAGAAATGAGCTTGTTTTTATAGCGATACAATAATACTCGACTCAACTCGAAACTCAACTCAAAAAATGGTACTTGCACACTCCTAGTTATGTTTGAAATCCATTTAACTTATGGTTGATATTAAGTATGAAAATTTGATGGATCAGTTTTCAGTTAAGGTTGTAGTTACTAACTTTTCGGTAGGGGCTAGGGGCTGGCTGGAGGGTGCGTATACGATCAGCTGCCACAGGGGGAGAGTTTTCTGTGCTTCTCCGTCTGGATCTGTGAGCCCCTCTCCCTCTCCCAGTTGGAGCACTCTGGATAAAGCAGTTAATTATATAAAGGAATATTTAATACAGTATAAATATATCATAGTTTGAAGATTTTAGGCTAAACAGAGTTTAATATTCAGTGCTTATGATGTTATCTCCTATCCAAAGCCTTTTTGATGTCATGATAGAGGTATGCTGACAGTGATAGAGCAGTTGCTGAATAAGATACTGTGTTAGGATTTTGAAAAGGAAGCAGGCTAAGCTTTTACTTTTTTATGACAGTCCACTTCTAAATAGAAAATGGAATGAGTCACAGAAAACTTAATATTTTAGTCATTGGCACCTGCATTGGAAAATATTCAGTTTTCTGTGGCTTAATTGTGTTAATATCAAGACGTTAACTTTTTTTAAGTTGGTCTCTCCGTCAAAGCTCTAATATCTGACCAATTTTTTTTCAAACTGACTTTTATTAACCCTCTGGATGGCAACTGACGATCGCGCGCCACGCTTATTATGAGCGCTAAGTCGCACGACCGTGGAAGTCAGGTAGCCCGCGACTACAACAACAAGCGTAGTTTTACTCATAACGCCACGATCATCAAGTATTTAGTACCTATAAACTCAGCAAAACATTTTGTACAGTAATATCACCATATGACAATTTGGTTTCGTACTCTGTGGTTTTTATAAAAAGTGCGTTCTCATTTCAGTTGTCAGACGACTATACTACGCAGTTGTCTGTTTGTCGTGTTGTTGTTTACAATGGATTCGGATGGAAATTTACGTTCCAGCGATATAAGAGAGCTTTTAGTTGATGAAAATATTTATTCTGACGATAGTGGAAGTGACATCGGTGACAATTGTGAAGATTTCCCTAGTGACATAGAACTACAAGACTTTTCAAGTGGTAGTGGTGACGACTATGTTCCCGATTATCAGGACCTATCTTCCGACGAAAGTAGTGATGATAGGCCTAATACAGGTAGGCCTAGGCCAAATGTATGTATTGGTATTCCATCTACATCAAATGTAAATACTGTTATACCAGTATTTGGCATGGACAGAAAAGAAAAGCTCAAAGTGACAGTGACTGCGACTAAATAGTCGCAAAAAAAGTGTATATATTCAGTTTTTGACCTGTAAATATTTTTATTTCTTTCTATTGCAGTGCCTAAACCTATATATTTTCTTTTAGCTTAGAAATTTAAAAACTATTTGAAAGACAATTTGTGCATTTGAAGTGCTATTTGAAAGTGATCTGCAGTGTGTGTAAAATATATTAGATTATTCTGCTTAGGTGGAAAAGTTTTAGTTGTAAAACATTTTTGACTTCCACCTACCTACCATACATCAAAAACTCTTTTGGTAAGTACCTCAAAGTTATTTTTTTACATTGTGCATGTCATTACCAATACATTGATATGTAACACCAAAGCGCAAAATAGGCCAAACGGCTTGGCACCCAGAGAAAAAGTACTTGGCACCAGAGGGTTAACTAAGTATTGTTTTTTTACAGCTTGCTATAAACTACTAACTAGTACTTAATTTCTATCTTTTACAGTTCCGCTCCAGAATCCCCGATTTGTTGGAAAATCCCTACGCTCTCGATTGTCCTGAAAATCTGCCGCATCTTTACAGGATTATTGACGGCGCACCTACCTTTTTGTCTTTATCGACTGGGCTAACTTTAATGACCCTTGGTAAAATGGATGCTAATGTACCTGAGGTTGGACGGCAGCGTTGACAGGGGGCGGAGGAGGATGGTTATGATTCACAGACACACTGACAGACGGTGCCAGTTGACTCTGACTAGTAGGTAGGAACACATGTTCATAGAAGGTATCGTCTGTAGTCTCGGGCATTGGTTCAGCAGCCGAGGATGGTGGACTAGTGCTGCCCTCTCTGAGACTGGGGAAGCGAATAACGTGACCGTCAAGCCACTGCCGAGGATTTGTCAGTAGTGGTAGATCCGACGTTCTGGAAATTGCATCAAGAAGAAAGTTTAAAATAAATTACCTTTTGGTTTACTTTTATCAACATTTAGTGTGAAACAGCAGTTGGTAGTTGGTTTCCTTAAGAAATGTAGTTCAAATGTCCAAAATTTAAACCTGATTCCAGTACGATGAAGCATATTATGGAGTGATTTTCCAACAACAACAACTTACTTAAATATTGGCTTTGTAAGGAAGTTGCTCAAAACAATGTTTAGTTTTTTTAAAACAAATGATCCAAACAGCTGCACAACTTTAATGGAGAAAGTTGAGTAAGCATCATCAGATATACTGAATCTAAGACTCACTTTATTTACCATATATTTTAGGCTTGTGACGGTACCAACCTAAACATAGCCTATACCGGCAAAACCAGACGCCATTGTTCGATCCAGATATAAGTTTCCTAAAGTTTAGTCATCACTTATTTAAAGAAGAAATACACCACGCTATAAGCTAGAGGGGTTTCACTTATTCACTATTGGTCGTCTTTTTATCTTTTTTGTACCCCGAGTATAAATGGAGCTGCTGGAGCAGCAAACGCTACACCGACCACCAAAAGAGGTACAACTGAAGCAGTGTTTGCTTACCCTGGTGTGGCAATACTGGCGTTGTATCCCTACAAGACATTTAAAGGTCAGTGTTTGCTTACCTGTGTGGCAATTCTGTCCCACACACACACATACAAGCACACTGGCCGGTGTTTGCTTACCTTAGCAACTCTGTCTTTAATTTATTTTTGTAGCTCTTAAGAACACTAGATATTATCATAATACCCCCTTTAAGGGCCTATTAGAATAAGGTTTTATTATTATCAAATATTCTTTTCATTGCTGTGACATTGAACTAATTATTAAAATAAATGTTCATAACTCCCACAGCCCTTTTATTTAGCCTACTTGGTAAGACACCCACCCTGCATAAGAGAAAAGAGTTCTCAATAATAAATATATAATAAAATATCCAAAGGATAAAAATTTACTTTACTATCGTAATTTGGCTCAACAGTGTAGGCTAGATAAAGGAGGCTTAAATAATAGCTAGGCAATTAAATACACTAAATAAATATCATAAAATGGACGGGCTAAAAACATAATCTAAGAAGTACCATCAGGTTAACAGATAAGGCTAATGACAAACTAACTTGTTTGAGTTTACAAGGGATGTAGAGGATGCACATGACATTCCACCCACTAGGCAGGCAATAGGTCAGGAAACACATCCTGGGCAAATACTGAATAATAACACCCAGAGGGTTAATGAAGATAATGATGACAATGAGTCAGATGATCTATATGTACCAAATTTCCCATCCAATACTATCCCACCCTCCTTTCTGAGAATCAAACGAACATTGAATCCCCACCCCTCAGTAACACGCGAAGTTCACACATTATGAATGGAATGCAAGAAATGGCAGGACTTTCAAAGATATAACAGACAGATATAATTTACACGCCCGTGATTTGCTTCATTAGAGATTGACCGAACAACTAAAAGGCCAAACAAAACAGGAAGCAAATTTGAACCAGGCATCAGCTAAAATAATTAGGACAAATAGTTTTGACCCTAAGAGCCAGGAAGTAACAGTTAGGTTCTAGTAGATCAGTGGCTAAGAAACCACCCCAATTCGAGTAAAACCAAACCCCATGTCGTTTCACTAAACCAAACAGTACATAGTAAAGGAAGAAAAGAAAGGGTTAATTTCAACAACAGATGATTTGAAAGAGATAATTGAAGAGTCTCTAGGGTCAACAACATTTTGGTGGCAAATAAATCAAGAATATGTTAGATTTTGAAGATTTTGAGGAAATTGGAGCAGGGAAACCCAAAAGAGGCCTAAGACAAAGGATAGACAATGATAAATACAAACCAGGAGGTCCATTAAACAGATCTGATTACTTTATGGAAAAAGGCAGCCATTCTAAAAGTTTGACAGTAAACCAGTTAGATGAAGAAGAAATAGTTAGCATTTTGTCAGAAAACTTTGGTCAGAAAATACAGGATGCATGTAGTGTTCAAGGGATTAAACAATAGGATATGGATAGATTGCTAAGTAGGGAAGACGGTGAAGAAGAAAACCGGGCTATTAGATTTCAAAATAAAAATAATTCACATTCAAATAATCCTGTAGGTGTGCAAAGGTCCCAAAATCTAACAGAGAATAGGAGACAACAATCATTCATAGGAATGAGCCTCACTGGCAAAACAATACACAAAATAAAATTATAGAAATGGACCTGAAAATTGGAATAGGGGAACAAATCACACAATCAAAGAAACTTTGATCAGTATCAAAATAAAAATGCATACAATCCTACACATGAACAGAGAAAGGTTTGTCAAATGCTGAGTAGCCAAGACCAAGACAGTACCCAGTACCAATATTTAAACGTGAACGCACCGAAGTTTCAATCAGAACCGGCAGAGACACATTAGAAGTAAATGAGTGTGGAACCGCATAATGATAAAATTATGCCCAAACTTGAATCATCAGTAAAAGAAACTGAAAATAAAGATAAACTAAAGGATGATGAAATTATTGAAACAATCAAATAAATGAGTGTGATAATAACACTTACCTTGAAAGACAGTTATTGTTAAATGAAGAACATAAAAAATACCATATAAACGAGCACTGGATGAATAAACATATATTATACACTGTTAATAAAGTAAATAGAATATTGTTACAAAGACATGAAGATAATAGTAAATTATTTGAAAGCTTGGAAAATAATACTGCAAATACTAACACTGCCACACATAGCAATAAAAAGTAAAAACATTTTAAAATTCCAAAAATCAAAAGGAAAAGACTGGTTTTCAAATATAAAAGACCTTAAGTAAAAAAGAAATCTGAAAATCTTGTAAATAACAAAGGTTAGAAGGGCACAGCAAAGATAAATAAACTACAACACAAATAATGTTTATTAAAAAAAAAAAAAACACACTAAATACTTTTAAACAAACTTATCCTGTCACACCACCTCCTCATCCAATCCTATCTGTTCCAGAACAAGTATACATGTTTTCTAGGGACAACTGGTATGTGAACCCTCTCAGCAACTGCCTGGAGTAGCTGTACCTATCCTGATGGAACCCACTGCTACAACCTGTTGCCAGCTGCTACAACACACCCTTTGGGAACCACTCTGATGAAAATCATCAGAACTTGTACCTGAAGTCTCTCTCTGTGTATAGTTTATTCGAATTTGTAAAATTCATTAATTTTCTTAGAAAAAACAAATTCCTAAATTTTTAAGTAGCAATAGGATCGTACCAACCTAACATAGCCTATACCGGCAAACCACAAGACCGCCATTGCCCGATCCAGATATAAGTTTCTAAAGTTTAGTCATCACTTATTTAAAGAAGAAATACACCACGCTATAAGCTAGAGGGGTTTCACTTATTCACTATTGGTCGCGTCTTTTATTCTTTTGTACCCGGAGTATAAATGGAGCTGCTGGAGCAGCAAACGTTACACCTATTATACCACCTCCGAAAGAGGTACAACTGAAGCAGTGTTTGCTTACCCTGGTGTGGCAATACTGCGTTGTATCCCTTCGCAAGACATTTAAAGGTCAGTGTTTGCTACCTTGTGTGGTAATTCTGTCCCACACACACATACGCACCGGCCAGTGTTTGCTTACCTTAGTGTGGCAACTCTGTCTTTAATTTATTTTTGTAGCTCTTAAGAACACTAGATATTATCATAATTACCCCTTTAAAGGCCTATTAGAATAAGGTTTTTATTATTATCAAATAATTCTTCATTGCTGTGACATTAACCAATTATTAAAATAAATGTTCATAACTCCCACAGCCTCTTTATTTAGCCTACTTGGTAAAGACACCCACTCCTGCATAAGAGAAAAGAGTTCTCAATAATAAATATAATAAAATATCCAAAGGATAAAATTTACTTTTACATCTGTAGGCTCTAAAATATGCCTAACTCTGACACACGATACAATATTGAGTTAATTTGAAGAGTTACAAAACCCCCAAAACATGGACAAAAATATTCAGATAGGCCACCACGAGAGGCAGGAAAGACAACAGATTGCATATTGAATTGTCTTTGTTCTTTCTTCCTTCTTCTCCTCCTCTGTCTGTAGGTTGGTGGGGAATAGAAGAAAGAGAAGGGAAGCAGTAGCATACAAGAAGGAGATAATGATCTATTCAAAGCAAACACTAGCACTTGGAAATATGGGCCAGTCACCAGTGGCAATAACATAAACCAACTGACTAAAAAAAATAGTCCCTGCCAGACTCTGTGGGTGGTCCTTATCTTCTACCTGCCTTTCTTATCTGCTTGCTGCTAACCCCTTGTTTACAACATTTTTGTGCTGTGGAGGGCGTAGTGGTGGAGCAGGGCGGTTTGGGAAGGCAATCGATGGCTCAAGTTCTGCTTTTACTCGACATCTGCAGCTGGCAATTACTCACTTAATGCTAAGGAGGGCTAGGGCCTGACAAATCATAGCCCCCTCTAGCTGACATTATAAAAACGGGTGCGCCTTATATGAGGGGTGTAGAGTTCTTTACCATATTCAGGGAAGATTATGGGTGTGTTCTAAGATTCACGCGGCGTTTAGACTCAAGTATATAATGGTAGCCCCAAATCAAATGCATCAAAACAATTAAACACACTACAATTAGAGTGTTTGATTTCAATCATCAAATAATATTATTATAAACAACATAAATCTGAAAATACGTAAATAAACCCAAAGTTAAAACACAAAGTCAAAGTTGTAAATTTGGATTCTGACAGAGTTGTCAAAACATTACCTCCAGCGCCGCCGCTGCAAGCTGCTTGGTCAACAACTACTCCGAACGCAAGATGTTAACTAAAACATCTGACAGATGTTTGTGAAAAATTAACCGGTAAGTGATTCCGAAACTATTAACTATAAAATTACCATCTGACAGAATCACAGATGCCGGTGTGCGGTAACACAAGGGAAAACATGCAAGCGATTTTTATAATCTGTCATACCTGTTGCATCGTACGAAGATGCGCTATCAGTGTCTGTGGCTTTATGCATCTTGTACACCAGAATAAACATTTCTTTCTTTCTAAAAAAACCTTTGACTATTGGGACTGTTATTTCAGAAAGGACCTAATCTTTATAAACTTAAACCCTAAGATTGGCGGTTCAGTATGGGTCGAAACACTATTTCCTTTGAAAGCTTAAAATGTCCAGTATAGGTACGGTTGTTCAGTCTCTAATGTGTAAGGACTATGTTGTATAAAGCCATGTAAGGACTATGTATTTAACCTTTGTTTACAAGGGGGCTGCCTTTTCCCTCATGAGTTTAAAATATCTATAGAATTTGTCCAATTTATAAAAAGGTCCCAAGGACGTCAATAGTTAACATTCAATTTCTATTATACCTACCATACATCAAAAACTCTTTGGTAAGTACCTCAAAGTTATTTTTTTTACATTGTGCATGTCATTACCAATACATTGATATGTAACACCAAAGCGTGCAAAATAGGCCAAAACGGCTTGGCACCCAGAGAAAAAGTACTTGGCTTCCAGAGGGTTAACTAAGTATTGTTTTTTTTACTAAGAGCTTGCTATAAACTACTAACTAGTACTTAATTTCTATCTTTTACAGTTCCCGTTCCAGAATCCCGGATTTGTTGGAAAATCCCTACCGCTCTCGTATTGTCCTGAAAATCTGCTTCCACATCTTTACAGAATTATTGACGGCGGCAACTTTTTTGTCTTTATCGACTGGGCTAACTTTAATGACCCTTGGTAAAATGGATGCTAATGTACCTGAGGTTGGACGGCAGCGTTGACAGGGGGCGGAGGAGGATGGTTATGATTCACAGACACACTGACAGACGGTGCCAGTTGACTCTGACTAGTAGGTAGGAACACATGTTCATAGAAGGTATCGCCTGTAGTCTCGGCATTGGTTCAGCAGCCGAGGATGGTGGACTAGTGCTGCCCTCTCTGAGACTGGGGGAGCGAATAACGTGACCGTCAAGCCACTGCCGAGGATTTGTCAGTAGTGGTAGATCCGACGTTCTGGAAATTGCATCAAGAAGAAAGTTTAAAATAAATTACCTTTTGGTTTACTTTTATCAACATTTAGTGTGAAACAGCAGTTGGTAGTTGGTTTCCTTAAGAAATGTAGTTCAAATGTCCAAAAATTTAAACCTGATTCCAGTACGATGAAGCATATTATGGAGTGATTTTCCAACAACAACAACTTACTTAAATATTGGCTTTGTAAGTAAGTTGCTCAAAACAAATGATCCAAACAGCTGCACAACTTTAATGGAGAAAGTTGAGTAAGCCAGCATTCACTGTATATACTCGAACCTAAGACTCACTTTATTTACCATATTTTAGGCTCTAAAATAAAAGGCTCTTTATATGGGTGCTGCCTTAGACTCGCATTAACACGATACAAATATTGAGTTAATTTGAAGAGTTACAAAACCCTCAAACATGGACAAAAATATTCAGATAGCCACGAGAGGTAGGAAAGACAACAGATTGCATATTGAATTACATTTTGAAGAGGGAAATGAAAGAATTTTTGTACCTAGAGGGGACTCAGAATTGCTTCTTATTGGTTGTCTTGTTCTCCTTCCTTCTTCCTCCCTCCCTGTCTGTAGGTTAAAAAGGGAATAGAAGGAAGAGAAGCTTGTGTAGCATACAAGAAGGAGATAATGCATCTATTCAAAGCAAACACTAGCTTGGAAATATGGGTCAATCACCAGTGGCAATAACATAAACTAACTGACTACAAAAAATAGTCCCTTGCCAGACCCCAGGTGGTCCTTTATCTTTCTACCTGCCTTTCTTATCTGCTTGCTGCTGACCCTTGTTTACAACATTTTGTGCTGTGGGAGGGGCGAGTGGTGGAGCAGGGCTGGGTTTGGAATGGGAAAGGGAAGGCAATCGTGATGCATTCTTTGTTCTGCTTTTACTCTTGACATCTGCAGCTGGCAATTACTCACTAAATGCTAAGGAGGGGCCAGGGGCCTGACAAATCATAGCCCCTCAGCTGTTGACATTATAAAAACGGGTGCGCCTTATATGAGGGAGGAAAGGCCCTAAATAAACAATTATTTTGGAGTATATAAAATATAAAAACATACCACTTTGAAGGGCACTCAAATTTGACTCAGAATACTAACTCTTGAATGAGATAATTTCTAGTGTAATTTACTAGTGAGTGCCCGTATGACGCGGCAAAGTGAGTACAACAACGCCACAACACCACACGCCATGTAGCGTAGGTCTGTCACAAAATGGCGGAGCCTGAGCAGCAAATAGTCTGGTCTTACAGAGCTAAATCAACAACCATCTTCCCTCAGATGCAATACCCACACTCATATTATTGAAACAAGTTTTACTCTTCCGATTCCAGTAGTACCAAAATCGACTACTAAACAATTGAAATAAGGCATTTATAAATGGAAACAAGAGACTAATATTGTTAGTCGCTTGCCAGTATAGAACCCATAAACATGAAGTCGCTAGAAAATAGTAGCTGCGCAGTGGAAAACCCCACATAGAAAACAAAAACATTCCTAGTTCACAAAAAAAATGTATAATTCAGTGATGTAGCTCGCCTTTATAGAACAAAATTTACCCACTGCAATAGGCGGATGAAGACAGGGTATTTTCACGTTGCACGTTGTTAGCTCAGTCTCCGTCGCTCTACCGACATTTGTCCTCTCACTTTATAAATTGCCACAATTGTTTGCATGCTATATAGACAAATTATATATCAAAATAAACAACCCCTGAAATCTAATTTATCTATCTAATCTATCTTCCTGAATAGATTGATATAAAATACATACTGATTAACTTAGATCAGCTATTAATTATAGCCTTTGCAAAAAACACTTGCTCAAAGGACTAATGATTAGCTCTTTGCCAGTGGGGTGACACTTTTTAGCGACTAATGATTAGTCTTTTGCCAGTTAGAGGGTTAATGACAATTTAAAAATAAAATGAGACCCCAAAGGGTTAGTGGTCACTACTTAAAGAACTCATTAGGAATACTTACCTGGTAGGTCTAATGATGCTGGGTGTAGGTGCAGGTCGTCTCCTGGCCCTGGGCAGCACGGGTGTCACAGGCGGTGTGAAGAACTCCTCTTCCTCCTCTTGTGCAAGTGCTTCAGCCAGCCACTGAAGTCAAAGGAAGTCTCTGCTCAACGACTGAAGAGGTCATTATCTCAGTTGTTGATAGTGGAGGGCTGGAGAGAGTTCTAGGTGCCACTTGTCGTGAGGACCTGTACGTACAGAAAGAAATTTAATGTTTATTGTTTAGTAGTCTTAAAAGTTAACAATGTATTTGCATTAACAATCAAATTAAATACAAAAAAGAAAAGAATTACTAACAAAGACAACAACAAAGTTACACACAAACATATATACACTTAAAAACACACACTCACACTAAAAACAATAAATGTCACACACACTTAAAATCAAGTTCACAGTCATCCAAACATTTCACTAGACTGTTATATAAATAAATAAATAACTAGACTATATTTAACTGGGGTTTCTATTCTTAGGTTAGTTAGGTTAGTTATATTTAACTGGGGTTACTATTCTTAGGTTGGTTAAGGTAGGACTTCATTACTTGTTAACATTGCTAAACTTTGACGAGTCTGTTGGTAGGATACCTGCAGTTTAGCTGACTCAATTGGTTACTTAAGAAAATATATATACCTTATTCAATGGAATAAAACAGGATTGTAAAATAAACACTGTATATATTCTTACATCCATCTTATACACATATTTTTGCTGAATGAAAACAAAAACATAAACTATAATGCACTAAACATAATGTTTAAATACAAATTAACTAAGTAATTGCATCAGAGTAATACAGGTATCCTACCAACAAAGTCAAAATACTGTAGAGGTGTACAATTACCATTATCGAAATGAAGCTCTGGCAAGTTATCGACACTGGTTGGTCAACCTGATCGGTAAAGTTTTCCAAAATTTGGTTGAGTAATTTTCCTTAGGTATAATGGTGGTGATTTCTGTCATGGCTAGTGGGAGCCAGAGATCGCTACAAACGGTATCAAAGTCGTAGTTTTGCCTTGGAAACAAACACTGCCCTGAGGTTAAACTGCAGAAAGTTATAAATTTAAGTCAATTTTGTGGATTTAATTTATTTAATAGGAATGGGTTATTCCAAATGTTGCTGGTTATCGGTTCTCCAGCTTTTTGCCATCGGTTCTACTGGTTCCATCGGGTTTTTTGTTAATAATACCAGATAATCGCCAAAGACACTTGTGCAATTATCAGGTTTGATATTTTGTCATATTTAACCCAATGGATATATATCCATGTGTAAGCTAATTATTAAGGTGCAGTAAGTTAGGCCCTGGCAGCACGGGTGTCACAGGCGGTGTGAAGAACTCCTCTTCCTCCTCTTGTGCAAGTGCTTCGCTCACGTCACTGAAGTCAAAGGAAGTCTCTGGCTCAACGACTGGGGCGGGGGTAGAGTTGTTCACTTGTATCACGGTCACATTATCTTCAGTTGTTGACAGTGGAGGGCTGGAGAGAGTTCTAGGTGCCACTTGTCGTGAGGACCTGTACGGTACAGAAAGAAATTTAATGTTTATTGTTTAGTAGTCTTAAAGTTAACAATGTATTTGCATTAACAATCAAATTAAATACAAAAAAGAAAAGAATTACTAACAAAGACAACATCAAAGTTACACACAAACATATATACACTTAAAAAAACACACTTAAAATCAAGTTCACAGTCATCCAAACATTTCACTAGACTGTTATATAAATAAATAAATAACTAGACTATATTTAACTGGGGTTTCTATTCTTAGGTTAGTTAGGTTAGTTATATTTAACTGGGGTTACTATTCTTAGGTTGGTTAAGGTAGGACTTCATTACTTGTTAACATTGCTAAACTTTGGACGAGTCTGTTGGTAGGATACCTGCAGTTTAGTCGGACTCTAATTGGTTACTTAAGAAAATATATAGCGTTACCTTATTCAATGGAATAAAACAGGATTGTAAAATAAACACTGTATAATATTCTTTACATCCATCTTATACACATACTTTAAGCTGAATGAAAACAAAACATAAACTATAATGCACTAAACATATGTTTCAAATACAAATTAACTAAGTAATTGCATCATAGAGTAATACAAGGTATCCTACCAACAAAGTCAAAATACTGTAGAGGTGTACAATTACTCGATTATCGAGTCGAGTTTCAAGTGTTTACCGATACTCGAAGTTGGCTCAACCTGATCGGTAAAGCTCAAAATTTGGTTGAGTAATTTTCCTTAGGTATAATGTTGATTGCGTCGCAGGCGCTAGTGGGAGCCAGAGATCGCCACAAACGGTATCGGAGTCGTAAGTTTTGCCTTGGAAACGAACACTGCCCTGAGGTTAAAACTGCAGAAAGTTATAAATTTAAGTCAATTTTTGTGGATTTAATTTATTTAATAGGAATGGGTTGGTTCCAAAATTTTGCTGGTTATCGGTTCTCCAGCTTTTTTGGCCATCGGTTCTACTGGTTCCATCGGTTTTTTGTTAAATAATACCAGATAATCGCCAAAGACACTTGTGCAATTATCAGGTTTGACATTTTTGTCATAGCTTTAACCCATAGATATATATCCATGTGTAAGCCAATTATTAAGGTGCAGTAAGCTAGGCCCAGGCTTTAAGCCAGGCTACAGCAACATAGCCCAACAAGCTAGAAGTTAAATTAAAGGTTCAATTAACCTAGGCCTAGGCCTTAAATAACCTAATTTAATTCGTTTAGTTACACTAATTTATTTTTAACATTAGTTTTAATATAAAATAATAATAGATATTTAAGTAATTGATAATTATTATTCCTTATTCCACCCTATATCGATAAGTATCAGTTACATAATGAAAACACCATGTTTACTACTACCCTAGCTTAAACTGATAATCACTGAGTTTTAATTTTGAGCTGTAATAAAATTTAAATAAATTTGATATTGCATTACAATATACATCATATTTATTTTAGCTGAATGAAAAGCCCATTTGAATAACAAAAATCAACAGGCTATGCTTACGTTTTGATTTGATTGAATCTTGCGTTTAGTTTGTGAGGTTAGAATCTGAACGTACTGATAAAGGAGCATTTTGCCGATGTAGTAACAGAAAATTGGATTGGTTAATTTTTAAACTTTCGCAATACGCTCACTCAGCATTTCTAAAGCACGAATCACGGTTTATTTTACTGGGATTGATGAGATTCAATACCCGCCCGTGTCTTCGTGTATCAGCAAAGGTCTGCTCGACTTTAGAGCACCCCTTTCAGATTGAAAAATCACGAATTAATTAAAACCTGCACCTAAAAATATCAAGCGAATCATCGGTTCCAGGAATTGATGTTTTGCCGTGTCCATGATCGGTTATGTCAAGAACCGTTGGAACCGATAACCGAGAACCGGAACAGACCCATCCCTATTATTTAATGTTTCATTTTTGTTTTGTTTAGATTTATACTGTCTCTTAAAACGTTAGGAAACTCTTTCTTATTTATTTTTGTGTGGATTTTATGTGATATTTGAATGATCTATTTTATAAAATGACTAAATGAGTAATAAAATTTGTACAAAAAACTCCAAAATGAGCTTGTTTTTTAATGCCAATACAATAATACTCGACTCGAAACTCAAGCTTTTTTAACAAACAGGACTCGACTCGAACTAAAAATATATTACTCGCACACCCCTAAAATACTGTGTAATTTTTGGTAAAGTGACACCATTGTAATAGAAACGACGGTGGAGCTCGACATATCTAGGACACACACGACTAGTAGGCAGTTGGAAAATATGGGGATCAGTGGCAATATTGTTTTGAGGCCTCCTATCAAGACGCCTCATAGGTTAAATTGACAGTGCAGTACTACCTTTAATACAACAAAAGAAACTCAGTTTTGATTTTAATAGCGATGAACTTAATATTAAGTTTAATTGTGAATAAAAGAATGTCCATACCTTGAAGGTGGAGGTGAGATAGGATTTGCTACTGCAGACGTAGAAGGTGAACTACCCTGTACAGCTTCTTCCTCTTGGTGTGAAGAAGAATCTCCTGAAAACATCAATTTAGAGTGAGACCCATCAACTCAAACTGACTGGGGCTGAACATTGTTCTTACATTAGAAAACCCATAGTTAGAATGTTTGTGGATTGAATGGTTGTTGGACTATCCAATTATTTTGTATGGTTTATTAAATGAATAAATTGTTGTAAAGTAAAATAATAAAACAATTTTACAGTATAAGATAGCATACAACTATGGTACAAAATATTTTTAAATCTTTCTCTGTTATATTTGTTACTATCAAGTGTTGCTGTTGAACAATAGAGAGTGTTGTAGTGTCGAACTATCAAGTTTTAACTGTATTAGCAAGGATGAAGTAAAACAGAATATTCAACCAAACATATTTGCAATGAAAGACAGTAACAAATGTATCGTATGTGCTGTAAATCCATGTGTTGTAAATTATTACAATACTTCCATGTATTGTATGTGAGATAAGAGATCTTTACAGAAATTGTGAGCAGAGAGAATATGTTGGTGTGGCAGTCCTGAAAAGCAAAATGTAAAGATTTGTAGTAATACAGTACAGTCTCTATAATCCGCCGTTCCAATTGACATCGCCCAGTAATCCGGGCTGTCAGAAGTCATTTAGTCACCTGCTCTACTTGTCTGTAAAGCGTGTGACAAAGTATGGATTGTTTATTGCTGATCAGTGCTTCCGTTCAGTACAGGCCGAGAGATATCACAAAAACGTAAACATGTTACTTGAACATAAATAAAAGTAATTTTAAAAGTTACAGTAGATCTCGACTATCCGCCTTTGTGGCGGAAGGGTAGGCCGGATAATGAAAAGCCAAATAGGCCGGAGTTCATTGAACTTGACCTCGGCCTTTCTATATTGATTTTAAGTTTCAAACTGAATCAAACGCTTTAACTGGTTATACAGTACAGTATTAAATTGGGCTATCACGGTTTGATCAATATAACTTTAAACTTGGAACAGTGACGGATGGTCTGTTAGAAAATATGCACGAAAATTGTTTGTACAAGTTATTTATGCACAGTGCAATAATAATGCACTATCTTTGGCTAGGTTGTTTATGGTAGATGCCTTCAGGTGGAAACGCAAGCAACGTTATCGATGCATTGCAAACTTAGTTTCACAACTGAAGATGTTCAAAACCATGTGTAATTAACGTTCTTTGTATTATGCCATTTTTTTAAATTTTACAAAATGGTAGGTCGGATAGTAATGGAGGCCAGATGGCTTGCTTCAATAGTCGAGTCTACTGTATTATAAAATTTTAGAAAGTGGTGATTAATTATATTAACAGATTTAAAATGGACATAAGGAAGAATAAGAATGAAATTGAATCATTCTTTAAGAGTAGTGAACCATCCTCCAACATAATAACTATGGTACAAAATATTTTTAAATCTTTCTCTGTTATATTTGTTACTATCAAGTGTTGCTGTTGAACAATAGAGAGTGTTGTAGTGTCGAACTATCAAGTTTTAACTGTATTAGCAAGGATGAAGTAAAACAGAATATTCAACCAAACATATTTGCAATGAAAGACAGTAACAAATGTATCGTATTATGTGCTGTAAATCCATGTGTTGTAAATTATTACAATACTTCCATGTATTGTATGAGATAAGAGATCTTTAAAATTGTGAGCAGAGAGAATATGTTGGTGTGGCAGTCCTGAAAAGCAAAATGTAAAGATTTGTAGTAATACAGTACAGTCTCTATAATCCGGCCGTTCCCACTCCGACACGTCCAGTAATCCGGCGCTGTGGCCGTGTCAT
This sequence comes from Matsumurasca onukii, assembly GCA_018831715.1. Classification (NCBI taxonomy): domain Eukaryota; kingdom Metazoa; phylum Arthropoda; class Insecta; order Hemiptera; family Cicadellidae; genus Matsumurasca; species Matsumurasca onukii. Next base: position 22,963,400 of record CM032058.1, on the reverse strand, counting down.
TTAGTCACCTGCTCTACTTGTCGGTAAAGCGTGTGACAAAGTATGGATTGTTTATTGCTGATCAGTGCTTCCGTTCAGTACAGGCCGAGAGATATCACAAAAACGTAAACATGTTACTTGAACATAAATAAAAAGTAATTTTAAAAAGTTATTATAAAATTTTAGAAAGTGGTGATTAATTAGTATTAACAGATTTAAAATTTACGGACATAAGGAAGAATAAGAATGAAATTGAATCATTCTTTAAGAGTAGTGAACCATCCTCCAACGTAAGAAAGATGGCAAATTGAGTCTTTTGTAGTGAACTGAGTCTCCACTAATCCGGCATTTTCGCTAATCCGGCGCTTCCGATCTCAATGTAGGGCCGGATTAGTGAGATCGTACTATAATCCCAATAATACACTGAGTATTTAAAGCTATTTTGTTTCGAATGTTCAGATTTAGCAGTTTGCAGTGTCACACTATGTAGAGTGGTAAGTGAAGAATTTGAACTCTAGAGAAGATAGAAAAGTCTTAGAGTGTACGAGGGGGTACCCAAAAATAACGGGAATTCTATTATAAAAACCATATTTTATTATTTTTTAAATTTACATGTATACCTTCAGTATAATCCCCATTTAGTGTAATGCATTTGTTTATTCGATGCTCCCATGGTTTTAAGCACCCTCATACCCTTAGTCTGAATGGCTGCACGCTCCATCCTCGTTTGCCTTTTCACACCTTCATTTACGTCATATTGGTGATCATTTATGTAATTTTTCACTATTTGGATCAAAACAAGTCGCGTGGGACAAGGTTTGGCGAGTATGGGTCGTGGGGAAGGGTGGTCATGCTGGTATTTGCCAAAAACTAGCGCACTGAGATGGCTACGTGGGCAGGCACATTGTCATGATGAAAGAACCAGTCTCCATATCGCCACAATTTAGGTCTGGAGTGTGTTGAAATTCGTCAAACTGAATTTAAACACACTCCAAAGGCAAAGAAGCATTCCCAATGGTCCACCGACGGTCTTCTTGCAATATTTACGGTTTTTTCTGAACAATTTCATTAGTCCGAGAATTTGAAGGTTGTCCAGGACGAGGCTTGTCTTCAATCGACATGGCGCCATCTTGAATTTGGGAAAAATACTCGTTTCATTCTGGGTTTGTTCAAAACATCGCCTATGTAAGCTTTTTTAATAATTGCAACCGTTTCTGACGCGTTCTTACCAAGAAAAAAGCAAAAACCTTACTGCTGAACTTTGTCCATTTAATTAAACCATCAAAACAAAACGAGGCAGAACAAAAACTACTTTTAGAAAAACGCGCACAGCTCTTCTTCACGACCTCTCAGACTGGCCACACCGAGTGAACTGAACTCAGGAAGAGTTGGGCTTTCATCCCCTATCGGCCAAAATGTGAACTATGCGCTCCCCACCTTGCCATCGACCGATTCCCGATACCTTTGGGTACCCCCTCGTATTTTAAACAATACTTTGTCCTATTTATTATCTATTCCACATTGTGGAAGGATAAATCGTATAGTATTAATGTTGACTAAATTGTCTGCCATATTTTCATTGCTTCTCTCAGATAACTGTATCTCCTACTTCCTCTTCCCTTGAGTCATCAGATGGTATACTAGAACTGTCATCTAGAAAACATTTTTATTTCAGCTATTAATGTATTATGAAAAGGTAAGGTTAGATAGGGTCATTGACAATGGGTGAAGTTTTGCTACTGCCCAAAATGAAGAGAATAGTTTTCCTTCCAAAGTGAATGGATGCGCTCTAATGTTACTAACAAATTGATAATACCGGGTGACACACGGAAACCTGACGGATTTGACTAGCGCAGTACTTCGATTGTGGTGGTGGGTAGAGGGGGGAATAACGCTGCTCTGAACTCAGTATACTGGCGCCATTTTAGTAGTCATGGAAGAGTTGACTGTAGAACATCGCATGTTTGTGTACGACGTTTGTCAAAAATGCGAATCTGTGGTGTCAGTTCAGCGACTTTTCCGAGTTCATTTCAACCGTGGTGGTGATGGGCTATTCCTAGTGCAATACAATCAGAAGTTGGGTCAACAAGCTTCGGCAACTGGTTCTATTGTCAAGAAGATGCCTCCGGTCCAACAAAGACTGTTAGAACCCTGAAAACATCAAAAGTGAGAGAAGCCCTGGTGCCAAGTCCTAAAAGATCCGCCAGAGGGCTCATGAACTGCAACTAAACCGTGTGAGTCTGGTGAGAATTTTAAAGAAAGATGTAAAATTTCATCCATATAAGATGTGTATAGTACAGAAACTAGAGGTAAGAGATTATGCGCAAAGAAAATTTTGCCTTTAGAATGCAGGTGATTTTGGAAAAACTCCAAATGCAGTAATTCTTATGAGTGATGAGGCACATTTTCATTTGAATAGGACAATTAACAAGCAAAATTTGCGATACTGGGCACCTGAAAACCCTTATCAAATTCGAAAGACCTCTACACTCACCGTGTTACGGTTTGGTGTCGATAGCTTCATTCAGCATTATCGGACCCTACTTCTTTGAAGACGAAAATGGTGCTCATGTTACAGTCAACTCGCTCGTTACATCCACATGCTGAACACGTTTTGCTCCCAGCTTCAAAGACGACGCCTTAACATTAGAAATGCTTATTTCCAACAGGATGGTGCGACTGCGCATACTGCTAGAGAGTCCATGCATTCGTTTAAAGAATGTTTCCAGTCATCATCGTTTGGAGACATCCCATGGCCTCCTAGATCACCTGACTTGAGCCCCTGTGATTTTTTCTATTGGGACACCTCAAAGCACAAGTCTACACCCACCAACCTCGGTCACTATTTGAATTGAATAAGGCAATCAATGAAGTCGCAGCAATCGACAACGCTTTGTTGACTCGAGTTAAGAACGATTTTAGGCAAGACTTGAAAAATGCATTCAGGAGGATGGACGTCACATGCCGGATGTAATTTTCCACACACTTTTTCTAAAATGGCATTTTATTTCCAAAATGTTGATGTAACAAATATTGATTTTTGTCTAATAACAACCGTGTACCGATCATTTGTAAACCGTCAGGTTCCCGTGTGTCACCCTGTACTAAATCAGCGGTATACTTTTTAGCTATGTGAAATAAAACTTTACCACTTAACCTCATTGATTTTTGTTTTCAAGTTATTTTCATCCGAAGGAAGTGCAATAGACACAAAAAACAACCTAATAATACTTTGAAAAACAGAAATTGCACTAGGCCTAGTTAAATTGGTCCTTAATTGTCGTGCTATGAAATTAAATTACCTTTTTCATTATTTAAATGATTTTAATCCACAAACACCAAAAAAAGACATATTTGGCCTTTATGAACCTATATTAACTTTTTGGCTAACTAAAAAACAAATTTTACTACAGTATTTAAATTGTTCAGAACATCTAAAATTAAATTTCACTCTAGATCAACACTTTGGTGAGCTGACCGTTGTGAGATGTAGAGTTGGTAGGTTCTATGCCCGGGACAGGGTGGAGGGGCCGGCCGGTGGGAGAGGGAGTGGGGAGTTTGGGTCACGTGTTGGCAGCAGTGGCAGCCGCAACTCCGGCAGTCGTGAGTACACGTTCTCCTTGGGAGACAGGATCCGCATCTCTCGCAACTTAGCACTAACACTGTCCACCCAGTCCATCATCACCTCCCTGAGAACAAGTAGAAGATTGAGAACCAAGAGGAATGAACACCCTTAGATAGAGTTCTGAAGGAAAATGTGTAGTTTTTCTGACTAAGGTAAAGTTAGGTAAAATTCTAATAATGCATAATTTAAAAAAATTCTAAAAACTTTGTTACAAACTAGATTTATAGTTTGTGCCAAAAAAGCCATCAGATGACTGGCAAATGTAGACCATTATGAATTAGTTTTACCTTTTAAATGTTTTCATTGACTTTTTTAATCAAAATTAAGTATAAATTACATGTAAGGCAACCTAATAAAAGTAAAGTTACTAAAGAATTTGAAAATAGAAGGGCTGTTATAGTTTTAAATAAATAGATAGACAAAAACAACCTAGAAAAATAACTTTTTTTATTACGGTACCAATTTTATTTTATGAAAAAATTATTTTTAAGGGTGTTTTTGTTAAATGTTTATTATGTACAGTTATTAATATTCATTGTATGCAGCCGGTTCACTTTGTAATACTTTGTTCACTTTATGTTATCTTAACATAAAAGATAACATTTTTATTTGTTAAAAACCACTCAATTTATTTTAAAACCCTTAATATGTTTCACCAAATGTGCTATTTGGCAAAAAAGCTTTTATTTTTAAACCAATAATGATATTACCTTTTAAAGAAATAAATACTATATATTAAATTGAATTTAAAATACAAAACAAATTGGAAGAAACTATAATGAATTTATATTTTTAAATATAACTCACTAAAGAATGATTCATTAACATTAATCCATGTACATTCATTGGTAACAAAAAATGTTAGAAGCAGATAAGTCACTAGTTTACATTTAAGCAGATATCATGATATATATCCGTTTTATTTCATCATGCTGTTCTTGTCTACTCTCGGATCCAACAGAAGGGGTGCAACCAAAGCATGTATCAAAATGAAAGTTACACTACAACTTGCAGTCTTTATTTCTGCAATTACCCATACAAATCAAAATATTTTTAAATTTAGGTGAGTTGTTATGGGTTGAATGCAAAAAGAGCATAGTCTTCTCAGTTTTAAGGGATTGCTTGAGTTTGAAAACGTACAATATAAAAGTCCAATAATCACCACATTGTACAGCAATTAGATCTCACTGTTAATTAATTAATGGTTTTATACATTTCAGTTTAAGTAAAATGAAGTTGTTGAAATTATTTGGCAGGTTGACTTTTTCTAAATAGGGATGAGCTACAAATTATGTTTAAAATCCTAGTTTAATGTTTTTGTAAACAGAAGATCTTGTGTTTTAAGTAATTTGTTGGTTTAAATGGTCTCAAGTTACCAGGCTAACAAATCAAACTTAAACTTGTAGCTTTTCTTAATTCAGCTGTCAACAGAAATCTCAAACCAGACTCTCTCAAAAACTTTCATATTCAGGCAAGTATTGACAGTTTTGCAGGGTGTCTAGCAATCAGGAAAAACAAAATATTCCCATAAAATTCCCTCGTTTCCTGGGTAAATTTTGCCGATTTCCCAGTTTTGGTGTACAATACTATTAGGCTAATTTATTAGGTCCACGACGAAATCATGTCTTATGTCAGCACCTATTATGAAATCACGACTTTCGTTACCATTTGAGGTGATCTTTAGCTCCCTGTTGGTATCCAATACGAAATTACAACTTCGTAATTCCTAGCACCTATTACTAGACTTTCATTAGGTTCTGATACGAAATCACGACTCTCGTTACTGATCTAGACTCATCTTAGCATCCATGCCAAAATCAGGACTTTCATTACCGTTTGAGGCAATTTCTAGATTGCCACTAGCGCCTGCAACCAAATAACAACTTTTGTTACCTTTTGCCGTTATATTTAGACCTCTGTTATCCAATACAAAATCACAACTTTTGTTACTGTTTGCAACAGATCTCTACACTTGAACCCCTAGCACTGACGACGAAACATGACTTTCATGACCACTTTTATCAAAACTTAATACTCTGACAAAACTTTCTACCGTTTCCTATTCTTAGGAAATTCCTGTACAATTCCCAGTTTTCTCCTTATATTAGACACCCTGTTTCAGTACTTGTTTTTTACCATGAAGGTGCGGTGAGGCGAACCACTTCCTCTGCCAGCGTGATGACAAACTCGTACTCGTCATCTGTGGCCCAGATGGTGGGGGAAATGTGCAGTGTGTGCGCCAGTGACACACTCCAGTCTGGCTTGTGAGCCGCTGCGACTTTTGTGTCCGCATACACCTCCAGATACGGCTCAGTGTCATCGTGAACACAGAAAACTGTCCACACTCGTTCGCCTTTCTGAAATATAATTCAAAGATGTTTTCCAGCTAAAAGTATACAATGGTCCCCCTTATCAAAAGTTACTTTTTCATCAAAAGTTACTTAAATACTTAAAATTCAAGAAATATCCACTGAAACGTTGCAATCAGACGCAATCTTGTAAGCTATAGTGAAAGTAGTAATATACAGTTGTAGGTTTGATGACTGGCATGACAAAGCTCCACTATTGTGGCTTGAACAGAAAATAATTAGTAAAGAGAGACCTTTTTTAATGAAGCTTCAAAAACTTCCTTAACTTCACACCAGAATTAACAGTCATTATCCATTAATAATTTTTACCTAATGTTCATGAGACAGTTTCAAAACCCCAAAGTGTTGCCAACTAAGTCCTTTGAATCATATTTGGGACTTTCTTCGCTTTATTAAATCGGGTCCGTAGGCAAAACCCAAGACCAAAATAAATTCCTCTATGTGTCTGCCTATCTGAACTATAATTCTCACTCCAACAAGTATTGCAGCTCTAGCTTACAACCAATCTTGAAAGAATAGTGTCTTTCAATAGGTATTGTCAATAAATCTTAATCTTTGGCAACAATAAACCTATTTATTATAAGAAATTTTGGATAAATTTGTAAGCGTTCTACTTGAACCAATAAAATTAGGATGAATTTAAATTAGTTATTTTTTGACCAGACCTATACTACTCTAAACTCTAAACCCACCCCACTCTCATTGCTTTAGATGTCTTAGGGAATGTTACAATTTAGGGGTCATACCCTCAATGAAAATGTGTGTGCCAGTAAGAAAAAGTCATGGTAAATTCCGCCATGAGGTTATCATTAGGACATTAACGAACACTTACCATGTGGTTGTCACCCTGAACCAATCCTAAAACTTGGAAACTGGTGCTTGTTTCTTCAGTTTCAACATGATAATTAAGCAGTGAACATGTTAATTGAAATAAAGCTAAATTGATACAACATCATTAGGTCTCACCTTAGAATAAGCTCCACCTTTTTTTTCACCTGTTTGTAGTTTTCGAAGCCAAGCATTTTTGTGAATCTCTCGAAACAAGACACTGCTTGGAAACGCACTTGAAGACATTTTGGTCTTGGTAAACTATAGCTATCGGTACCTAAAAACCATGTTGAAATATCACAATGAGGATTTAATATGGTTTTACATGTATTGTTCATGACAGAGGTACAATAAGGAACTGAGCAAGAATGTTTTAGATTTTGCATTGTCTCATAGGCTAGTAAAGAAACATCTCACTTGTATGGTATCCTACATGTATTCAAACAGCATCCTAACTAACTCAAAGCGATTATATATGTGATCCGCTTTCACATTGTTCAACTGTATCAATTAAAATAACTAATTAACCCCCAACACCTACTCATATTGTAGCGGATTGTGGGACCTACGAGTGTATCTAGTAACATACAAGGTTATGTTAATTCGAATGGAATGACTTATAAATACGAGGATTTAGGTTGAGAATATAATACATGCCTTAAAATAAACATCACAGATGGCTTGACTGAACTCAATTGAAGGTATAAATATGAATAATTCTCTATTAATCATGACAAGATGTTTAGATTAGAAGAATGTAAATACGCCATGTTAGACAATTTGACATTGACACATAACGGCTGACAGCCGATACTTTATAGAAAAAGATGTTCAGAGAGAAAGAGAGGACTACAAAACTGTAGTGAATACTCTTACCGTGCACTACAATAAGTACCTATCTTTACACGGATATGTAATAATTATGAATATGCGTTAGAGTAATTAGAAATCACTCAGCATGAATAATTAACAAAACTGTTAAAATAAATTAACAGTCGCAAGTTGCATGGATAGAGTCAAACGGACTTATAATCAGATTACAGTCCAAACTACTGGTCCTACATAACAACAACAAGATTTATTGTCAACTATTACACAAACAAGTTTGTTTTATTTGACTTAACAAAAAAATTTAAAAATACAATACCACTGGTAATGACTTAAATTATCTATAGAAAAAACACAAAAGAATTAACATTAAAATTAAAAATTTACGCCTCCATGAATTCTCTCAAATTATAAAACGAATTTTGATATAAATATTGTTTTAGGTGTGTTTTAAATATTTTTAAACCTTTATTTTTGTAAAGTATCAGGTAGGCGATTAAACAACTTCCTACCAGCTTCAATTGGTAGTTTTCGGACATTTGAAGCCGATGGTAAAGAGCTTGATTAAATTTTGCTTTCTTAAGTCATACACAGTCTCAGTACTACAATCACCAAAGGAATATTTAGATCTAAAGAACAATAAAGTTTCTAATATGTATAATGAAGCAAAGGGTATATTAGAGCTTTGAAAGCATCGACAGGTGTCCCTGTAATTTAGTCTGCATATTATTCTTACTGCCATTTTTGCAATATAAATATACGTTGAATCTTCCCATCAGAGCAATTGCCCCATAAACATATGCCATAGGATAAATATGGATGAATGAGACCATAGTATGCTAATTTTAAAATATTTGTATTACAATGTAATGACAATTTTCTTAGCAAAAATAGCCTTGACGAAACTCGTTTACACACAAAATCAATGTGGTGACTCCATGTAAGATGTCTATCTAAAATAATTCCTAAAAACTTTATATTGTCTGTTTCTTGTAATAAATTATTGTTTATAGTAATATTAATATTGCCATGATCTGAGGTCTTTATACAACTAAAGTTTATATAATGTGTTTTAGCTAAATTGGAATTTAGGTCTAAATCGTTGAAATATTTCACTACAGCTATTAGTTTTGGGTGATGGAATATTCCATTTCATTTAAATCAGTTGCACTACAATAGTTGGTTGTATCATATTAAGTGCAGTTGTACTCAATGTACTAGACTCATTCAAAAGAAAATTGTTACATTCATTAACATTTAAAATGAATAAGGTAGGGCCAAGAATAGACCCTTGAGGAACCCCATAGTTCAAATCAACTACATTTGACAGTTCATTTCCAATTTGCACTTGTTGACTCCTCTTGCTTAAATATGACTTTACCCAATTAAAAGGATTTCCACCAATTCCGTATATATGCAAGATATCAATAAATTTACCATGATTAACACAGTCAAAAGCCTTTGTTAGGTCTAAAAAGACACTCGAAGGCTTCCTTTTTCATCCAAATTTGAAAGAGTAAATTCTAATAGTTCATTTATTGCTTCAGTTGTGTTTTTACCCTCTCTAAACCCATATTGGGTTTTGATAGAATATTAAATGTATTTATAAATAAGTTTAATCTCATCAAAATAACTTTTCAAATACTTTACTAAAACAGGCAGTAAAGATATTGGTCTATAGTTAGCTGTTGATAACGTAGACCCTTTTTGAAAATAGGCACAACTTTTGTCTGTTTAAGAGACTGTAGACAAATTCCATGTTCAAATGAGTTATTTATTAAATATGTTAATGGTTTCAAGTGTTTTGTGAAACACTGTTTTAAAACAAACTGATAAACCGTTGTATCAGTTGATCTTTTAGACGGTAATTTGTTTATTAATGCATTGAGTTCTGATTCCGTTATAGGGGTCAAAAACATGGAACATAAATTCAATTGGCCCTGTCTTGGAATCACATTTGAGTTTCCTAAGTTTTGGAGGGCTACATTTGCAAAAAAATTGTTGAAAATATTAGCAGTTTAAGAGTTTGAAACTAACGTCCCCTTATGCTCAATTTCGATAGGTTTTACTTTTGATACTTTATTACCATTTATTAGTCGCCAAGCTGTGCTTGATATATTATCAGATTTCTCTATTCGTCAGCTTATATCTAATGATCGACTTGGCTGTCCTGATTACTCGTTTATATATCCTATTATAGTTTTGTAAAAGGTTTTTGAATATTCTACTTGTCGAGGTTTTACTTATTTGTCTATACATCTTTAGATTTCTTTTAGAAGTTAATATTCCTTTGGTAATCCAGGTATTTGTAGATTCTTTGCTGGATAAATTTACTATTTTCATTGGACAAGTCTCATCCAGACAATCAAGAAATTTTCTTTGAAATGAGGCCGTATTAGTCTTACTCAAAGTGTACAAAAAATCCCAATTTTGTTCATCTAGTAAGGATTTAAGTTTAGAAATATTATTTACTTTAAAGTCTTTCCTACCTCCTTTTAAAGGTGGATTGTAAGATATATGTTCATGTTTTATTATTACAGTCTGGCCAAAATGATCAGATAAATTTGTATTTACAATCTCAATATGGACGTTGGGTGACAAATTAGAGACAACATTGTCAATGGCAGTAGGCGAATTATCTGTCACCGGAGTTGGGCTGTTTATTTCCCATTTTAGGTCAAATGTTTGGAGCAAGTCTCTAAACTGCTTGCCCTGAGAGTGAGTGTAAACATGTAACAACATAGTTCTACTTAAAATTATTTATCTTTGATGTTTTAAGAGAAATCATATGCTGTCTAATTTGTTGTATTGTTGTTCATAATAACAAACCATGTTATTAAAGTGTTCTTACTAAGTTATCAAAGTTGCATGAATGTTTTCTTCCTTAAAATAATTTTATTAATAATTAATTCAACAGGTTATGGGCCCAGAGAACAGTTGACCACTGTGTTCAGTTAAAGTATTTATTGTTTGTTTGTCAAATACTTATTTGTTTATTTAATTAACTTTTTATTAAATATACAAATAGAAATAAACTTTGAAATGTCTTCAACTTCAGTAAGTACACAACAATTTAGAGCTGTAAAACCATTCAATGGGCAACATTTCACTGACTGGAAGTTAAGAATGGAGCTCTTCTTAGATGAACAAGGAGTAATTGAATGTACTAAGAGAAAATACAACAATTTTGTTATGCGGATGCCAGATGCAAGTCACTCATAGCTCAACACTTAGAAGATCCCTTCCTTGAACACTTAAGAAATCACTATAATTCTTTTGATATATGGCAATCACTTTGCAGTACTTATGAAAAAAATGACCGTGCAGTAAAAGAATGCTTTTTAAAAGGCTTTTTGAGCTTAAATACAATGCAAAATCTGCATTAGAATCACATTTCATCACGTTTGATAGCATTGTTAGACAATTAAAAGACATAGGAGCAAAACTCGATGAATCTGACTATTGCTGCATTTTACTAAACTCACTCCCAGCTCAGTTTGAGTCTGTGGTAACTGCTCTGGAAACCTTTCACGAGAAAGACATGCAAATCGATGACATTAAAGAGGCTAAGTGAATTTAGCTTGAAACTAGAGTCTAACAAACCTAAAGACACAGACAAAAAAGAAACCACCAATGACCACCATGACCAAAAACAGAAATAAATGGTAATCAAACGTTCACATTGTTCAATAAAAATTCAAATCCTTTAAGAAACAGATCTGCTAGGTCTAACGATATGGACAAATCACAATCAGTTACTAAATGCAGTTTCTGTGGTAGAAGAAACCACCAAAAACAAAAGCAAAATGAAAAACAAGCCAACGTAACTGAAAATGATGGGAAAAACTCATACTCAGATCAAGATGAGGGTGTCGCTTTTTCAGCACACACACCAGAAGACAAGTTTCTCCAAAAAGAAACATCATACATCAGTTGGTTCCTTGACTCAGGTGCTTCCAATCATTATAACATCTGACAAGTACTTCTTTAGCTATACAACACTGCCTCAGCCTGTTACCATCAAAGTTGCTAATTTGGATGTTCTAGAAAGCAACAAGATAGGACAGTTTCAAGGAACTGATAGAATATCTGGAAATCTATGTTCATTCAAAAATGTTTACTATGTGGGACTAAGGTACAATCTGTTGTCTGTACGCTATTATAACCAAAAACGGATACACTGTTAAATTTGAAGAGCAGTATGTTCAGATTTTCAAAAATAATGAGGTAGTAGCCTTTGGAACATTAGAATAATCTCTACAAACTAGACTTTGAGATTGAAACAATCGGTAAAGGAGAAGAAGGGAGTCAGAAAGCTCTACCATGTGAAATCAACTCGAACATGGAACTGTGGCATCGGCGACTTGGACATTTGAGTATGTCAGGTATGGACAAACTATCGAAAGCAGGTTTGCTACCGAGATTTGATACAACCCTTTCTAATTTGAATGTTTGTAAAGTGTGTGCTGAAGGAAAAATGAATAAACTTCCTTTTGGGAAGAACACATTTTCTGCCAAACGGCCACTTGGATTGGTACATACTGATATTCTAGGACCAGTAACGCCATCAGGTAACGGCGAAGAGAAATACTTCATTTCATTTTTGGATGATTACACACATTTCACAGTGATTTATCTCATGAAAACTAAATCAGAAGCATATGAAAAGTTTGTACAATATTACAAAATGGCCTGTTCAAAATTCAACACGAGCATAAGTTGTATGAAGTGTGACAGTGGATCAGAATACAAATCAAACCATTTTCAAGCATTCTGTCAGAAAAATGGAATAATTTTAGAATAATTCCACCATAAACTCCAGAATTGAACGGCAAAGCCGAACGTCTCAACAGAACCATAGTTGAAAAGCTTGGGCAATGTTGAGGGACAGTGGTTTGGGAAAAATGTGACAGAAGCTGTCTTAACAGCGGTATATTTAACTAACCGAAGCTACACTGTTGACAAAAACTTCCAGCAGAACTTTGGTACGAGAGACCAGTTGACTTGAGCAACCTAAAAGTGTTTGGATCCAAAGCGTTTGTGCTTGTACCCAAAGAAAAAAGGTCCAAATTTGACCCAAAAGCAGTAGAATGTACAATGATAGGGTACACTATGAACGGCTACCGGCTCTTTTATAACAACACAATTATGGTGTCTCGTCATGTCCTCTTGATGAATCAAAACAACCGAATCTACTGTAGAAAACAATGCAACTGCCGAGGATGGTTTTCAGATGGGGAATGAGACAGAAAACTCAATGTACATGTAACATCTTACAGGCGAAAAATTACAAAACCAGAAAGGTACAACAATGACTATGAAATGAACTTGTATTCAAAATGATATTATTTTTGAAGATTTACATAAACTACCGTGTGAAGAACAAAATAAATGGGAAGAAGCGATGATGAAAGAACTCAATTCCATGAAGAAAAATAATGTTTGGGAACTAGTACGAAAAATAAAACCATTGTGCTATTGACACTAAATGGGTTCTTCGAGTGAAATCAAACAACATATAAAGCTAGATTAGTTGCTAGAGGCTTTCAGCAAACAGATATACAGGAAGATTTTTACGCTCCAGTAGCAAAAATGACTACTGAAAACAATGTTATCAATAGTTGTGGCAAAACAACTCAACATAATGCAAATGGACATACAAACAGCTTTTTTTAAATAGCAGTATTGAAAGTGAAGTGTACATAAAGCAACCTCCTGGTTTTGAAGAAGGTGATAAAGTATGTAAATTAAAGAAATCTATTTATGGTCTAAAGGAATCTCGAAAAATTGGAATAAGTGTTTTGATGATTTTATGCTGAACAGAACTTCACTCTAAAGGAGATACATGTTTGTATATAAAAGATGCTGGTAAGACAAAAATATATGTTTTAGTATTTGTAGATGACATCCTATTACCATCTTCTAGTGTTCCAGAGATGAATGACTTCAAAAACACCTGAAAGATAGATTTGAAATAACAGATTTAGAAATAAAAATTCTTTCAAGTTTTGGGATTAGAAATAACTTTATCTTCACGTAAAATGGAAATTTCACAAAAATCAATAAAAAACTAATACATTTATTCGGTCAACAAGATGCGAAAACACATTGATTCCGATGGAAGCAAAACTCACAATGAACAAAACAAAAGTTGTAACAACAATTTACCATACCGTCAATTGATAGGGTCATTGATCTACATTGCATCAGGTACAAGACCAGACATTAACTTTGCAACTAACTTCTTAAGTAGATTTTGTAACTGCTTTGATGAAACTCATTTCAAATATGCACTGAGAGTCTTGAAATATCTAAATCTACAATTGACTATTATCTACACTTTAATACTGAAAGTTGTGACTATCCTCTTAAGATGTACATTGTACAGCGATGCTGATTGGGGTAACGATATAATTGATCGTAAGTCGATTTCAGGATACGCAAATTTGTTTTGGAAATCCAGTGTGATGGTTCACAAAGAAACAAACACTAGTAGCTACATCATCATGTGAAGCAGAATATATAGCTTTGAGTGAAACCATCAAAGAAGGTATCTGGATGAAAGCACTTTTTGAAGATTTTGATGTCAAGATCATGGAACCTATTCCTATCTATAAAGACAATCAGTGTGATATATTGACAAAATCTCGCCAGATAAATAAACGCCTAAAACACATAGAGATCAAGTAATTACTGTGAAAGATACTATTCAAAGTAATATATTCACTTTGAAATACTTGAATACGTTTTAGAGCAAATTGCAGATATGTTGACAAAGCCTTTACCAGTTTAACCTTTCAACAAACATAGACAAGCCTTTCACGTTCAAGAAAGACTATGATCCCCTTTACTATGTTGAGATGGGGTGTAAACATGTAACAACATGTTCTACTTAAAATTATTTATCTTTGATGTTCTAAGAGAAATCATATGCTGTCTAATTTGTTGTATTGTTGTTCATAATAACAAACCATGTTATTAAAGTGTTCTTACTAAGTTATCAAAGTTACATGAATGTTTTCTTTCTTAAAATAATTTTATTAATAATTAATTCAACAGTGAGTGTCATCTAAAACGTTTATGTTCCAATCACCAATTATTAAAAATATAGATTTATTTAAAACTAAAAGTTCTTCTAGTTTTCCAAAATATTGAGAAGTCCCCACTAGGAGATCTATACAATCCGATTACATGCAATTTTTTTGTTTTGTTTGTAGTAATCGAAATACCTGATACTTCAAAAGTTTTTTCTGAACTGAACGTCAAATTGAGTTCATTGCATTTATATGTGTTTTAAAAAATAAAAGCAACCTCCCAATTTAAATGTTGTCCTGCAGTAAATACTTCAGATAAAAGTTTTTTAATTTGAAAACTTTTAGAGTGTTTGAAAAATCCATGTTCACTAATAACTACATATCTGGATTAATCTCATCCAACGATAAATCAATAAAATCCAATTTGTTATTTGCACTCTGGGAATTTTGATGAAATATTTTAACAACGTTAGTTGAATTTAGAGAATTATGTTGAGAACAAATTTGATTATAATTTAGCAGTCTTACCAGTGGTTTACATAAAGTTCTTGAATTTCGTCCCTGATTCTTTGTGTTTTGATGAATTGCCGAATATTGTGTCCGAGGTTTCTTCCTGACATTGCTTATAAATAGCTCAATTTTGTGTTGGGCAGGCTTTGAGATGTCGATCATATAACTTTCTACAGTTAACATTGCTTCTGATGATCCTTTATGATTTAGCATTGTTATGTGATCCCAATTAACTCCGTTGTGTTTTCTAAAAAATGACGTTTCTGTTGATTTATAATTACCGGAATTGGAAAAGCTGGAAAATCATCCAAAGATTTAGTAGGTATATTGACTTCGTCTTGATGTATTGCAGAACTGGATAACAAGGAATTTTCAGTAAAGTTTTTTATATCAGCACAGTGATCAATTTCTGGTTGGACATTTTGTTCATCAGTATCAGAGTGTAAGTGGATGGATATGTGCAGCAAATATTGAACAGAGATGGTTTTTCCCTCTTTTGTTTAAATGAAGTCCTTGCTTGGTGTAATCTTTGCGACTTAGCTTTTTCAAAGAAACCTGCGTGTAACTATGATTTTCTGAGTAAATTATTTCATGTTTTATGTTTAAGTTGGTGACTTGTATAGCTTTATTCATTTTTATACGGTCATACCTAAAAGGAATTTCTAGTAGCATAAATTTATTGTTATTTGGACTGTTGAGAATTTGTCTAATGAGAGGTTTCATCAAGATATGGATTTTAGACAGATCATTGGTACCTCCTATGGTTAAGAGTATCATTGACATTACTTGAACAGCTTGTTTCGGGTATTTGGAGATGAGAAATTGAAGAGTAGCCTAGGTACACTGTGGCAGACACTGAAAATCGTCTACCTTGTTTGCTAGTTTATTAGCCAGACCTCTTCCGTGACTGTCTGACAAGATTATCAACTTCTTTTTTGGATTGTCATGTCGTTACTTTCCACAGAAACATAGTGAGATTGGGAGATGTTGTAATTCTTTCAAACACTGAAACCTTTTTGATAGCTCAGACCTCTTATCAGTCAAAACGTGTTCTACAGCTTTTTGTTTGTTGATTGAAACATCCTTCTTCTCATTATCATTAGAATGCGTATTTTCATTTGACAGGAGACTGAATCTTGAAACCTTGCACACCTATTTCTGGTAGCCTAAAACCACCCACTAAAAAAACATATGAAACATTGCAATCGTAAGGGTGGTTTTTAGTTTTAAATGTAGTAATTTAGCCACTAGCACCTAAACAGTGATCCTATTGGTAATTTCCAATCTAACGAAAAACGTTGTGAGGCATTAAATGATCTATGCTTCTAACGCTTCCGGTCTAGACATCGTTTACAAACTTTCCTAATGTTTAAATCTCTATCCTGGTAAAACTGTTGACTTTAAAGTCAATGGTAAATCCCCGCAGGCTATATAAGTAGTGCAAACGCCTGCTGGGCTTCATCCCCACGGCCACCTTTTTTACCTTATCTTGAATAATGGGAAAGGGTATTGGGTATTGTCTACTGGGTAAGAACAAGGAATATAGAATTGAAGTGTCGAGGAAATATTTAAATTTATATACTAGACAAATTCATGAGGTGTCTCTTGACTTTTTTATACGGTTATACACCATTTAATATAGCCTATAGTACTGACGTTTATACAAAATACTTATAGACAGAACTAGGAAAATACAATACATACTTTTTGTTCTAAAGTATTAGCTTTGTTTATTAGGTCTGTCAGTAATGAAATATTATTATGGACAACGAAAATTGTACTAATGTAATAAAAACAATCATAGACAAGTTATCACATTCAAATTATTTTGAACCCCTTCAAAGAAATTATATTATTCCCAAAGGAACAATTGAAGATTTACCACAGCATTGATTTTAAATGTACGTATATTTAAAGTCAATGACCACAGTAAACACTAAACAGTATCGACCCACCTCTGAAGCTGGGTAGGAATTTCAAGTTTTTTTACCGCTCTAGAAATAACTTGGTTAGGTCTATGAACCATGTTTTAGTAAATTGTACCTGAAATTACACAAGTACAATTCTAATTACCCAAGTATTATTATTTACCTGAATATTCTTTATAGCTGAGAGTAACCGCGCTTCGCCTCGGGGCTTTGTTATTTGTTAACATAGCTGTATGTATATTTTAAGACAATTGCAAATTTAAAGTAAAAAAGTATTCCTATAATCCTTCGAAAAACAATTCAGTTTCCCCACGTCCATCGTTACTTAGCCAGCGTTTAAATATAACGCAGGAACCCAACCGTAATACCAACCTCAGATTTAACATACCTGGCGCATCATGAGCCTGTTTCTCCACACTGAGCAAGCTTTCCGAGCAAACGGTTGAAGATGAAAAATGCTCAGAACCCCTTTGTAGAGGATTAAATTTTAAAGCTCGAATAAGCTATCAAAACTTAAATATATTTTATGGGGTTTCTAGAGTTTTACGTTACATTATTGGGCTCATAACTTGTAATGAGTTCTTACTAATGACTGCTATCTTGAAAATAATAAAATTATCCAACATGTTAATAGCCTATGTGTTGGCCCGGTACATAAGCAACATTCCTGTAAAATTGCATCAAAATCGGTCCAGTGTTATTTGCAGGAAAAGACAAATAGACACACACCATCTCATTTTTATATATTATTATTGATTGAAGAATTTATTTTGAGGTAATAATCTAATCTAATGTGGTCATAACAATTATCATTTTCCCCGAAAATTCCATAAAAAAATTCTGATGTGTATCAAACATGTGCTAGAGAGCTCAAAACTGCAAAACGACGTTTCGTTCTATATGGCAATAGTTAAATGAATTCTATAACCTATGGATGAAACAGTAATTACTATTTTAGTTTAGTTGGAAGTTGGAACGCAGAATGCACGGTCGGTAACGTAGATGTACTAGCGCCTGTCCTCGCGTTAGAGCGACTCGAAGTAGTTCACTAAAGGTAGCAGCACCGTTCACTGACTTAAAAACTGAGTAAAACGCGTTTAAAAATACTTTATAACAATTAAAACCATTCAGGGTTACAAGCAAAGGTACATATAATAGATTCATTTCTTTTTAATTTACATGTTTGACGTTGAAACATATTTTGCGTTCTTTTATACCTTTATGTTAAATTGGTTCTCAGCGGTGGCTTTGATGTAGTTAAAATATAAACAAGTATTTCCACACGGTACTTGTTATTGTAAGATTTTGTTGATGATTGATGAGCTAGCTTACTCTAATTGGCTAGTATTATTTGCGAGCCCACAGCTGACCTACATTCGGGTCTCTCTGTTGGGCTAAAAAAATTTAATATTTTAATCTAGTGTAGGGAGTAGGGACGAGCCATGTCCAGTGGGTATGACATGATATGTCCACGAGGATCATCTGAGCTGAGCCAAGTGAAGTTTGAAGATTTCTTAGCTCAGCTCAGGCAATGATTACTAATCTAATCTACGTCATAACTGCTATATTAAAATGTAACTAAAAAACCAAGAGACACCTCATAATTTGTCTAATATTTAAATTAAAAATATTTCCTGACACTTCAATTCTATATTCCTTGTTCTTACCCAGTAGACAATACCCTTTCCCATTATTCAAGATAAGGTAAAAGAGGTGGCCGTGAGGATAAAGCCCAGCAGGCGTTTGCACTACTTATATAGCCTGCAGGGATTTACCATTGACTTTAAAGTCAACAGTTTTACCAGGATTTAAACATTAGGAAAGTTTGTTGGTTTTAGTTAACTAGGAAATAAATTAAAAGAAAATGTGTAATATAAAGTTATATATATTTTGTATCTTTAATATACCTCAACAATAAATTAAAAAAGAGACTAAAACTAACAACTTCGGTGGACTATTTTTTTATTATCAACACTCTTCATCATTCTTAAACTTTGCATTAAGGTATCCATTTTTAACAATATTTCAGCCCATAGACTGTTTAAAAGGGGTTTTCAGTAGCTTTCTATGTCCAAATATCAGTTTAGTCAATATTTTGATGCTTCATTTGAATTACACCACCATCAAATTATGTAAGTTTTATTGCAAAAATTACATTGACATAATATTTTACATTTTAGCATCTGATATCAAAGAATACCAGTGTTAGGAGCTACAGAATCATGAACTTGGAATGCAAAATCCTTATTTTACTGATGTGCATTTTGTCAGGAATTTCAAGCTAATCAACAAACCATCACGCTGAGACCAAATAATGTGCAAACAGCCAAAATTGTATGATTCTTACATAAAATGTGAAAGTATGACACAAGTGACAAAAGTTAACATACATATGCTATTTACAAAATCTCAATTCTTTAGCATTTTCAAAATTGTATTTACCATGCCAGAGAATGAAAGCTTAGAGAATACCTATAGTGAAAAGCTAAATATCATCTTATAATAAACTTAAACTAATAGTTTTTATTCACTACATTAAAATAATTTAAATAATAGAGAATAGGAAGAATATCTACAATAATTTATATATTTACAAATAAAGATATAGCTACCGTACTTGAAAAGAGACAAACATAAATACTGAAATGGTAGGGTAAAAATTAAAAGACTGTAAAGATATAAAAATAAACAAAATATAAAGAATAAATAAGACAATCATCTAAGCAATTGTGAAATCACAGAACTCTCTAAAAGAACTAGAGTCAAAATATTACGTAAGATTCAATAGGGAATAATTATGAACATCTTCGTTTGACGTACAAAGCAGGTTTAAATGTTTTTACAGTATTTAGATTAAGAGACATTTTCAACTCTATTGATGTAGATAGAAAAAATAATCAACTTCTCATACTAAACAATCAAGTAGAAATTGAACTGGGGAACCAGATAGTTTCAATTATCATACATACAAGCTTCGCTGCAACTAAAAAGTATGTTTTCAGCTTACTACTAAAGACTCAGATCCATCATTTAGAAAGTGCTTGAAACAATATGACTCGATAAAAGTGGAACATCTTTGGTCGAAAATTAAAGTTAATCACATCATCAATGACTAAGCAAAGAAAGATTGCCCAAGAAGGCCTTACATTCCAAATATTTGCTTAACAAGCCTGAATCTTGTTTTATACAACCAAATCTTAGCGGAGGGAAAAGATCACATGAACAGAGTGTCACTAGACTACTTGCACAACTAGCCGCTAGAGAGGCGAGTGTGGAGTTGAGAGTGCCTTTGTCGTGGGAAGAACTGCAGGTTGAAGGTGTCGGGAGGGAGAGCGACACATGCTGGCACTGTTTGCACTGTTTCCATGTCAGCTGCTATGTCGTACCTGACAATACAAATTATACAACATTAGATTAAGCGTATATTTGTAAATCTGCTTGTAAATTATGTTTTGAAAAGATAATGGTTTTCGCTCTGGAATGTTTTAAAACAACATTGTAATCCTGAAAATTAGATTTACAAAATGTTCTTGTGTGTACGAGTTAAGATTATTTCAAACAATTTTTGTTGCTGTAAAACTTTAAGACAAAATATCATTGACACATAACCACAAGCTACCGTGCAAACTACTTTATCCTGCCGTGTTTTGTTCTACATGGCACTAGAAATGAATAGCTCTATTCCCGATAAAAATTTTAAATTAACCATGTAGTTCAGCTTTTGAATTGGAAGTTATTAGAGATACTTTTTTAATGTTTTTCAAACTGGTTTTATTTTACTTTTGCTTGTAATAAACTCAAGGTATTTCATCTAAAAAAACAACATTGAAACAGGAATTTCTCAAGACTTGTTTGGATTTTTCTTTTCAAATCAAGGGATTTCCAATAAAAATATAGTAAATTAAAGCTGATTTTAGGTAAGTTTCTATTACCCATGAGTTTTTCAAAACTCATTTTACAAACCCACCTTTTCGTGTTTACGTAACATTAAAACTTGATATCAAGCAAAACTATAGTAATAGTTCAAATAACATGAAATCTGAGTTGAACTGTATGTGTCTGTTCTTACTTGGAGAGTATGCTTGCGATGAGGGTGAAGCAGAAACTCTGCACGAGGCGTTGGCCGATGCACACTCGCTTGCCTGTGCTGAAGGGGATGAAGTGCTGCGGCTTGACGATGGTGTTGTGTGCCGAAATGAACCGCTCTGGCATGAACTTCTGAGGCTCGCTCCAGTACATATCACCTTGATTCAATACGTAGTTGTTCAGAAAAACCACAGTGCCTCTCTTCACCAGATAACCTATTGAAAGAACAAAGTTTAAATTTTTGAATGCACAGTAAGAATATCGGCAGAAAACACTGTCTTAGTGGAATTTCAAAATAATAAAGATGTAGATAAAATAACCCAATTAAAAAGTTTCATAATTTTGGTAATTTAAATGTTTTATTAAATTATTTGATGTACATCTTCAATCTAAGGAGATATTTGAGTTCAGCTTTAGTGGTTAAGTATCATAGTATAAAGGGTTTGTGGGCATTAAATAAGGTAATTATAAAAGGCTTTTAGGGAAAGCGGTCCAATACCTTGTGTCTGCCCCAAGAATCGAACCCGCGACCTTGCAATTTGCAAGCCGTGACTTTTCAACACCATGGTTTTATGTAAATATTTCGGGTTTTATGTTTCATAATCTCTTTCTAATATGCCTGGCTACTATCATAATTTGCACATTGAAAAGTAATCATGACAAAATTAAATTCCCATCTCAATCATCCCACTTACCGTGGCTACACTTGAGGGGCTCCCACAACATTTAAAAAATATTTTAGTGCACTGACAGATTTTCAAAATTACTTATATTTGTCCCAGAGCTAAATATTTTTAAAACTCCCTAGATGAGTTGACCTTCCCTAAAAATATTTTCTTCTACAGTCTGTACTGACCTCCAACAGTGGTGTCTTCACTGGCAACATGAGGAACGATGGGCGAGCTTGCAGTTCTCAGCACCTCCAACACAACAGCCTCGGTATAAGGCATGTCTGCACGGTCGAAGAGTGTGACAGGTCTACTCCCTCCAGTCACACGATCGGCCTCTTGCTGTATCCTCCGTCCCACCTCTGGGTGTCTTAGCACTGCAGCCAGCACAAGCATAGCGAGGTTACCAATAGCTGAGTGTCCTCCGAGGAAGTCCTGGATCAGAAGTAGAACATGAGAGTTTGAACTTGAATTTAATTCAAGTTTTGTACAATTATTTACTATAAGCAGGCTCACAGAGCGCCATGAAATGTTTGATTTTTTAAATTTTTGGTTTGATGATAGAATTGAGGTTTTCAGCAGCTTTAACTAGACTCATTAGTCATGACTTACAATTACTCTTTCTGTC
Organism: Matsumurasca onukii; assembly: GCA_018831715.1. Classification (NCBI taxonomy): domain Eukaryota; kingdom Metazoa; phylum Arthropoda; class Insecta; order Hemiptera; family Cicadellidae; genus Matsumurasca; species Matsumurasca onukii. Next base: position 22,940,917 of record CM032058.1, on the reverse strand, counting down.
TAGTTTGCAATCAGACTTTGCCCATAATACTGTCTCAAACTAACAAGTAACTTTTGGGGGTAGATTGGACCCGGCATGCCTTCTACTGTTACTATTACAGTCTTAACTGACTTGCACAAAACTGTTGTTTAAGGTAAACTTTCTTCCTTTTAAAGCCCATTAAATTCTTTACCACGCAAATAGTAATATTTAATCAATTTGCTTGTACCTCTAATTCAAATATCACATGGTCCCAGCTGAGCTCGGGGTCCTCTTTGAGGTGAATTAGCAACGCGTCTGTGAAGTCTTTGGGCGGAGCATCGTAGTCCAACTCGGGCAGGTGTTCCTCCACAATCCGAGAGCAGATGAACTGTCTGATGTCCTTAGCCCAGGTGCTCAACTTACTCATGTGCTTGGAGTAGAATGGCAGAAGCCAGGGAAGGAAGTCTACAGCGTACCCTTGGTTGATGTCCCAGAAGATTTCATCAAAATTGCGCACCAGCTAGAAATATTAGAAATGGTTTACAAATCTATAGATAAAGAAAACATATACTTCTTCCATGTTAGTACATATTTATGAAAACAACTCCCTATTAATAATATTTTTACTAACCTTTTATTTTGTAAGTCAAATAAACAAACACTTTAAGTTTGTACACACTTTGAGTTTGAGCTATTTTTAAACTTTATAAATTGTTATGAATAGAAGTTGGGACTATATACTCATAAATAGCTGCCAATAATAAACATAAGTCCTTGCGTTGGGTTGAGAACCGTCAAATTATAGATTTTTTTTAAGTTCCTAAAAAATTCAAAACATTTGCAAAAACGGTTGGTCACAAATGGAGTAAAAATACAAATATAAAGTTGTTCAAGCCAAGTTGACAGTTGAACTTCTCTTTAAAAGCATCATGAAGTTTAATTCAATTTAAGTTACAAATCTTATCGCATACAGTAGATGAAATTTACCATGAAGAGCCATAGGAAACTCAAGGCCCGTGCAAAAATGTACATACGTTTAAAACTAGGTACAATTTAAAAAACCTTAGCCCCCAGTGTCAAAAGTTGTTTAAAACGTAATTGTTAACTGCTTAACAATACTAAATCTCACCTTGGAGAACGCCTGGTCCTCATAGCTGAACCTGGTGCTGCACATGTACTGTGTGAACATGTTTGCACATGCTGCTAGTATCAGTGGCTTGATACAGATTTGCTGCTTGCCTGCTTCCAGCTGCTTGGAGATGGCCAGCATCAGCTGATTAGTCTCAGCACAGCCTACGCGGCTCAGCTGGTCGTAGTTGGCGCTGGTGAAGCGAGGGAAGCAGTACATGCGCGCAATGCTGCGCCGTGTCTTCTGCAAGGAGGACCAGTCGCACAGTGCAAGGGCTGCAACACAAGAAAAAAGGTAAAGTTTGTCTTGTTTAACGAGGCAAAGTTAGGACTGCAAAGTCCACTCAACCTCGAATGAATGAAGGTTTACAAACTACCTCGTTATTGTGGAGCCGAAGGTAGTGGTCAACGCGAATTTTATCAAATAAGCAATTAATGATGCAATTGATGAACGATTAATGATGCCAGATGAATTCCAAAATTGGATGGTTCATTTCTGTGCTTGGTTGGATGTATTGACTGCCAAAAACAAACGTCTACTTAATACCTATTCTGTATGATATTTTGGGAAGTTTTAGAACGTCCATCTTCCAAACGTTTAACCTTATCATTTTTTAGGCACGTTTTATCTTACTACATACACGTCTTTTCGCATAAAAGACTATGCGTATTTGGAATTACATATACAAAGAGCGATGTGGTAAAATAAAAAGAGAGCCAGTATGTAGTTACCTACTCACTTCCCCTTAAAGTGTACAATAAGTCCGTTGTAAACTAAGCTGCAGTGTGAATGTTGATGAAAGACGTCTATCAAATATAGATTCAATTTTAACTGCAGTCAAGATGGTTAGCTTATTTTTGCATATTCTATAAAGAATATTATAGTTTAGTCTATTCAAAGCTTGAAGTTTGTAACTTTTTTACTTAAACTTGAACCATATGTTGAAAGCCATAATTTGGTTTAAATGCAACACTAATCATAGTAATTAACTTTGTAGATAATTAAACGAAATGACGTGGAGATTAATTGATTGTGTCGTCCACAAATCTTTATTACTACCCGTCAAGTGGTCTGAGGGCTGGACTTATTCAAATTCTGGGTATTTAAATTCAGGAACGCGGCCAGATTATCACGAACGAAAATAAAAGGAAGAGAGGCGAACAAGGAGGCCTGAGGGTTTACGAAAGTATCTAAGTACAAAACAAGACGTCTAATCTGAATACTGGCCGCACCGGTCATATGACCCTGACCAGCGCCTTGCCAGTGGACTTGGCCAGTGGGCGAGACAAGGGATGCAACCCACCCCTGATACCTGGCAAACATTCAGGTTCCTCGTACACCTAGGTCAGAGTTTTAGATGTGTAGTGTTCCTCAGAGCAATACTATTGGGCATTTAGAAATTATGTAATGAATATTTTTCATTCGACGAAACCTTTCCTCTGACCAGATGACACTTCCCTTTTGTTCCAGAACTTCTAGCCTAAGAACTGGGTATAAGAAAAGAAACAATTTGAACCAAAGTCAAACTCGTCTTGTTTTGAGAACGGTGTTTCGGTCTCATGACTAACAATTTCATTGTCATACGAACATCTAAAATAAGTTCTATAAATTGGGCTAAGATAAAAAAGGTGAAACAGTCTTGAAAAATAAAATTAAGGAAATAGTAATTTTATTCATTCGTTTTAACTTCAACGTATGTACTACGATCCAGGTCAAGATCAGGTGATGTGCTACGATTTCTGGTGATCTAGTTACTTATGATCGACCATTACATTACCTCAAATTGAGAGACGAACTAAATTATTATTAACAATTAAATTATTATCAAGTCAGTTAAATCGACAGCCACAGGTGTTGGGTCGGAGAGGGTTGGGGTGCGACCCTGAAGCCAGTTTAGTGGTGTGATATACCAACGCAGGGACATCAATCGACCTTAAACACTTGTCAGTTATCAAGGGTGTGAAAACAGGTCAGCACCAGAAGAGGGGTGATCCTGGGGCTGCATAATTGCCTCGAAACATCCACAGGCTTATAAATTACAGCTGGAGGGTTTCGTTGAGAACACTTTAGACTTCTGTATGGAAATTAGGTAAATCCATATATCTTCTGTCAATAGGACGAAAAAACTTAATCGCTGGGGCTGCAGTTTGTGGCTGAGTGAGGCAACCTTTTGCCTTCAATATAGACCTACTCGTGGGCATGCAGTACACTAGATTATTTTGCTTCTAATTTCCATCAGACATTTCGATTCCTCCAAAAAATTAAAAAAGACAAATTAAGCAATTAAAATTAAGCAAATAGGTCCAGATACTATAAAAATGTAATTGTGCGCCAGAGTTAGTCTATTTTTATCTTGAACTAAGATAAAGTGAAGAGCAGGAAGAAAAGTAACAGAACCATGACCTTGAACTGCAACCAGCTTAGTCCATAATGAGAGCTTGTTAGAGCGAAGCTGGTTGTTGATCTTGAGCAGGTCTTGCGAATCGCACGGCCTAACGGAACACACCACCTCATCACGCGCACCGAGCCAACGTCCGAGTACATGCGCATGCGCCAACCTCCAAACAATATCAGCTCATAACACGACCCATAACAGAACTCTGGAGCTCAGTTTTCGCTTCTGCTGACCACCGTACAAAATTACTTTAAAAAATCGTAAAAAATAGTCGTGCATTTACGTCGACATGAAGTCGTGTGCAACTATTTCAAAATTCCTTTAAAGCTTATTGTAACCTCAAATTCAAACTACTAAAACATAAATTGATATATGTTCATGCGTAGTTTGATAAAAGTACGAGAAAAGAATAGTATCTTTGCCAAACTCCTAATTTTCACCACTCCTGTCCCTTTCATAATAAGCAAGCATCTTAAGAATGTAAAAAATTAAAATTTAAGCTAAAGCACGAGCATGTTGAAATCAAGGATTGCGCGGCAAACAATAAAGCCCCTGTGACATCATTGGCATCCCTCTAAAATCTGCCATGTTTCCTTCAGGTAAAGGTAACATATTAACTCAAAAGTTTTATATGATTAACGTAAAAAGGCAGCAGTGAGCAATATTTTTTCTAGAATATTCCAACAGCGCGCTCGAACTTAAACGAAGACGAAAGCAGCCGTATTGACACTCTTTAGAAGACGAAGGTGAGGCGAAGAAGGAAGAAGTGAAGAAAGTAAGAGAGAGGAGGAGGCTTCTTGACCTTGAACTTGTGAAGGGCACGGCGATGTTTGCATCAGGAACCGTTACAGACTGGTTACCGTAACGAAATTAATGTTACATCAACCAACCGTGAACCGAGCCGAGTCGGGCAAGCCGGTCTCACCGTCTCTGCTCTTCCATTCATGTGCATGGCTGTGATGGTGTTGCTTGGTTCAAATTTAAAACCCGTCTTCAAAAACATGCTTTCAAGGCGTCAGTTAAAAAATATATACTTGATCTGGAACGTCAAGAAGGTTTTTAGGCAAGGTTGGTTAGTCGCTAAACATTCAAAATGTCAAACGACCAAATGATGAATTTTTTGTGCACGCACTTCGCTCCGATTTGTCGAATTGAAGGTCTTTGTGAAGGTCTTGGCTAAAGCTTTAGAGATTTGGCGATGAAACGTATTTTATTCTACCACATCGCCAAATCTCTGAGGCCGCGTAGTACATTGAGAATAGTCAGTAAGTAGATTCTATTTTAACGTATTGTACAGTATTGCGTTTCGTGAACGCCACATTTAACGCCGAAATATAAACTTGGTACATTGTCTTCCTTCTATTTTAAAATAAAAATCTTAAACGTATGCCGTTTATTTTTTAAGAATTCGGAACGAACTATTGCCAAGTAAAATAAGGAATGAAGTAACTTGTTAATATTTCAGCGACCGGAAAATTGAAATCCCTCATTACAACTAGTAAACTAACTGGTGGATTTAAAACTACAGAAATATTGTTTGGCTGTAGGTTTCGTAGATAAAAAAGCAGGTATGTCGCCTATAAAACCTTTCTGGAAATCGAGTGCTCTTTCTTTTCTACTAAACAACCAAACTGTACTATACATTTTACGCAATTAAAAACAAAACAAACCACAACCACTATACATAATTATACTTTTTGAAGGACAACAGAACTTCTTAGCCTGAAGGTATATTTGATATCTTACATATACGGATATACAGATTTGAGAGATGATTTCATATAGAGCGCATGAGAAAGAACAGAATACGATGACGCAGCCACAGGTCGGTCGTTGTCTCCGACGACCTTGTCCATGCCGGTACTTTCTTTATCACAAAGTAGGACTCTTATCACTTTAGTGGTGAAGCACCAAGGTCAGGTTCGCGGAGTTTAGTTATCAACTTGCTAATGGGAGCGTTATGATACAGCGTGGCCGAGGAAACTCCCTGATACATTTCCGGGACGAAATATATTTTAACAAGTTGCAAACATATTTTAAGTGTTTTGTATTCCAGGGCTTAAACCGACGTGAATAGTTTAACTTTTATGACAAAGAACACTTTATTATGAATTAGTTAAAGCTTTGGCCAGACAATGCCAACGTGTCTAAAATGTATAAATATTTCGTATTGTGATCAATTACCTCAGTTGCACTAACAAAGTTCAAACCTTTTCCATAGATTTGTTACTGATTCCTGCACTCCTCCCCCCTTACACCTGCACATGGTGGGTATATGTGCACAACTTCTATGTACTTAGTTAACAGACATTATTATATTAGACAATTGTCGAAGTATATTATTTGTTCTAAGTAACGTAGTGATGGCGATGAGCTAGCACTTGGTTGTGGTATTGTGTAATGTCTAAACAGCAAATAGTTATTGCGTGACGGAACACAAGTGTACAATATAGAGCGCCGCGCAGACTAGGAGGTGTCTGTTACAGATCTAGCCAGAGTGACGTCACAGACTTCCACGAAACCGACCACTTCTGGTTAAATACACGGAAAAAGCTAGGGTCGTTTTGTTCTGGAAATTTCCGGAATGGTGCAGAGTCAATTGTGTACGAAAGCGCATGCCACTTAATTAAATAATGGCTTGAATTGTGTTTTAAGATTCCAGAAAGGGCAGTTTTTAACGTGAGTTAAAAGTGCTACACCGAAATAGTATTACAACTGAAGAAGACAATACGATTGATACTTTAAACAATATCTTTTGTTTTATTGAGAATGAAAATATTCGGCAGTGTTTCATATATATTTTTAAATATATCTAAGGAACGTGAAGCGTAAATTACTCTTATTTTGGTGTTCTGGAACTGGATTTTGACGACTTTATATTACGATTTTCCGTTTTAGTTCAGAGTTATAACTCTTCCAACAGAAGCACTGATCAAAATAAAACAGAACGTTTATACTAGATATATTGATACCATTCAATGAATACAAATACCTCCATAATCAAAGAATAAGGCTGTTATGCTTATTCTATGCCATAATAAATTAGAACACCTGTCCTTACATTGCAGCGATGATTTTTATCCAGCGTCTAAATAAGTGCCAAATTCAGAAAACCTATTTCGTTCCCGCACATTTTGACTTTGAAAACCGAGTTCTAGTTTAAACGAACACGTACCCACAGAATTATACGATTTTTAGAACGAACTTTTACTTATAAGACTCAGAGATGAGATTTCTTAACCGGACATTTCAGTTATTCGCCAATGTTTTCAAAACAAACGCGTTATCTTGCAAACCCTGGAACATTCTTGGTTTGTTTTTAAAATATCCGCTGACATTCCTGCCTCTTGTATAAACACTGTAGGTCGTAGATAAACATGGACCTGAGCCCCTGAGACTGATCTGGCAAAACGTGCTTTCTTTAGCCTTCTACTAACAGATACCATATAACATTAAATACATCTGGACGTTTTTAATCTATTTTGGGAGGAATGTCTCTGGTTTTCAGCCTGCTTACGGTTCTTGGGCTTAATTGTCAAGTCTGTGCTCAAACTATAATAGTTAATGCCAATTAATAATAAATGTTCACAATAAAACATCAAATATAAGTAGCTGTGATACCTTCTACGTCGTGTAACACCTTTCAGTTTTCTCAACGTTAGCACAAAGCCAAGAAATATTAACAACAAACCAGAATAATTATTACTTTGAACACTGTCACGCTGTGCAATTTTAGGATCTTAGGATTTTTAAACACGAGTTAGCCCACCAGTGTATGTATTTTTCAATTACCAAAGATTATTTAATAAAATATTCTTCTATATTTCGCTATCGAACTATATGCCTAAATCCTTCTGCACATAAAAGACCACTTTCCATATAATTAAGCTCAAAATAACTACTGTACTCCCAGCTGATTCATTTATGCAGCTCGCCCCCTTCCATCCCCTCGCCACCACAGCATTGTACCCGTGGAAGTTCCAGAATATAAACATTCCAGGAATAATGGGAACGTGTTCCCTAGATGTGTCTCGTGTTCACACCTGGGTGTCCAGCGTATTGTTGTACCAGATGCTAACCAGTGACACATCGTTCTGGTATTCGTCACTTTGGCAAGTATTTTAGCTAACCACCCCCTGTAACTATGATTAACCATATTTTTGGCCAGAACGCTTGCACTTTTTTAGATTGATTTTCATAGATGTTATTAATTGTTTTATATGCGCCTTCAACATATCGAGCTCGAATTAACAATAATTTGAATAATTAAGGATCTCATGTTTTGTGTATTACCACTTTAGCAAATAGAAGACTGCAACAACAGCTTGCGTATACACATATTAATGGATTCAAAATTTCTACCACAAACACACACTCAATCGTGAGTACAGGCCAAATTTTCCAATGCGAATTGAGTAATATTGATATTAAAATAAAGCTACCGCCAATGATTAAATTTTGAAAAAATGTATTTAATGAAAAGCCACTTAACAAAAATATTCTGTTGACTTTGTATGTGAAAATGTTAATACTAATTTAGGTTTGTCTCAAATTGATTTAAATTGTCATAAAAACAACAACAAAGTACATCAATTTTTAGCTACATGAAACATGTGTGAAATTAAAATACTACACATTTCAACAATATTCAAATATTTAATATAGGCGCCTAAATGTCGTCTTTATTTTAATTTGTAACTATTATTCAATCGGATTAGTTACGGGAATGTTCTTCCACACTAATTTATAACTATAGGCATATTCATTTCTGTTGAAACAAGTTCCTTAAAAATATGTATAAAACCTCGATGAACTTGAATGAAAGGTATAACTATTCGATAATTTAACAGCAAAGTCTCCAAATTAGAATAACCACTTAAGAGGCACTATTAACTTAGGCTAAATTTATATTTAATGGATCATAAAAACCCGTGATATGCGAAGGTCTGCAAAATAAATATCAAGATATTTTATGTATATTAATTATTTGGTAGCCTACAATTAATTTGAAAAGAGGGCAACACCTCAATAAAGAATAGAACTTAAAGGATATTGTAAAGCTTTTTTTCTTCTTACTTGAGGGTAATAAACTATGATTAATACGATTGATTACATTTAAATCAATAATATCATAATACTATACAATTGTTTGGAAATTTGCTTAACTATTTCACTCTATTAGCGTAAATTTATTAATTGTACCGTCATCTTTTGTTTGCTTAATTCATATTACAATTTCAATTATAGACTACAAATACTTTGTGGTCTGCCCTGTTGTCATAAAATAATCACAAACGTAAAGAAATGTTTAAGCACCCGATATAAACTTTCCTAAAAAAGTTCTGTACAGTATTTTATTTTAAATGTAGAACAGTTTAGTTTTTAAACTATTAGAGGATTTAAATGTAATGCAAATTACAGTTGATTTAAAAGAACAACTAATAAATTATTAAATAAAATCCATCGCACTAACATATGTTGTGTTTAAGACCACGTTCAACGTAGCTTGACACTCTAACGCGTCATTATTAAAAGAACCGTTTTCGACTTTGGTTTTGGAACATTTACACTCATTTTTCTTTGTACTCGCAAATAATCTAGTGTAACCTTACAGTAGTATTTTGTATGTTTAGAACTTATTCTTATAGGCTACATAAGCCATACTTGTCGTTTAAAAGGCTATCAATACTTTAGAAGCGGTTATACTTGTAATGTGTTTATCGATATTTCTGGTGCTGAGTAGGTTTGTGAACGATTTTACAGGTTACATTGTAAAATATTTCAACAAGATTAAATAAATTTAGGCTTATTTTTTTAGTAAAAACATGATTAGCTCCTAACCTATGTGTGTCTTAACGGTTCATTAATTCCTTGTGGAGTTTCAATGCAAAACCTCATTCAAGCACTGAGCCGGTCCCAAAGTACATAGTAGTTTTGATGATGTCCGAAATTTTTTTAATTGTTTCGTTGAATTTTTTATTACAGTCATACAAATATTTCAAAGCAGATCCAACACGTTTAGAAAAGTATTAAACCTTATTTTGTACTTTCATTTTACATCACGAAGGTATAACTTTGCGATTCAATTTTTCAAACATGAAGTATGAAACCTACACCATTATTTATTTTGATATATGTGTCGACCAAAAACGTCTCTTGGTTCTTTGTACATACAAACTTTGTTGGCTTGCTAAGAAAAACGACGACTACGAAATGTTGGCAAGTTTTTGAATTTTAAAAGTTTATCCAAATGTAAATTAAGAAAATAATACATTTTAGTAGATAAATAATGCAGTTTTCAAGGTACTCACAGTTATTCCTGTCGCCGCCGAAGAGCTTGTTGTAGCGGATGAAGTCGGGTCGCCCGCCGAACTGCGAGCCCTTGGTGATGAGCACCTCCTTGATCAGGGGGAAGTTGTTGACGACGACGCACGGAGTAGACCCCAGCGTGAGCCTGAACACATCACCGTGCACCTTGGCCAGCTCCGTGAACGCGACGAAGGGGTTCTCATGCTTGCCGAGGAGGTGAAGGTCGCCTAGCACAGGCCAGGGGGTGGGTCCGGGTGGAAGCTGTGCTTCCTGCACGAGGGATAGCTTGCGCGCCTTGCTACGTGAAGTTAGCAGCAGCAACAACAGCGTGAGCAGCGAGCACGCCAGCGACAACGCGAGCAACGTTACCGTGATCATGTCTGAGTCGGAGTGCGGGAGTGACACGCCGTGTCTCGGGTTAAGTGTCATCCCTCCCCCCTCTCCTTCCCCCTCCACTCCCCCGCACAGCCAACCCCTTCAGCGCCGGCTGCTGAGGCTTCAGTAGTGATCAGCTGATAGCCCGTGTAGCCGCAGCCGGTGAGTTACTCTTCCTTTCTTTTGCTGATAAGGCTCCGCCCACGACCACTGGCGACTGTCACTTTCTGGAATTTCCGTCGTAATATTTACTTAACTTTGTCTTTTACTTCTAAATTAAGGGAGGCTTCTCTATTTTAAAGAATTGAGGATTATCTTTTTGACTTAACTTTATTTCATTTAAAGTTTAGATAACTTGTATTAATTTCTGGGATTGATACCGATAGAGTGAACATTCCTTAGCTAATGGTGGTTCCATTTCTGTGGACTACATCAACCGTCAATGTTAAGATCTAAAAGCTATTTGTAATTCAGAGTATTACGTTTAAACTAAAGAAGCGATTTTCAAATTCCCTTTTACAAAGACGGGGAATTGGCCTTGGTATAAGGTATGGAAACAATCACGTTTTTCCTTATAAAGTTCAACCATTGTAATATCAAGTCCCGAAGAATAAAAATGTTGCCATTGACTATTATAATTTAACATTAGACGCGAACTAAAAATAATTTTAATAAAACTGCAGGAATGCTACTTGTTACCATCATTTCTCCTGTGTCAACTTTAATCTATATTGTCTTTCTTCCAAAATTTACGTCGTACAATTATATTCTTGATTTCTATTTGATGACCACCACATTTTTATCTTATTGATATGGGCTGTTCAATCAAGATTTAAGTGTAGATAACGAATTTTATTTTCTTTGCTATCTAGGAATATGGCTAAAAACTTGCAATCTTATATTTGTATGCCCCGATAAACTTTGAACCCCCATTAAATATGCCAACAAACAAAAACCACCATTCTAATCCGTAAAATACGTAAAACATCTTTCAATTTGCCAAAATATGTAGACAAAACTACTGGCAGCCGGGTAAACTATAATAGTATAAACTGAAGCTTGGGTCCTACAAACCAGCTGTATTGACGTAAGACCTTCGCTTTCCTTGGCCAATGTAGCCTACTTTATCGATAAACTGAGCTAATCTTAGTTTTGACAAATAAAGAATTAATCCTACTTAATTTCACTCTATCTGTTAAATAAAAATTTACACCTGTTCCCATAATATGTAATCTTATCTACACTAGGCCTAATTACATTTTTAATCTCTTCCTCTTGTCCAACAGAGCTTAAGAGCTAAATATTTAAAGTGATTTATCCTCGATTTCGGTTAGTTGTAAACGTTCTGTTGAAAGCTAGTGACATTTATAAAGTCGCGAGCCTTTTTGGACTATTTGAAACCTTAGAGGCATCCTGCAAGAGCATATTCACATAGACGTAAGTAATATACAATTCGGGTCAAATATTATATTATTAATAAAAACAGCATATTTAACATTACGTTAAAACCATATAACACTCCTAATAATATAATTAGACTGCTAAACCGTCACCGGGTATCTTGGTGAAACCATTTTAGCAACAGCTTCGAAATAATGATACTGTCGTTAAAAATATGCAGAGTCTGTATACGTTTGATTATGATGACATTTCCTTTCATTTATAATGGGTTGTTTAACCCCAGAGATCATTGAAATCGGAATTTACTTTAATATGTTTTTAATGTGCGACGAAATTTACTTCAATATATGGTCAGCTTCAATGATAGAACTCATATTTTAAATTAAATGTAAAATTACAGAGCTAAGCTAACGAAAGTAGGACTCGACTTGAACTCATTTGATGCGTGTGTATTGGTCAATGAAGTTTGAGTATAAAGGTGCAATTTTATTTAAGGCGAGTTTACCTGTTTTTTATGGGGCGGAGCGTGAAGCCCTGTGCGTAAGGACTTGAGGTGACTAACGTTGAATGTCTACTAGCGGGCCCGCTGAAGTTGGCTCTATAGTTTGGCTCTTCTTTGGCAGCTAATAAACAAATAATGACGTAGTTTAATTTTATCGTATGTTATTTATTATACCATGCGGTAGTTTCTGGTTTGAAATAAGTTGTGGATGTTATACTGCAGAGTTATAGTTAGCGATTTAATTAAGCCGGCAATTAAGTAAGGCCCTACTAGACTAGATAATGTCTTTAAATTAGCTGAAACATGTTGTGGATATACAACTTTTGATTGTTAATTCAGTATTTTTATTGTAAAATTGTATATATACATATATTTTACAATCAGTGGTCGTTATGAATAATGTTCTGATTCTCCCTAGTAATTAATGCTTCAATTTACATTAAGACATAAAGAAAACACACCGTTTCAGACCGGCCGTGTTTCGTATTGAAGGTATTGACAAGGTTTTGGGGCGAAATGTCAATAGAGTTAACACAACGACAACATAAACCCTGTGGAAATCCTTATTAATAATTAAATCGGTGGAGTTTACAAAACCTTCTGCTGAAGCACAGTTTCAGTTGAATTGAAATTTAAATTAAATTCACAGGTGCACACTTGATATTAAAGTATTTATATAACGTTAATACAAATAATACTCAGTAACCCCACGATTATTTTAACCATACCTCTAATACTATTACAACCTTAAACACGGAACAATGAAGCTTCTGTAGTAATATTATGTATTTATCTGGAACTGGACATTATATTATTCACATACGTAGTCTAATAATGTCTACAGATAAAATTAATTGAATGATTCAATACGTTTAATTGGTTGAACTAATTGGATCGGACAGTTGTTGCTTACTAGAATATATCTAATACGAACAAAATACTCAATATGTTGTTCTATATCATCTGTGATGCCCTACCTGCAAAGTGACCTTGATGATTTGGGTACCAAATGTGCCGGTGATATATTGATGTCATAAATACTTTGACCTAGACCTTGGGAACTCGGTGAGGGAGGGACCAGCCTACGTCGATACAGTACAGTTCAATATAGTTGGCGTTTAGAGTGGCATGGCCGTATGAAGTTTTCACTCCCGTAGGAATTTCCACAATTATAGGAAAGATGTCATAATACATACAGTTTGTGATTCTCGCTGCGTGTTTTGATATTCCTAATAGAGCAAGGCCAGCGAGTATTTTTACATATATCTTATATAAAACACATATATGTTCTTATACGTACTATTTTGATAAATTCTCATTGGCCGTTGCAGGTTTGAAGTAACAAAAAATAGCATTAGAAAAATAAAAGGTTTATTGCGTGAAAAAGTACATGTTTGCATAGTTGATTAGCCTAAGAGTACAGCGGTTCTTTGACGATGTCGCTTTTAAACAACTCTAAACCAAAGCTATACACTTTCCATTTTATTTACTGTCACAATCAAATGGTTGAAAAATAACATGAGATACTAGATAAAGATTAAATACCATTATAATCGTACAGTAGAGACTGAACAACATATTTAAGCAGAGACTACAACGGTCGGTTAGACAGACTGCGGTTTAAAATTATCACAAAAACCATTTCATTTCCCCTAACGTTTAGGGGCCAAATATTGATGGCGTAATGGACTTTGTTAAATATTTCTTTCCCTAATAATATTATACATCGATAAACACACTGTTACAGTAATAACCTCTCAATAAAATATTGTCGTATAAGTGTTCGGTAAAATTTGCTTTAAGCAATATAATTATTATTAAATGTCCTTGGAAAAAATGACATATTCATGCCATGAGATATCTCATCTGGAAAAATGATATAGTGATACCCGTCAGACCACCAATCCGACCCAAAGAACACGTTTTGAGAATTGTTTCAACACTTTATATACAAATGTATCATCTCTACAGGTCGTATTTTTGTCCGATTTTCACAACATTTGGTACAAATTTTTCTTTTTAAATATCTCGGTCAAGTTTTAACTTTTGAAAAAAAAGTTTTTGTAAACCCTTTGGGAATGTTTTTAAGGGTTCTAAGTTTATACAATAAAGTTTTAATACAAATTGTGGTAAAAGTAAAAAATGCTTTTGTGTATATTTATAAAAAGTTAATGGAAAAACATTCTGAAGTTTGTTTTGACGTACTTTGCGTCACATACCTTAACTAAAACTGGGGGGGCCCGAAACATTTAAATACAAACCCCTCCCCATTCATGGCGCCTCAAAGAAATTTTAATACAAATGCAACGACGCACAGAAAAATTTTTGTCTTGACTCTTTTTTTTTGTACCCATTTAAAGAATGCCAGAAATCAGCTTTAAAATGCTACATTACACATACAATTTGTTTAATGACAAATTTATTAAGGCAACATCACAATCCTATAACGTAATCCCATAAGGTATTTTGAAGAACATTTTTACTAAACATTTTTGAATGTGAAATGTAGTATTTTAAGTCTGATTTCTTGTCATCTTTAAATAGTATTGCAAAAAACAGATCAGGATCGGTGCTTATTTCACGGTCCCAGGTCTGGGTCTTACCATGCTGACGGCATAAATAACTCATTTTTCCTAAGGAATTAAGAAATTCAATAATAAATTAATTTTTAACCTTACAAGCAGGGTTTATGTGAATTATGGATGTGCAATACGATAGGATATTGAAATACTTTTAATATAAGTTGAATTCGGCGATATGAAGGAGGTTACAATAAATTACCTTAAAACAAATAGCACAGCTCGAACGAAACAGATACGAGTGTATTGTTTTTACGCTTTATTGTATTACGATTATTTTGTTGCATTTAAATTTTCAATTTCAACTAAGCGATGTTTCTAAAGTTCTGAACCAAAAGAAAAAATAAATGGATGTGTAGTATAATTTTCCAAAAACTATGGTTAAAATGTTCTTGTATCATAATTATTTACGATCAGTTCTAGAATTACTTCGTCGCAGCGAAGCATGACTTGTGAAATAGCTACACCTACGAACATAACATTCTAAAGTCAAATGTTATGTAGGGGCGCCACTTGTTTATTTTTTTCAGCTGGTCTATATAACAAACTGTGTTCTCTATTTGCTTAATGTTTAAAACGTTCTGTGTTTGATGCCGATAGAGTGCGGGCTAAGCTCAGTGAACAACAGTCCCTTTTGAGTTGGGCTTGCATGAGTAAGTTCAATGGCTCTCTTAAAATCATCCTCAGAAAGACAATGTTAATTTTTTAAACTTACTGAAATTCTAAATAAAACGACACTTTAAACCAATAAAACCCTGCAGAAAAGTTAGTTGCGGCATGCCGTCATGTTTTATTTAACGGAACGGTGTTTAGTAATAGTCATGGCCAACAGTACTCTGTGCACGTGCCTATAACAATAGTATCAGCTGGTATTTTTATAACTCTACCGGAAGTACGTTAGCAATATTCGCACTCAGCTGACGCGATTCAGCGCTTGTTTGTATGAATTAATCCAGAGCACACTTCCTTTCTAGCAGCTGTTTCTTAAACAGCCTCAACTGAAAAAGCTTGGCCTTATTTCCCGTATTTGAGGCTAGCTTTTATCGGTTTCTCTCTCGTAAATATAGCGATTAACCAATAATTAGGTTAAATACAGTATAAATAACTCTGGGATATAAGCATATTAATTGAGTAAACTAAACCTTAAACATGAGAGGATTTTCAAATTAATTTAAAACTTAATCTCAATTGTTAAAAATGCATGTTTCTCAGCCTTGACAAGTTTTACAAAAACACAACAAGTCAAAATTTACAATGAGGTACATTTAAAATGTGGAAAATATGTTCAAATGGCTTAACCCTTTTGTGTCTAGCCTGTTGCATTTGACAGAAACCTTTTAAAATATGAACATTTACTGCAGTATGTATTACTTTGCCAAGGTCAAATAATTTCAACTAAAACATTAAATATTGGGAACTGAGCTGGGCCTGATCGTTTGCATGGTTCATTCTCGGTACATTCTTGCAATTTTTAAATTCTTGTACAGCTCCGGAAATTTTTGTACTACTGTCAAAATTTGTTTTAACGTAGGAATTTGAAATTTGGTGCTCTATTAGACTTAAGCGATACAAAATAAGTTTTAGGTTATTTTGTTGTCCTGAGTAGCTTACAATTTTAGGATACAGTCATAATCTAAAATGTGTACTTCTTCGATATTAAAGATCACGTACAGAATCGTAAGTCTGGAATCACATGTTCAAAACGTTTGTACTATTTTTCCTGTGGGGCTCTGTTAAGGTTGTTATATTGCATTTAAAGCTGCAAGTTTCAGTATACGGCTAATTGCATCAGTTACGTGAAAGATTGTGTATTAGTAAACCATACATAGTTTACTAACGGTAGAAGGTATAATAAAAAATGTCAAATGCAAAAGTTGTTAAATATTTCAATCCAACCTAATGATTTTCCATCGTATTGAGTTTATAATACAACCACTCTTTCACTCGCTACACCATAGTTTTATATCAAACAAGTACACGTTTTCAAATGTGATTCAGTTAGTCCAAAACGGTCACTTTACACCCTACGTTTAGGCTAGCCATAAACTCAAAACTGATTTTTTTATCTGGGTACCAAAGTTTAGTTCTGTACCAAATGAAATGTCCACATCAAATTCCCCCTGTTCAGGCATGACGATACTTAACAAAGCAATCCCTATGGCCAGTGATATGATAGCCAAATACAATTCATGCTTAAACGTTCAACCTAAACGTGTATTTAGGTTACAACAAACTACTTAAAATATTACAGACTTCTCATTAATAAGTTTTAGCTTCAGTTACATGTTAGAAGAAACCTAATGTACCAGTACCAGTGTGTAGCTCACATTATACTGTCTATCTCAACTAAATCTGCGCGCTAAATAACTTATAGCTGTGTCAGCAATGTGCAACAAACGCTGACTGGTCGAGCCGTCTGTGTCAACCTCATTTTACATACATTCATTGTAGTAACATTTGTATCTCGTTCAATTCAACACTTCTCAATCTGTGGTGTGACTTACTTTCTTCTTCGTCAACTTGTAAATCAGCTGTCTAGTCTTTAATCTGATAATGTTTAGAACTTTTGAGACACACACACAGTCATAATAGATTTGATTTGTAGACATTATAGTAGGACACTTTTTTAATAATAAAATATGACATTTAAAAATCAAACTATTGTTAACAGACGCAGCCAACTAGTATATACAAATAATACCAATCCGTCTGTACATACATTTAAACTGTAAATAGTAAATTTGATACGCAAGACAAATAATACAAGTTTTTAATGTCGTACATTGTTGTGCAGAGTTGTAGGGCGTGCCTTTAATGTTGAAATATCCAGTATTTGTTTAAAAATACCTAATGGCCTAAATTGTTGATGTCTATTCGACTTGCTCTCATATGCTGAAATGTATCAGCACTTCGTAAAATCTTAAGGTCGAACACAAGGTTCTCCTTATAAAAATCAGGAATTTCATTAAAATCGGGCTACTTATTCCCATTTTATAGCGATAATTCAGTTATTTGCCGTAATGTTGAAGTCTCAACGGAATTTCATAGTTTAGTAAATAGTATTAAAATACGTAATTATTTTTGATTTCATCAAATATAAATGAAATGTACTATTTTTAGATTATTAATACAGCTTTTATAAAATTGTCCAAAAAGCGATGTGCGGAGAGCCGAACGGAAAACACACACACGGATATCGATATGTATATAAGGTTTTTAAAACTGCTTCAAACTTGTTCTGGCGGTGAGGATTGGTGCCCATTTCCTTGTAACGGGTCTAGGGCTCTAGCAAAGAATGATCACTATGCTAAGACCTTCTGTATGGAAACTTATGAAATTAGAAAACAAATTCCTATTCAATTCGATGGTATAAAACCGTTCTAATAAACACGTATGTAAACACGAAATGTATGTAAAAAATGCACGTATGTAAATTAAAACACAAATTGTTACAACGTCAATATTGCTCACTTACGATACGAAAAAAGCAACTTCTGAAATATTGCACAGTAAATTATTGCATTGGGCGTGCAGGAATGCATATAGATGATTTATCATCGAATGTACAGATTGACCATCGAATGTACAGATTGACCATCAAATGTACAGATTGACCATCGAATGTACAGATTGACCATCGAATGTACAGATTGACCATCGAATGTACAGATTGACCATCAAATGTACAGATTGACCATCGAATGTACAGATTGACCATCGAATGTACAGATTGACCATCGAATGTATAGATTGACCATCAAATGTACAGATTGACCATCGAATGTACAGATGACCATCGATGTACAGATTGACCATCAGAATGTACAGATTGACCATCGAATGTACAGATTGACCATCGAATGTACAGATTGACCATCAAATGTACAGATTGACCATCAAATGTACAGATTGACCATCGAATGGACAGATTGACCATCGAATGTACAGATTGACCATCGAATGTACAGATTGACCATCGAATGTACAGATTGACCATCGAATGTACAGATTGACCATCGAATGTACAGATTGACCATCGAATGTACAGATTGACCATCAAAAGACATTGCGCTCGAAGGAAACGTTTCGTCTAAAGGTCCTTTATGAAACGTACTCACTCATTATGATATCCGTTTCTTTTCTTCGCAAAGTCCACATCAGACCTTTTTTAATGCAATCAACTATTTTAAGTGTATTAGTTACAATTTATTCTTAATTATTCAGAAGATATTACAACGATGATTTGTACGCCATGTAAAGCTACCATAAAGAATCCAACGTATTCAACATAATTTCGCAAAAATTTAAAGATATTAGAATTTGATCATACTAACAGAACTAACGAATGTCAATAGTTGAGTCTTTTAAAGAAACTGTAATAACACATTCTACTCAGCAAGCTTAAGATAATTATCTAGAAGCTTTTGCCCTGAAAACGTCTAACTTGTTTATTTTATAGCATTTACTTTTTCTTGCATGCAACCCCAACCCGGAAATCTGACCTTTAACAAACAACAGTGGAGGAAGTGGTAGTTGCCCGCAACACCCTGTATATACTGTATGTGAATCTTCTTCTACCAATGAAGAATTCATGTGTCAGTGAACGTGATGATGGCCGTAGTGCGTCGCATGTTTTGTCTCTAACATATACGGTGTATAAAATATCCATTCCCCTTACCTGAATCCTCCGTTTGGTTTCGGTAATCTTTGTTGTGCAAGAGGTTAGCACAGTGTCACCTGTTCTTTAGAGACTACTGATCTAAACTCTGTTTCAATGACATTTTCACAAACTGTAATGTCGTATTGGTGACCAGAGCAGTCGCATCGGACGTTAAAAGACCGTAAATATTCAAAAAGATATTAGGAATCGATTCATTTAAATGTTAAAACGAGATATTTAAATCTTTACATTTTTTTATGAGAGGAACAAGATAATATTTTTTATTTGTTAAATATACAATATAAACATATAATATAAATTATAATGTAAATAAAATCTACTCGAATCCCAGAAGACTCTCGCCGGATCTAAATCTGGTCCTTGTGCCCCTGATACACATGCTGGCAGCTCTGAGGATCCCCATTGAAAGTCTTGTTTTGACATAGCTGACCAGTCTTCCGTGTTTTACATGTATTCTTTCAGCAAGCCGCTCCGTCAAGACATTCATAAAAGATTTCATTTGGGGAGCGAGAAATCAGGTAATTGGGAATAATATTTGAGCCTTATACAGGGTGTCCCATAAGTAAAGTGCCAGACTCTAGGAAAAGGTTATATGGGTCATAATAATAAAAAATGTAGAATACACATTTTTCCAAAACGCTTAGTTAACCAGATATTCACCATTTTATTAATACAAGAATTGAAAAAACTGAGAAGCACCCTTTAAACATGTATTTAAACCACTACCGGTTTCGGGAATTATCCCATCTTCCTGGTGGTACAAAGCATCTTAAATTACCTACAAAAATACAAAAATAATTCGCCATTTTATATTTGTCACTAATTATTTATTATCTCCCACACAACTTATCGGATCTGACTCAAACCTAGCATAAATTTGTATCTAAGTAAGACCATTTATGAAAAAAATCATCAGCATGATCTAACTTATTTTAAAACGGTGGCTATTTTATGGTACAGTATTTTTTAGGGCATTTTTGGAGTTACACACTCAAATAGCGAATAAATGGTGAATTTTACTATAAAATGTAAGGAATACTGCTTTGTAGCTACAGACCGCTAATATAGCTACAGGCACACTGCGTGATGACCTTAACCTTTAAACAAAGTTTCGCCGCCATATGTTCAGCCAATTTCAACTAATAAGCTGTCCAAAACGCCTAAAACGTATTCAGAGCCCACTTTGGTCCCTTGCCATTTATTTTGTGGATGTTGTATTGATACAAAACATAGATAAAGACACACTGGGTAATGGGCTTAACCCATAAACGAAGTTTCACCTTCATAGCTTCAGCCGATTTTGAGTTATAAGCGGTCCAAAATGTCTTAAAAACGTTACAGACAGGAAATTTTCGACGCCAGCTTCGGTTTTACAAAATATATAAACACCAAATAATTAAAAGCCGATGGATTCATTGCAATGTACAGACAAAAGTCTCATTTTATTTATATAGATAAAATTCCTTTTTCTATTCCATTGCTTTTTTAATAAAAATATGCTTTGAAGATTTTTTAAGGATGAAGATCCCTAAAGTATAGTAATGGATTATGTAATACGATATGAAAAATAACTAAATTACGAGTAACATTGTAAAGAAAGTTTAAAGGAGTTGTTTACATCCTAATTTTGAAATTGATCGAGTTATACAGTGAAGTAGATAATTTTGAAGCAAGGTTATTTATGTACTACTCCATATCCTAGCTGAAAGTACGATTCTATTATAGAGAAATCGAGTTATTGTAACATGTTATTTTTAGAGATTGTAAAATGTATAGTAAGAATGTAACGTGTAATAATGCTAAAGAGTGCAAACACATAAATTTAGCTGTCTTAAGCTAATCAAAGAAAGCATGTATTTTTCAGACATAGACTAGAATTGGCCTTCAAATTATACATGGCTTAGCTTAAGTTATTCTGTCAGCCCATTTAACAATAACCCGTTACTTGATAAATATTTCATTCGGAAGCCATTGGCCATGCAAACCTAGTTACTAAATCAGTAACCCAGATTAAAGTTGTAGAGTTAAAGTTAGTAAACTAGAGTTGGAGTTTCAACTCTTTTTACAAGAGCAAAGATGGACAAGTTTAGTTGGCGGTAAAATGTGTGTAGAGGTAGGACCATTAAAATGAGGCACAAGAAACCTATGTGTGTAATTGTAAATTTCTCAAAAATTACCAAACCCCTTAAAAGTACCGTTTTGGGACATTTCCGATATTTTGACATATTTTTCCTGGATCATATGTTTTAAAAATAGGAAAATTTAGTTGGAAAAGACAGCAAATCTCCATTTATTTGGCTCCTGGAGATAGTGTACGGGTAGTCTGGGTACATAACTAGAAAGTCGTTCGCACAATATCATAAAATTTATGATAACGTTTTGAACTGTTATATCAGATCTAATTTATGACCTCAAAATATCAAATTATCATCTCAGCCGATGAAGATGTTAATACTCCGCTTAACGCCTTTACTAAACACCCAAATCTTACTCAAATACTATTTGCGTTTTTCCGTTGTCAATTTGGTCACATTGTTTTTTATCAGCCAACAGTTGCACTATATAAAAGACTCACTAATGGGGTAGTTTGGATACCAACATTAACCGAAGATCGCAGCTCAACACAAGTTATTAACCCAGTCGTCAAGTCGTTATGAGAGAATGTGAATGTGTTGAAATTCTTGACTGTTCTGTTGACGGGATGAACAGATCGACTACGTCACCGCAGCGGTTGAGATCGGTCAGTTACATCGGCTAGCGGGACTGAAGCCCAGTTACCTTGGATGTAAACATCCGCCTCATCCGAGTCCGACGTGACGGTGAAGGTGAAGGTGGCTTGGAGGTCGGCAAGGAAGTAGGTTAAGGCGCAGGAGTGTTTGGCACTCTCACTCGGTCCTGAGAGAAACTGGATATCGTTACGCCATTCGACGTAAAGACAAATTGTGGGGAGAGTAATTCAAATAGTCTTAGCTCTAAAGGGTACAGAGTATGGCGGGACAAGTGACGACGCCGAAGGTTATCGTTCGTAAAACGCTGCAGTTGTAAACGTTGATAATTTAAATGTTGTACTCTTAGTTGAACGACGACATCACTATAACACTTTTTGAGATGCCGACCACTCTCATGAGGGTATTTTAAGGCAAATATGTGGTGAAGGATGAGTGTGATGAGTGGTAGTAATGAGTTATGAGGTGCAGTCTTGTAACAAACTAAGGCCTACTCTTCCTTAGAATGGGTCATTAATTAATAGCCCAATGACAAATGGAAATACAAGGACCAACGGCTTAACGTGACTTCCGAACCACGCAGGTGATGGTCCGATATGTCTAAACGATGGTGGGAGTTGATGCGGGTATCATCAGATGATCACTGAGACTATCTGAGCCGCTTTAGACCTGTATCATCCTCAAAACCTAACCTCCATGAAGCTGGATTACAGGACCACGCCACGAGTCCGAGTCAAATATACATATTCTAAAAAATCAGTATGAAAATAGTTGTTTAGTTTTATTTTCAGAATACTTTAATAACGACAAGATTTTGTTTATCATTTTTATACCAAAATTTTTATTTAATTTTTATTGCTGAGCTTTCTGAATGTACAATAAGTAGTATGTGACATTGTACAGCAAAGATTGTATGGTTGAAGTTTAAATTTTGTCCTATCTAATCTCTGACCAATATCTGAATAGAAATTCGTCCCTGAAGCCTTTTGTTACTATGGTAATTCGGTATTTTGATAATTTGGCCTCATAATCATGGTTTGAAAATGATCCTGTTTATCATACTGATAGAGTTTAAGACTCTGAATCGACTATATCTTGATTTCTTCGAGGCAATTAAGCTCTCCAACCTGCAGACTAACCAGTAAATTCTCCAGGAGAGCTCCAGGCACTCCGACCGACCAGACTGCATGTCTTCTTCCAGTCGGCTCTACAAAAAGTGGTCTGAATCAGGTTTGTTTCTAGCCATTCACAACTTTAGTACTACAGCTACAACTTGTTCCTAGATGATCTGATAGATCCAGCCCCACCTGTGTCTTGTCCTTCCTCAGGCGACTTGTTCTTCCTCGTGCTCATTAGTCAGAACCGTCTTCTTCCAAGAATATCTGTTTCTTTTGATGGAGTAGCTTCATCAGATTCCTCTGTAAGCTGCTTTATCCAACTGTGCCGTGTGAGGTTATTATTGAAGGATATTCAGTCGATTGTACGGCCGCTCTACATTATCAGTAAATTCCGACACTTTTTCTATGTATCCGTCTGCATCAGGTGTACTGGAAAGTAAACCAATTCGCATTGCTCAATTACAAAACTGATGAGAAAACCTGTGGTAATATTGATAGTAGCTTTGTGTACTTAAGCATTTATAACAAATGTTTCGTCGATTTTGATTATTCTGTATATGTGTAACTTCTATAACTCATCAATCGTTAAATTTCGAGTTTATATACATCAAAAATTTGAAACAATATTTGCAAGTTTTCATAACGTACTCATTCTTCCATAAAAATATATGTTTAAAACTGGATTCTCACGTTTAAAGTACGAGTAGTAGTTTATTTTGAGTGTGTATACGTGGTTTTAAAAAATGTAGATTGATTGTTTATTACAACAGATGTCTGCGTAAATATCTGACATATACAATAATGAATGTTTCTCAGGCCTAGACACGCGTAAAACACTCTTTCCTTCAAATCTCACTTGAACAACTATAGTTGTTTACACTTTCATTTTTCAGACACTTTTGACATTATTTGGCAACTCGAACTCAAACATAGCTAAGAGGCAAGGGGTTGCGTGTGTTGAAGATACTTGACCGCACCTTTCGCCCAAAATCGACCCTTTCCCAGGTGCAGGGTCAGCTGCCCATTGCACTGTTTGTCCCGTGTTTTGCAAAACCCAGGTGTAGCCGCTACTCCGGCTGGCTGTCGTGCTAGACAGCACAGACTTGCCCCCAGAAATCCAGTCCAGATCACTAGTTTCTTCAGTTTTAAGTTTCCTTAACGTTTTTTTCCCTTAACGGATTTTACAAATTTAATTAGTTACTGCTATCAAAATTTATTTGATGGAATACCGCATTTTTCAATGTTTCACTATACAAAACTTATTTACCTCACTAACCGATATGATCGGCTATTGGCTGATTCATGTGTTGTGTTCATTCATACACCACGCTGCAAAATAATAGAAGCCTATTTTTTCACGCTTTTTCAAATATGTGAAGAAATAACTATAATACTCGTATAGTACATTTAAGACTTGTAGTAATTTTCATCTAGCTTAGTGTATGTTGTATCATTCTATAGTATTTCCGAAAAAACGCTGATTCCGTTATAGTTAGGTAATTTCAATAAGCTAACTAAAGATCTAATCGAGTCAGTTACGCATCTACACACAGCTTCTCCAGCGCCTAGAAGTAATTCAACGAATTCTCAGTTTGGTCCAGACAGCCAGGCTCTAGTTTAGCACGATTTTCCCACGAATTAACTCCCTCTGGGTTCCTCGGAGAGAAAATGACGTAGTATAATCTGGCATCTGGCATTGTCGAGGAGCAGAGGGCATGTTTCCATGTTGTGGGCGCAGGTGGTCAGACGGTCAACAAATCCACGGTGCACTCAGCATTTGCAGAATCTGTGTGGCGTGTTGTTGTGTAACTGGGAACAGCTGTTGGAACCCTTCAGCTAGGAACAGCTGACTGACTCACGAAAAACAGCTGAACTTGGCGGGAATAGTAATATTGGAGGCAGATCTGCGTTTAGAGGCTTCTTTGGTATCAAAAGAGTGTCAACCTAATTCGCATCAATTTTCATAAGTGCCATCCTCAACTAATTAAAACCAGTTAGTAATTAATTTTAGCGCAAATAATTAAATAGTTTGTGACGATTTAAATCAAAATAAAATTGGCTCTGGTAGGTAGGTATATAGGAATTCTACATACATTTAAACACATGTATGGTGATGGTGGATAGTTTCCGTTACTTTTCATCGAGCATAAATTATATTCTCACTAATATAGGGACATTAAAAATACGCGTTATCCGTGGTGTTAACTATTGTTTGGTAAAACCTAAACAACCAACAAATTATTCTTCATAATGAAGAAACCAACTGCAATTAACTTATTAAACCTAAAATATTCAAGCACATGTTGATATCGCGAACTGCTCGACCATGTGTGCGTGCTTGCGCCCCGGGGGGAGGTCGGTCACTTACCTCTCGGGGTTAATTACATAACCACTCCCCGCCGCGCAGGATGTGCTCGGAATAAAGCAGTCGTGATTCACACATTCACAAGTCATTTTGGCAACATCGAGTCGTGGCTGAGTGAGCAGTCACGGCTTGTGGTGGGCGAGGTCACGGGTTCGATCCCCGGCGCAGGCACACGGGGCTGGACAGCTTCTTAAAGTGTGCGATGCTCACAAATCCTAGGTTAAGTAACTATCTAAAATTCTCTCGATGGAAAAAATGACATACATAACTTGTGGACAATCTAATTCCACACAACTTAATGGTTCATTAAATTGAAGATCAGTACTAGTTTGGCCGCTACTATAAAAAATGTGTAACAATTACTCGAATTCATGTTAAGCAACTATCGTAGTGGTGCCATCATGCGGACAGTTTGAAAAATAAAATACGTTATGTGAATTTTTTAGAAGGTTTGACATGAAGAGGTAAATAATATCTGACTGAGAGGGTTAACTGTCCTAAACTTTTCACTCGTTTGGTCAGCTTAGCTCAAAAATCAACTACAGTTTGTACTTTAGGCACTCATGAAGTATATTCCAACATCGTTCAATCACTAAGTTCACACTGTATTTTTTATATTCCGCAACCTGATAAGATAGCAGACATTTGTAATTTAAGTACCTAAATATATTTCAATCACTTCTTATAGCATTGTGTATTTTTTTCGTATACAAAACTGCCCTTTATTTAGTTGAAATAGTTATCTGGTAAACACCGTAACTGTAA
Source organism: Matsumurasca onukii (assembly GCA_018831715.1). NCBI lineage: Eukaryota > Metazoa > Arthropoda > Insecta > Hemiptera > Cicadellidae > Matsumurasca > Matsumurasca onukii. Next base: position 22,914,611 of record CM032058.1, on the reverse strand, counting down.
GCCCAGGCACATGGAAAAAACATTACTGTACTCTATTTTTACTAAAACGGTTCAGAAGAAAAACAAATGTAACACACACAACATGTTTATATCATTTCATTCCACACTAACGATTTATCGGAAAATTTTAGAGTCGAGCACTGGTTAACCTCTATAGATTAGTCAGTCAGTGCAAACTAACCAATATACCATAAATAACTATTTTATATACTTTAATTACACATAAAAAAGAACAAGTCTACTATTTGGTACTTGAAAAGTACTGTATGTGAAAAGTGTTTATTTTTGTTATGGCTATGAATAAGTTATGCAAATAACGAAATATAAGCCAAATAGTAGAATTGTTCTTTTATGTGTAATTAAAGTATCAAAAACCGATTGGCAACTATCTCTTCCTGAATAAATAACTATTTTGGTAGAACTCAGTAACGCTCAGTTTCTAGACAGTCCCACGTCTTCTCCATACCTAAACGTTGTCTACAAATGTTCAAACGCATGTTTTTAAACATGTGTATACTTATATTTTTATTATTCCAATGGTGTTGTTGTGTTTGCAATTTGTTGTTTCGTGTTATGTTGATATCCAAACAATGAAATAGTTTTTAAACCTTAATAATCTTGTTACTATAAGATAGTTAAGAAATAGACGAAAGCATTTCTTTAAATTACATTTAATGAATAAACTATTTTGTAGTGTCGATTTGCTTTCAATAAAACGGGTATAAAATCCGAAACACTGCCAAATAACTTCTCATATTTGTATATAATTAAAATATTATACAAATCGCATATATTACCTATGGCAGCCAACACTTTTTTCAATATGAAAAAGAGCTAGAAAGAAGGAAACGCAGCACAAATATTGTTGCTATATTTACACACCTGAAAACCCCTTAATCCTTGGCAGTTTGGGCTTGTCGTATGAAAACAATTGTTGGAGTTTCGTCGAACCTGAGAATGTTTTGTCACGCCCTGTCGACACGGTGACTAATTGTGCTCACCCCCTGATCATAGATAATCCTAATCCTGTTCGAGGAACTTGCTTGGAAGTGAGCTAGGATAGAGCAAACAAGAGGACAATGGGAACAATGCCTTTCATAAACACCGCCAAACCACCGGAGTCGAACCACCAACACTTTCCACCACTGACGACATTCCTTACATTCAGTGTGTGAAACGGGGGTGATTTAACCCTTGAATGATCAGTACCACCTAAAAGTGCCAATCAGCGTGAAGCTGCGGGTTTTTAGTAATTAATCATACAAAAATAATTTCTCCAAATAATATGTAAATGCGAAGATAAGTTATAAAGTAGTCAAGAATCCAAACTTTAGTATATCTAATTTTCCTTCTATCTCCCGAACACCTAGTTATTAGGGTAGGTATTTGGAATTATTTACGAGTATAAGAGACCTTTTACTCTTGGTAATTTATACAGAGGCAACAATAAAATGTCAACAACGAGTCAAGTTCCTTCTAGAATTAGTCTTTTACAACATGTAATACACGTTAATACACAACATTCAAATACACTTATTTTGGTTAAATTTTTAAAAGTGTTTTGGAGGTAACAAACGACCAGGCAGGCACGAAGCTAAAGCAACGGTGGCATGAGTGAAGCGAATTTCCTTCGTAATTTGTTAATCTAATTCGCTACGCTCACAGCATCACTTTGGCCTTCGGCCTCATCTTTGTCTCCTGTCTGAGCATGGAAGTTCAGGTTCGCCCAGCTAGCATTTGGCATCAGCTTTTCGTCATTATTATCACAGGTGTTACGAAGCTGTTCGCTTCGCTTACTGCCTCCTTTCAGCCTTTGGCCACGGACCTAGTTAAGGGTTAGTTGAGTTTTAATACAGCTCATAAAGAGAAAACACTTTTGGAATTTTCGTACGCTACTTATTCCGTTCTTACAGAGTAAAACCACTTGTCTGGTCGCCATTTTGAAACTGCTTGACGGATTTTCAACCTATGTATTTCTTTAAGATTGTATGGCATATACTGTATAGTTCACTTTTTTGTAACTGTACAGTCTTATAATAATGTAGTTTTGAATTTAGAGGCTGAAAATAGTTTGTTCGTCAGGTAAATTCCACTATAAACAGTATGTGCATTTAGGCTTATAACGCCAGGCTAAAAGTAAAAGTTTTGAATTGCCTAGCAGTTATTTTTAACTATAGAAAGTAATCAATTTGCATTGTCACGATGGAATACCCATTTTGCAGTCTTATAATAATGTAGTTTTGAATTTAGAGGCTGAAAATAGTTTGTTCGTCAGGTAAATTCCACTATAAACAGTATGTGCATTTAGGCTTATAACGCCAGGCTAAAAAGTAAAAGTTCTGAATTGCCTCCTAGTTATTTTTAACTATAGAAAGTAATCATTTTGCATTGTCACGATGGAATACCCATTTTGCTATGTCTCCATTGCGAAGATTTAGAGAAGGAGGGTTGTTGGTTGAAGATCGGGGATAATGAAGTTTATCCATTGCGTGACTCACCCAGAGCTACAAGTATATAAATATTCTCACTAGGTCAGTTGCATCAAAACTCAAACACACATCAGTTACATAACAGACGTAAACAAACACTCACAGTTGTGAAAATACAGCCGGAATCCACCACTCCTTGTTTACATTTGACGTTGATATGTGTTGTTGTTGTTTTGCGCGCAACGGTTCTTCGAAATTGAAAAGATTAGAAAGTCGACCCCTTTCGCGCCCGAAAAATAATCACCCGGAAGAAGCGCTGCGCAGTCGGCGTACAAAAGGGGAAGAGTCGGGAGAGAGTCCTTCACCCTGGCCTCTGGAATGAAGTGACGTCATAACAACAACAACAAGCGGGAGTAAAGTAACGGCAGCGCGAAATGGGACAAGAGTTCATCTGGGCCCGTTATTTGAATCTGTTACTTTCAACCTGTTACTTTCGTGGTAACGTAACCGCTACTGTCACGGTCACGGTTGCCATTGTGGTCCTGCATCCTGGTCAGCGCGCAATTAACCGCGCTGCAGCGCAATGTCATCGGCGAAAGTGCAGCCTCACGCTGCAACTTGATTGACATTGTGTAAACAAACAAAGCCCCTCCAGTCAATGATTAGATTAGAAATTCTGGCCAATGACGTCAACAAGCCACACTCCGATGTGTCATCGAAAGTCAAATATGTTATCTACGTGCAGTTCTTTGGCATATAATCTAATACCATATAGACAACGTTGCTTTTAGATCACAAAAAGCTGAGGCCGAAGGCCGATGCCAGGCTGTGAGCGTAGCGAACAAGAGTTACAGTTAGCGAATTAGAGTAACAAATTGCAAAATAGATTCGCCTCGTTCATGTGAAAATATCTGTTCAACTGTGATTTTCAGTGTTATTATACGCAACCATGTCTTCGAATTGTATTGTAACCCCGAACTCTGAAATTCCGTCGAATCACAGTATTCCGCCTGACATAATACTCAAAATGTATTGACAAATTTTATTGACATTTAACTACTTCTTAACCCCGACGCAGCTATGGCGTTATACTCGTATAGTAGTTACTATATTTGTAATAACACATTCATTTACCCATTGACCTCACTTACACTTACAAAGCTGTACATCTTTTCAAATAACGTCACCACTGTCGTAAAAAAAAAAGGTAAAGGTCAAGTTTGGTTTGTTTAATGCGGCGAAGTTAGGACTACAAAGTCCTCTCTACCACTCTACCTCGACCTTTATCTAGCGTTACCGTGTAGTCACTTTACACGTGTAAGTGGTGACTGCGGGGATCGAACGCGCGCCAGCACGATTCCAACCCGCCACGGGTCCGCTGACACTTTAGTAAACACCTTTGGTGCATTTATGTAGCATTATCGATAGTGGGACCTTACGGACTTAAGATGACAATTGATCTTGGACCTCAACTCAAAACACTTGTTGAAAACAACATAAATAAGAATTAGATAATAATTATTATTCAAATAAGCAATATTTTTACAAACTGTAGATAAATCCCAAACTTCAGTGTGGTAAAAACTTCGGTATCTAAAAACTAGACGAGGTGATTTTCATCTGTCACTGAAAAAGTGTCTATGCTCGTTTAAAAATCGTCCACTTAAACGGTTTTGACCGTTGGCAGCGTAATTTACAATAATGGTTGGGTATATGTACTCTCATGACTAGAACAAGTGCGGAATTATTTGCTTTAAGTCCGGATTATAAATCAATTCTTATGCATTTGATTAATGTTCTGACGAACTCAAAGACTACTGTACCACGATATTGTATGAGAAATTTGTATACATACAAACAACGGTGGTATTAATTTCTATGACGTCAGGGTAGTTGAGTTTAAATAAGATATTTATTTTCCTCTTCGAGAGAATTTTCAACGCTGCGTGTATGAGATGTTATCCGACATTCCCAAATTATTTAGGTGACTCAGCCAGTGTTGGCATGTTAATCCAACGATTTAACCTATTAGCAACTCGACATGACTCTGACAGTTTCTCACACTGGAGTATTTCCATTTTATCAACCGCATGAAATCGACACTAGTTTCCAGGAATCGGGGTATAAATATTACCAAAACCCTTGTTCAACCTACTTTTGTTGGCAAGCTGGGCTTTAGGCAAAAGGCAAAGCACTAATTGGGGAATCCCAGCCCTTTCACCCGCCTCGCCGTCAACCGTATTTGCTGCGAGTTTCTCACGGATTTATTTACAAATTATCACGCTAAGGATTAACATTACGGTCAGGGGCTGAACAATGCGACTAGCACTCGCCACTGTGGCGCCAGCTTACCTGCTGACGTCACTCCACGTGACTTTTTACACGTTTAGGAAACACCAAATCAGCTGAAACGTAGAAAAGGTTCTTAAGTTTTACTTTGTAAAGCCAGCGATTTATCAATTAGTGTACAATCAACGTTGTTTACGTTGTTATTGTAAATAAATAATGAAGATTAGGGAATTTTCTTCAAATTGGTACTCAGATGGTAAATTTAACATTCCATTAAATTTGAAATCACAAGAAAACGTATGAAACTATTCCATCTTCACTGTCAAGATCATCTTATCGTCGAATGCCCAGACTATAATTATATGTTTATATTAAATCAATAAACTAATAAACATGCTATTGTCCTGTCTTAATTTCAATTTGATCGGCCGTAATTTGTTTAAAAGTTAGGGCTTTACATAGATAATAGAATCACATTGAAATTTCACATTAAAAATGTATCATCAAAGTTTTTTTAACATTTATGCATTGAGATGTTTGGCGAGACATTCTCCAATGGATGTTCTTCAAACAGCCTAGTTTGGGCTCATACATCCTCCTCTATCTGATGGAATCCCCATTCAGAGAAGCTGTTCCAAGCAAGAATTTCAATGAATTTTTATCTTTAAAAACAAGCCATTCGAACAATTGGAGCAATACGTTCCAGAGATTCGTGCAAACCTTTATTTAACAAATAACATATTTAACACTCCCATCTATATATTTGCTAGAAAGTGCAGTTTTTTTAAATTTAAGTCTAAATTAAGTTTAGGTTCTAATATTCACGGCCATAACACCAGATACCACCTGAACTACAGAAACTCTCAACATAATACGAAAGTATTTGAATCTCTTCTAAATGAAGTGAGAACTATTTACCGCTCCAAATCAAAAATGAAAACCAACCTCTTATAGTTCGAAGAAAATTGAAAATTGTATTAACCATGAATACTTTTTAATCTACCGAAGATTTTTTTAAAGTTGAAGAGTGGAAAATTAAATGATATGATCAAATGAGCTTAAGAACGGAAGATGTTAGCCCTTAATTACAATGTACTGTTACACACATGAAAATGAATAGTAATAAAGAGTTATTATTTTTACTATTATTAATTAATGTCCCAAAAGGTTTATTCCTAAAAAAACTGGTTCAATGTAAGGTACTGATAACTAACGTGTAATTCTTTTAGTATATAGTTGTTAGGAAAGTCTAGTTTCTTAAAATAATTTCCGATGGCGTTTTACCTCAGTATACTACCTTAATTAAAATCTTAACGGTCTTAACTTGGGATTTTGATCCAAGAGCCAACTATCCAACAATATCAAATCCAATAATATTCTCTGTTTAAAGCATTCACAAACAATGTAGGAACTAAAAAAGCTCTCGGGACTGCTTGGAAATTAATAGGTATTTTGAAATAAGTGGACTTGAAATAACTAAAACATCTTTCCTGTAGTAGATGTGCAGATATTAGCATATTAACTCCACATAGCGGAACTCATGGCGGAACACATGGCGGAACCAACTCTCAGGGAGCTTTTCACACGGAGACCTCCTAAACAGTAAAACAGAAGACATCGAAACCGTGACGAGAGGTTCTCCACAAACAGAACTTTTGTCCATCGTGACCAAACACAGGTTCCGAGAAATCCTTGGGCTCCGTTACGTAGATTTACGATCGTATTTGCGTGCGGAAGCGCAATAGGCAGAACGAAAGTGAATTTAGTTCCGCGCCCCGACAACACCTCACCTTTGATTTACAAAGTACCCTTCTAAGGAAAGGGAAGACAGAGAAGAATGTGTTGGAGACGGTCTGTTAGCATTTCTACCCGATTGAGGGGTTCCGGTTGGCTTCTGTTACGAGATGTTTTGAATGAAAATGAGTGAGAATAATGCTTGAAATTGGACAATAAAAATGTTTTGGTAAATAAAACTAACGGTCCGTATTGAAATCAGTCATTGGGAAAGAGGTCTACGAGTGGATTATCAAGACTTATGATTCAACCTAAATCGACCTTGCTACCACCGCTGTTCTAGCTGGCACATTTATTGCCTACCAAATAGTTTTGCCAATTTGACGATTACACCGACAGAGGAAAACTAGATGCTGATGCTGAGTTGTCACCGGAAACCACCTAGACTTTGACTAACCAGTTATCTGTGTGATCAGCCACAGCTGGCAGTTATCTGTGGAAATCAGCTGACACTAACGCTTCAAGCTCAACAGCTGATAGCAGCTCTTGTTGTGACAACCCCACGTGTCAACTTATGTAGCTTTTGTAAATCTTTAGCGAAATTCTCTTTTTTGCAGAATTTCTGTTAGTAGTTTTCAACAATGGACATGAAATGAACCAAACGAGATCATGGTTTGGGTTTGGACCTGAACATAGATATCGTTGACCAACTGGGACAATAACTCCCACTATAAGTTTTATTTACAATATTTTCATTTAGTGACGGTACTCTAGTAGGTGTACTAAAAATGTAAATTTTAAAAATTTCCAGCTGTTATTTTTCAATTTTAAACCTTCACATAAAGTGTGTTTATAGTGCTTCGTACTTTATCCCAAAAATTACTATTATATTCATTGTATACATCTAAATATGACGAATGGCCTTATGTAAAAGTTAAAAATTAACAATCAAATTAATAAAATCAAGAATACGTAACATATTAGTTTAATTAATAAGGGTAATATAGTATTAAATATATTTCTTATGTAATACTATCGACAACGCTATTACCTCGTGTATGCTGGCTTCTTGTCGCGGCAATAAAATACTACTTGTGTAGAAGGAATTCAATAAACAAATATGTAACTAAACTGAAACTTTTATAGTTGTAAGCATTAACTATAAAGCGGTTGATAAATATAAAGCAATACTACTATTTCTTACTATTTCTAAGAAATAGTAACCTTGAATCTACAACAGATAACCTCAGAAAACTATGATTTCATTAAGTTATCCAATAATAGTAACAAACAAAACTGCATATACGATAAACAATCATCTCGTCATGGATCAAAATCTAACCTTGATTTGTACTTCAAGATAGGGACCTTCTTACACGTCTCACTAAGAGCCGGAAACAGATAATAATCTTCAACGCCATCAGAGCTAATATCTTTCACCGAGTTCAGAAATATTACAAAATATTAGTAACTTGCGTCTAATAAAAAAAGTGCACTCTAAACTCAACGTCTGGTTTTAATGGAATTAGAGGTCTACCGGAAATAAGCTTAAGATTTAAAGTCTACCTAAATCGAAACGGTAATGATAATACGAGTGATATCAACATTATTTCTTAAGTTTACTAACGTAACAGTTGAAAAAACAACTAGCTTGCCAGTTTAGATAGGTTGGATGGTGGTCGTTATTTGGGATGGACAAAAGTAATTCTGTTGTCAACCAACGCGATACGAGCGCAGAGCAAATCGTTTCATGAAGAAGGGCATTTTCTTTCAGATCATGACAGAAAATCTATATATTTAAGCCTAAAAGTATGTTTCTTTGGTTTGTAGAATTTTGAAATAAGGGTAATTTTTCAAGGTTATCTGAAAGTAGTGTGCAAGAATTATAGTACTATCATCATCGATAATTATATTAAAGGGCCTGAAAATGCATTATTACGCGTCTAAATGTTCAATTTTTCCCGGAAAAAGCCCTGGACTCTCTTACCACCATTGAGCGTTATTTTACAAGTATACCCCAAATTTTTCCTATCCCGGTAGTGCTCAAAGCTCTCTAAAAGAATTGGTGAAGGTAATATAGCTAAGTTAGGAAATTTCAGTTTTCTCGTTGAGAAATTCGCTGTTTCAGCCCAACCAAAATATGTCTATAGTGAAATTTGACAGCACCCTACGTCTCTGTCAGTGAATAGGGTGCTGATGTAATCCTTTATAGTAGGGTCACTGAAGCAGACGATTGTAGATGGGATTATTTTCGTCTTTATTTCAGCAACATTCTAAGTCTTCAGTATGTGACTTCCTTCTTCAGCTAAAAGAAGATTGAAGCTATAACATCTCTTTATCATAGTCCATTTCAATGACTGGTGATTCTTGTATGAAGTACTATAAGTCGTATGAGGTCGTATGATCGGAAGTTCAAAATTTAAAGGAATAAAACTTGAGTTCTACATCAAAACGGTTGAACGCATATTTTTTCGTGAGCATATTATAATAGTCATTGGTTTTTTGTATTGTTTTACCCTTACAATTAACTGTACAAAACCAAAGGTGCACGTAAATGTCACATGGCTGAGACAGGAAAGTCGGCATAGCTGAGGCAGTCCGAGCACAGATAGCGCTGCGAGAAAATTCTTTTCAGAGTCTCTAGGGCCACTGACGCACGTGCAAGTTCTTTCGTTCTTGAAAATCGCACGATTTGGTTACATTTTAAGTCGTTGACATCGAACAAACTCGAGCATGTGGAACCGAGGGGGTATAAAACGGTGAGAGATGGAAGTGCTCGCAGCGCTATCTGTGCTTGGGCTGCCGGAACTATGTTAATTTCCCTGCCTCAGCCATGTGACATCCATGCGCCATCTACTTACCATACCATAGTCCTTGATAACACGCTGAGAACTTTATTAATTCCTTCCTTCCAATATACTCGAAATATTATTTTGTAACTACAGTATTTCCATGAGGATATATTTTCTCTAAACTCATTGTTTCAGCCGCTCACCACGACCAACGTTATTTCGATCTTGAATTCTACTCTGACACTTAGGTAATAATTCCTTCCGACACGTTTACTTTCCCTTTCAGCTGAATCGAGCGTTGTAGAGAGTGTTCTGTTTAGTTTTCATCCCTGGGCGAGGCGCAGCGTGGCGAATGTCAGGCTTCCAGAGTAGTGTGTATTGTCGGCGGCCTCTTTGACATCGTAAATCAAGCCCTCGTCATCGCCGCGGCCTCGGCCTTGAGCTTGGGGCCGGCAAAAGTGAAATTTGGCGACCTTCGGAGCCGACAGGTTGTAAAACACAGTCGCGAAACTGAAAACGGTAATAAAATAAAGGGGTCTCCCCTAACATGAGCTAACGGGCTCTCAGACACACTGGTCTATAGCCGTGAAGAATCAGGTCACCCGGCCTTTTGTGCCGTATGTAAAACCGGCGACAAACAGTAGGTCTACCTCACGTGACGAAGACATGCTTTCTGTTATTCAACGAAAGTGCTAATTTTAGACGTTCTTGTTGTAAATATAATGGGACCATGGTCACCGAATCGGACTGCTTGATGTGTTATAAGATTGAAGATAATTGTATGTTTATTATAACTTCGGTAAAGCGAACATTATGGATCTGCAAAACTCTACTTCAAAGCTCTACCACCCCCTCCTAATACTCATCACCTTAATTTTGCTTAGTCTGGTACAACGTGTGAAAGTAGAACTAACTACTGTATAATATTTTTTAGACAAAGGTGAAGATTTCACGCATTATTCCTCGAAAGCCGAATGTAGGAATAAAAAGAAAATCGTACTACAACTTTCAGAGCCAGACCAAAATAACTTTTCGTTTTCTCTTTCTTCAAATTATTGATCCATTTCAAAGCACAAAGAAGGAAAATCCTTCGAAAGTGGTTTACATGACCTAATAAAAAATTACGGTTATTTTTATCAAACACGAGCATGTACTAAGCTGAGAGGTATTTAATACCAACTCATTGCCAGTGCGCTCGAGACCCGAGCATTTTGTCACTCCAACACAATTAACATGCAGAACACAGCTTCCTTCTAGTTACAATCTGCATCATGTTCCTCTTAATTTATCATGAGCTCCTTGGGTTTGCCGATATTTCTTCCCTCAGGATTGTTCTTCTTCATTACATTTTGCTCAATGAATAGTTCTTCCTTTGTACTCGTGTTTTAACCACCTTATCACCATGTTTCTGAGCTTATTTTCTTCTAATCACATAAGTTGTCAAGATAGCTGTTGAGGGAGAATAATATTTTCAACCAGGCCTGCGCAGTCTATCCATATTAGTACCAAACTGTCTGCTGTTCAGGTAAATATATAAAATATTTTCATTATGATTATTTCATGATGATTATTTTGTATTGTAATCTTCAAAATATTGTCTAATCGCAGGTAGTGTTACTATTTTGTGAAAACCTTGGTTGGACACAGAGCTGTAGGTGTCCAACATATTAACTTTTTGAAACATTGAATTTTGAAATTTTTCATGTGATTGTTTTAACCGTGTAAACAAAAAACGAAATTCCCTCATTCACCTGTCTGCCAGTAAATCTATCACGGCCAAGCTACCGGAGCTGTCAGCAGAAGGAGGGTCCGCTCTATTGCCTCCGATTTTTTGTCAGTTTCATTTCACTTTTAACAGAAACCTGTTGAAAGTGGGGTTGGGGAGGGACCAATAGACGTAGAAGTAAAAAACTACAAACTTTACGTAAGAATTTACAACGCCCTTTCATCATTGTTTTTGCTCTTGTCGTACAACTTGATTCTTCACCTTCCCAGTATTCTCTTCATGGATGATTCGCTATTATAAAGCATAAGGAATCAGGCAAGTGTGTGTTCATTCAAAGAGCATACTTGCACTGCAAGTGTACAGTACAAAGTAGGTATACAATAGCTTAATTTGCCTATCGAGGCTTTGCAGCTTATTGTAGAATGATATATGGTCCTACAACTTAGAATAAATATTTGAATTCAAAAATAGTATTGAAAACATGTACTTGATTTCAGTAACAACAGTATTAACTTTTAGAAATTATTCAACTAATTTGTTTAAAATCTCCAATGCTACGTATAATTGTTGGGAGTTCCACAAATAATACAGATAGAATAAATATGCAGAAATCCAGACTTCCTAGACAGTTAGTGATTTAAAGATTTATTTGCAGCAAACAATATATACAGTTGCATGGAAAAAAGACAACAGTGTTTGAAACCATTAAATAAACTATTGCTTTGAAAAAAATAGTTAATGGAAAATTATAACGATGTGGAACTGACTTTTGGCTTGTAAAATACCTTTTAGACTCGTAGCTCTCGGAATTATTGCCTTGCGCCCACGAAAATAAAGTACTTACACGCAATAAAAAAATCATACTAAAACATAAAACCAAAATTTGAATGTTCACTATAAATCTAATTTTGTTATCCTTAGAAAATGCTGAAATGACAAACCAGGTCATAAAACCATTTGACCAACATTTAAATAGAATTGTGTCATAACAAGTGGCGTATACTCGTACAACAGTTTACATGTAAAGCTAAAACATGGATCCAATATTAAAAGTAATCCAGTATAGGCTAAGTATTCCAAAAATATCTAAAAGTTGTTTGTATTGAGCAACTACAATAATAGTAAATTTGCGCAGGTTACAAGAAAATGCTTGTTTTCACTTTTGTTGATATTAATAACTTTAATACATACGGCCGCTAAGTGTCTTGAATGTACAGAAAATCAAATGCGATTTATGAAATTGGCGGGTTTTGCACAAAGAGTACAACATTACAAAAAGGAACACGTGATACTTGACTCCCCGTGATCTGTGCGGCCCACGTGAGTGTCAGTGCCATTGACTGACACTCGCTTATGCATACCTTACCATACGTCACCCTCGATTAGCTTTCGAATCAGTGAAAATCTTGCCTGCCAATGTCTTGATGTTTGTCTGATTTAAAGCATAGCTTGACTCACAAGACATATAAAAAGACAGATGATTGAACGCGGTGCTTTTCATTAACTTAAGAGTGTGTGCAAGCGCACAAAGGTCTTGTAAATATCCAAAATTTGTGTTTAAGGGTTGTTAAATCCCCCGGACAGCCCTCAGCACAATTTGTTATTGAATTTCCTGTGGAAATGAGATATTCAAGCCGTCAGCATGGTATAAGACCCCAGGCTCGTGACCATGAAATGAGCACCGATCCTGACCCAGAACACGTTTTGAGCATTTTATATACATATGTATGTATATGTTATGTATATACGTGTATACGCTCTACAAACCTTATTTTGTGAACGATTTTCCTGAAATTTGGAACAAATGTTCCTTTTGTTAAGTTCGTTAGACAGCAAAATCAGGCTACTGAAAGTACCCTTTTGAAGAAAGTTTTGGTTTTAATAATCTAAAAACAGTAAATTTCATCAGAGTTTAATAAAATTTAAAATAAATATGTATTTTGCTGGTGTTTATCAATAAACTAAAACATTTTATAATTCATGGAGTCATTTCAAAATGGCGGCCAAAATAGTGATTTTCGCAATGACAATGTTAATAGTAGTCCGATTTCAATCCGTTTTCCTTTCATAATATGCAATTATTAATGCAGTAAAAACACATGTAAGTCTGAGACCGAAGGCCAAAGCAAGGCTGTAAATGTAAAATTGAGTGCTCACTTTGTTGATTTCGAGAGTTGTAAACCTAAAACTAAACTGAATCAACCCTTTTTCTAATCAACCACGAATGGGTTAGTTTACCTTCACTCAATCACCTAAGTTTTCAAGTCAATATACATATTGTTCAAATAAAATCCTAAATTGTACGGTGGTATGTTAATTTAACAACTGTATTAATAGGTACCATATTCTCCGTAAAAGATTGAAGAAGATTCTTGAAAATGCAAATAAATCACAAAGACGAGTGTTGGTAATTGTAAAAGGTACGATATCTTCAGTATTTAGATTTTTAGCTTGTATAGGGTAGATTCATCGGTCACTAGTGTGCTGCGCTGTGATACACCCCGACAAGTAAAATACAAATATATAACTAGAATTAGACGAGGTAAAGTGCCATTGAAACATTCTTGTCCTATAAAAATTACATGTCATTACTACTAATTGAATGCATTTTATTATTCAATCAACCACTCAATGATAGAGCCTCTACTCTTTCATACAGAGTGTCGGTGAACTCTGCACACACTTTGTAGTCACACTTGGATCAAAACAATAATATTTTACCGTATAAACAGGGGTCTCCGGCGCTTCGTTGTCCGTATGTCTGTGTGGATAGAAAATGGCATTTTAAATTATTTACCAAAGTTTAGTAAAAATCAATGCATTAGTTATTTTGTCATAATTATTTTAGCAAAAAAACATCCACCCAGACAGACGGGCAACGAATCGCCAGCGATCCCTGTTTATATGGTCAAGTATTATTGTTTTGAACCAAAGAACATGTCTACGAGTACAAAGTATATCCAGAGAGTTCACCTACTTCCTGTATACAGTTACTAAAAGCTCTGTTTTCATCCAAACAAATTAAAACACCACTAACAAAACTCGAAACATTGGGACTTTTAGATCTCTTTTTTCAAACTCCTACCGAAAAAAAACTCTGGGTTTCTATGAAACGTAAACAGTTATTATTAGTCGGTCATACGCGTGCGCGGCCCTGCATTTAATAAGCCTACTTGTGTTTCCCTTTCACTCGTAAATATTCTGATTGGTCTAAATATACATTTGTCCACAATTGTGTCAGTCATTTAAATGTTCTCGCTGTATATTCAACTAGGTACTCCTAGATCAACCAATCACAAGCGAGCTAGCCACTGTAGAACACGTGTGCTTGTTAAATAATCACAGCTGTTTCTGTTTATAACATGTAAAGATTGACCCATTGGCTAACTGATTCCATTACTCGAGAGTTATACACTTTGAAGCGTTTCTGTATTTCAAATGGTATAGGTACCGAAGTTTAGGGAAAGCGGTGAAGATTGGTTCGGAAACGTAGCGAACATGAGTAGTGGTAAAGAGATTATTAGTAACGTATTTTTACAAGGACTGTTGTTTAGTGTGAGGTGTAGTTAGCCGTTCACTCCATTCGGTAATCATAACAATCACTCATCAAGAAGACAAATTTCGTTACATTTGCTAGGTGCACTGGTGATGAGGTGCACGAGTGATGTGCTCCGGTTTCATGTACTACAAATTCAAAATATTTTTAAGCAATAACCAAATAAGTAATCGTCCTAAGTTGTATGTTTGTGGGTGGGCTTCAGTGCTACGTGCCGGATTTAAAAATGATGTACAGTATTTTCGCCTACAATATGTTAAACGCATCTCACACTCCATTGTGCAACGCGGGATGTGGCGTGGTTATATCAGGCCCTGAAACAGCAATATACAGTATTATAGGTGTATAGTGTTGTATTCTTTTCTTCATATTTACACAAAGGCTGCACATCTAAAGTGTGCAAAGAATAAAACCATGTGTACAGATATTATTACATTTTTCATAATTAAATAAGAAATAACTAAGAATATTTTTTTTTAAATAATGTCATTATACAAATTATGTCATTATTTTAATTACCACGAAGATGAGTACTGAATGACTGAATATGAAGGAAAGTTATCCATCATTATTTCAAGAATTTCAATTCTCCCAAACAGTTGTGTTTTTGTCAAGCTGTTAATTTCAATTGACATTGCATTTTCAAAACGCAAAGAATTACTCATCTATTTAACAATGCAACTACTAAGATGTGTACCCAATTTCCAGCAAATATATATTTAAGTCGCTTAAATAGTTTTACTTTAATGTATTAGCACGGAGTGATGCTATTGCAAATACAAATAGTTCTGAATTTCGATATATCTATTTGAAATGCTATTGAAATAATAGTTAGTAACCATTGCATTTAAATTCGCGTGTAAATTAATCATCCCTGATATTTATTTTTGAATTTTATTAGAAATAAGGTTTACTATTTGCATACAAAATGACACTAAATTATTGGTAACGCACTGTTTTTGGTTATATCAAAGATAATGATACGGTAAGTAGATAACGCAAAGACAACGCATGGCTGAGACAGAAAACTGAACGTGAGACAACCCACGCTCAGAATGCGCTGCCTCTCTCGTCATTTTTCTCTCCCCTCGAGTTACACATGCTCAAGTTTGTCCTTTGCATGTCTATGAAGTCGTTTAGTTAAATGTGACCAAAACGTGTGGTTTTCGAACACAACCAAACTTGCGTGTGCGTCGCTGCATTCTGTGCAGCCCATGCTTCAACTATGTTGGGTTTCTTGCCTCAGCCATAGTGGCATCTATGCGCTATCTACCTACCATAACATCGTCTTTGGTGATATATTTTCAAATATAAAGATTATTAATTATATCATTCAACACAGAAGTCTTAAATAATTATACTTAAAATCAAGCTTAGCAAATTTGCATTTATATCCGCAGACATGTTTGTAAACATTAATTTAGTTTTATAGACGGTTGTGCCTGAAACTTTGACCTTGAGCTGGGTTGAAAAAGCTTCACTTAGTGATAAAATATAAACTCCCGTTGAGTTGCAACCACAGAGAATAGAATTCGGAAAAAATATGGCGGTAACCTGGAGGAATGTAAGTACTCCGACTTCTTTAAATCACTCATAGCCGCCACTTTTGATTTTCAAACATTGAAACAATCAAACATTGTACCAGGAACCAAACTTATAAATTACAACCTTCTTTGACTTGGAAACTAAACTGTGGAACAAGACAAAAAATAAAACTGTATGAGAAAACAGTGAACATTTCAAAACTGAGAACAACGTCCACAGACCATAACCCACGGTAAAGAATATTTTGTGAAGGCAAACACGACACCGATGAACAAAGGAGGCAGTGGGGACAAAGATTACGTCTATCCACTTACAGATTTATTCGGCACAGAAGATGAGAAGTTCGTCCTGTCCAATTTCCATCTATGAAACATGGAACGGTTTCACCGTTGACCTGGAGCAGTTTTCAGGAATTCAGTTACAAATTCATAGCAACTTCACTGGAGTCTCACATGGCGAGCACGTGACTAGCAGTGTTGCACTTGTAGTCTGATCATGTGGCGTGTTGTGAAGTTATAATATACTATAACAAATATTAGCCGACGTATTTTCAAATACTGTAAAAACTACAGAGCACTTTGAGGGAAGGTGAATAAAATTTATGAAAAAGAATGAATGAAAAATAAACCCATAACGATAGTTCTACAAATTCAAATACAAAATTCTATTTAAATCTTTATCTAAACAATTTTACAATACTATTGACGTACATTACAGAATTTCTGAATACATCCTGGCTTGTACTTACGTCTCTTTATTAAGAAGAGTGAATAAAAGATTGGCATACTATTAGGTAAAAAAAGAATAAATAGAAGGTTGGCATACTATTGAATACGAGTAAACCAAACATACGTGTACTAGAGTTCTAAATAAAATTAGACTTAGAAGAAGATTATGACGGTAATGATTATGAGGATGAAGGTGAGAGAATGAGAGATAATAAAATATAAAAAGGTTTCTATTAATTTGGATTTCATTCTTTCTGTAATACATGTAGAGTAACATAATACGATGAATTAAGGTTATGATCAATTCGTATGACTTTATTATTTCCGTCGAGGAGAAGGCAAAGAAAACGCCCATGAAACTGGTGAAAAGCAGAGAAGGTGGGATAGGTTATGTAATTGCACAAGATAAGTAGTTACAGTGCAGAAGGAAGATAAGGAGAATTTATCCGTCGAAAAAGATAACACTGAAACTGGCTAAAAAGAGAAAAAAATAAAGACAAGTGAAGAAGATTTAGAACAAGAAGGAAAAGAGGAGGATGATAATTAAAAAAGATAAACTGAAAAATGGACAAAAAAAACGAAAAAGACCCCCCTGAGTTTGGGAAGTAAGTTATAATAGATTACACTCGTGTTTTATACCCAGCACATGTCATTTACTATTAACTGTAAGACTCTGTAGGAAGAGGTTATCGGTAGAGTGGTTGATGGTTTACACGGGCGTCACAGTTAGGTTTGACTTTGACACAGTGGTGAGGTCGAGGTGCGACTGCGAGTTTGAGTGGTCAAGTGGTTAAGTGGGAAGTGATTGTCGCAAGTGCTGGTTAGTGTAGGCTACAGTTTGACGCAACAGACAAACTGAAATACCCAGATATACCCAGATAAGACTTGTCATGTTAGATATCCCATAGACCATGGGAATTACTCTCAGACTAAATACTGCAGGACCCTCTGCCGTGATTGTGCGTTACTCCAGGCTCCCATAATTTCTGCAACAATTTTTTCTACAATAATTGTAGAATTGGTTTTATTTTTAAAATTCGTTTTTATTTACTAGTTTAACATGCTTCAGCTATAATTGTTGTATTTATATTTTTTCAATTGTGGATTCAACTGTGCAATTATTTTTTAAAGTTATCTACCTATTATTTTTGCTCTTATAAATCAAATTTTAAACACGGAAATTTTTGTTGAATTGTTCTAGTTGCGTTTTTTTGGTAGGGTTTGACGTCATAATGGTTCTAACAGTATACAGTTTCTATGATGGAAGCCTAAGTGCTATTCAAAATATTTGTATAAGGAACCACTATGGAATTAAACAACGGGCGTTAAAAACTATAACCGTGTTTAAATTTTTTCTGGAACAAACGTGTATGGAAAAGGTCTCAGCTCGAATAGTGTAACCTCATTAGGCTATTAATTAATAACCCAACCTGAGGAACAGTCGGCCTTAGTTTGTAACAAGACTACATCTCATCACAAAAAAACTCATAATTATATTCACCTTGAAATACCCTCTATGAGTGGTCGATTTATGAAGGCAAAGTATTTAAGTAAGTACCTCTAGAGACAAAAATTCGTCGGACCATTAGAGATACGTGAAGTCTACACACATCTTCAACAACTCTTCTAATTTATAAGTTTGCAACTCTTAAATCAGTTAACATAAAGGACAAGATCAGTTACTGTTCTATAAACATTAGTTTATAAATCAACACCGTAAGAGTGTGTGATGCAACCATTTGTAACACAAATTGGAAACAAAACGACGGTTTAAACACTGTTGTTCAACTGATTTTACATAATACTCGCACGCGCATCCAGGCCAGGCTTGTTGACGGAGATGGTAATGCAGTCATATCTCATACGGGTGAAATGGCGACGCGACCCAGGAAAGTCAGAAGTTGCACAATCGTCCCCTAGCGCGACCCATCCAGCCTGGATCCAGCTCCCAAGCTCCTCTTTGTTTCACAGACATGTCTGGAGTTTTAGCTATTTACTTCCGAGACAGTTTTCACGTGCCATTAGACCTACGCCGTTATAAAACACCTGTTAGCCTGCACCGAGAATCGAACCCGTGACCTACGTCCTGAAAGCAGAAACCGACAGCAACCTAAAGCCAACTTGAGCCGAAAGACAAAATTATCGGGAATGAAACTAGACACTGTTACAGTTCTGAATTTAAACATTATTTATATGAAATAAGTATTTGCCGGCTTGCGACTGAGGAATTCTTGGGTCGTAAAATTCAAAACAAAACACAACAATGTGAGTGATTCTTGATACTATGGCTTGAGACAACGACCACTGGGTATTTTAAAGTTAGCATGAGATGAAGGGTGAGTGTGATTAGTGTTTTGAAGGATGATGAAAGTCACGTTGGTCTATTTCTTTTGCTCGTCGGGCTATTAATTATTAATTAATGACTTAATCTGGGGAACAGTCGCACTCAGTTTGCAACAAGACTACACCTCCCCATCCATAAATCATAAGTCAGTTATTCATTATTAGATACGTTTTACAAGTATATCTCACTCGTAATTTTGAAATAAAATACAGACTTTTATGCAGAATAATAGAAATCTAGTCTTCCAGGCAGAACACTTTTGAATATCCCATTTAACTACGAATAAATACATAGATTTGACAGACAAAATACAACGACAACCTAAATATGTACACTATAATTATATTCTAAAAATTATTAACATATAATATTCCAACTTAATATTACAATATCCCTTCTTTACTAAATACAGTTTTAGCATAAAACACCTTGAAACACCCTCTAAGAGTGGTCGGTGTCTTAAGTAAAGTTATCAAAATGAGGTGTTACAAACTAAGGACGGCTGTTCCCCAGATTGGGTCATTGATTATAATAGCCCAACGACCAAAGAGCATGTTTGCCCCTGGGATATCATTTGACCATAAAATTAGTTTTCAAATTATCTCCGTAATCAAAAATTATAGTCAAAATTATAATTTTTACGTTCAAGCAGGTAAATTAAAAATCTATTTTATGGTCTGAGCACTTACGTGGTTTTGTGACCTGCAAAAATAGTAAAATAGATGGCTAAGCTACAGTTATTGAACCCAAGATTAATTACTTAGGGAAGTCTTGCTTTATTAAATGCCCGAAGATTAACTGAAGGATCGTATAAGTGGTAGAACTAAAGGATATGTCTTTCGTATAGTTTATATTAAATATTAGAAAATCAAGTCCGAACCAAATAAATTGTCAGGTTTGTATAAGATTGCCTTTCCTCTATGCATTCCTTTCGGTAATGATGGGCAGAGCAGTTTGAGTCAAAAGTTCTTTACCTTTTTGGTCATATCTCGTAACGGTATATACCAAATTGAACGTTATACAAGTTGGTTTCATCTCACAATAGAAACAGCATCTCTTCTCTGAATAACGCTAATTCGCTGTATTGAACAACAAGTTACATGACTTGCTCGTAGTTATGTAATTTCAAATTCGCTCAATAAGAGGATACGTCGGTTTATTTCCGTGCTGAAATAAGGACGTATATTAAAATTCTAAAAATTGGAGAGTCTCGGAGGTTTAGTGGCTGAGCCACTCACTGGCATCCGGAGCTTGATGTTGCGGGCTCATCTCCCACTCTGGGTCTCTTGGTCATGCACCTCAAGAAGGTATACCTTCGCAGTCCACTCAGCTGCGTGGCAAGTAAGTAGTGCAATGTTTACGTATCTTTTGTTAATTGTTTTCCTCTTATTTATTTCAACAATTTAGTTTTTCATTACAAAATATAGAGGTTTTTACCAGTTTTTCCTTCTTTGTAACCAATATAATACATATACAGGGTCAGGCAAAAGTGTGGAAACGCCTTTATAACTTTTTCACCAGTTTTTTCAGCGCAACCGAAATCGGTACATTTTATTAAAGGAAACAAAAGTACCTTTTATTGCATACTGACACTTTGCCCCAGTTTTCAAAATGGGGGATTAGAGGTAGCCCCATAGTTTTCATAGGGAAGCCCCATCGAATGACACCTCATTTTGAAGGTCTTAAAAATGTTGATGAATGCTGAAAACTAG
This sequence comes from Matsumurasca onukii, assembly GCA_018831715.1. NCBI lineage: Eukaryota > Metazoa > Arthropoda > Insecta > Hemiptera > Cicadellidae > Matsumurasca > Matsumurasca onukii. The sequence goes on along the minus strand of CM032058.1, from coordinate 22,893,756 downwards.
ACGTCTCTATCTTAATCCAGAAAGAAATGGCGTCCATTTTAAGTTACACAGATTTTTATTACGCGAAAGTGTTAAACCTAACCCCCCACCCCCCAATACCCCATTTTGGAGTTTGGTTGCGCTGAAAAAACTAGTTAAAAGTTATAAAGGCGTTTTCGCACTTTTGCCTGACCCTGTATATGTATATGTACAGTTGTCATATGAAGTCGTAAAAATGTGCAGGACAAGACGTTTTCTGCAGGTTTGCATAGGTTCTCATATTTTCATGGTCTCACGTTCAGATCCTACCATGCTGACGACCAACAAGGTAGATTGCAGTTCCCATGGTAATTGTGGTCTGATTCCATAACAAGCCGCGTCAGTCGTGGATGCCGAATTGTTGAATGTTACATGGGTTCCGCGTAACTTTAACCGATTTTCACTTAAAAAACAAACTCAATCACTATCAACGACAGCTGGTTATTGATATGTTTTCATCTTTTTACAAACACTCCTGCCCTGAATGGTTTTGGAACGAGAACCAAGAAATATCGGTTGAGAAATATCGGGTGTTGTAACGTTTAAAATATGTCCATGTAACAAGAGTTTTCAAGACATCTTTAATTTTAAGTTAAGAAAACCAGTGTAGTTACAAGCTGCAAGAAACTGCGATACCACAGTCGTGATGTCTTTGCTCGGTGCGGTAGGATATGATGATAAAGCTTTATGTAGTCTAGAGTTTTGGTAGAAGCCAGATTTTTCCTATTCATATTTGGAAGTGTTGCGTAACTCCAAAATATTTAATCCTTACGACCATTCGTAGTATACTCCCAGACCCCTTTCCTTTTCCACAATATTAATCCACCGCCCATCTGGAGAACCATAATAATCTAAAACTATGTACTTGTACTAATATCAAATTGTCCAATTTGTGATTTACTATTTTTGTGATATCTTAAAACTTTATCTCTAAACTATCTTCCTCTAGAGATCCATTGCTTATACAGTCGGGAAGGTTTTGAATTTCTATTACCTTTCGTATAATGAAGTTTCGTCTTTTCCGTATGAAGTTCACATTTCACAAGGTCAAACACAAATTTTGAAACAGAACCTTCACTTGCTCTTGAAAATAATCTGTGGACCTCTTGAGTTATCAGAGTGTGGAGCAAAATCACGTGTGAAGCAATCACAGTTCATAAGGATTCGTTTTGTATACTGTATTAAATACTAGTACTCACACTTCTTCGACTTTGCAATACATTTATTTTAAGTTATGAGACTTTTATCGATTTATAGTTTGACTGTCGATAGAAATTGGTCATTTACGTCAACCCGTTGGTCTATTCCATTGGTCGTTGGACTATTAATTAATGACCCAATCTGGGAAACAGTCGGCCCTAGTTGGTAACAAGTCTACACTTCGTCATCCATCAAAATGCTCATCACACTCACGATTCATTCCATACTCATCTTAAAATGCCGATCTCCCTAAGAGTGATCGGTGACTCAAATCAACGCCCCGGCCCAATTCCCGGCGCTGTAGCTAAGTCGGTGGTCCACTTCCATTGGTCGTTGCTACTAAACTAACGACTCAAACTGTGGTTAAGGGAAGAGAGGCCTTTAAAGTCCTAACTCGCCATTCAATAGATGCTTTTCATTTCATTTCATTTCGTTTCATTTCATTTCATTTCATTTCTGTCTTCATTTCACGTTTCGTTTCCTCTGTTTCATTTCATTTCGTTTCATTTCATTTCATTTCATTTCGTTTCGTTTCATTTCATTTCATTTCATTTCATTTCATTTCAATCTAGAGAACAGTTGGCCTTAGATTGTACTTGTATTCTGACTATACTTCAACATATTGCAAAACTCAATAACCCTTCATCTCATACACATGAAAATATTCTCTAAGAGTGGTCGTTGTCTCAAGTCAAGGTATCAAAGTATATATCAAGAATCTTTATTTGAAGAGTTATAACAATTGTTAATAATATTGAGGTATGATCTTCACTGGAGTATACTGTATATTGGATATGATACGTTTAATCTGTTGTTAACTAAAACAAAAAATATGTTTCAGTGCATCAAGGGTCAACTATATAAAGGGTGTTTTTTTTAAGCTGTGTGATTTTTTAAAGTGAAATAAAACAACACAAAATAACATGTACTAACATAAAATGCATTTCTTGTGAGCACAGTGAATTAACATTAAAGTTTACAATTGATTTCTGGCATATGTGGTTCCATGATGTGCCCACAGTAACTTTAATCTTGCAGTCCAATCTTCTGCAAACAAGTCTGTAAATACTTCTACCAGTATTTCACTCTTATTATTAGTTCATAAAATAACAAAACCATTTAGATCCGTCACAAGGGATCCACAAAACCTTGTAGGTGGAAAGAGCAGTTCCATGTCTTTGCTTTGATAGTCTGGAATCGTTGGATTGATTACCACAGCCTGGTGAATTCATCTGGGCACGATTACCCCCAACCTCACCACAGTATAGTATATAGAGCTGGAGCAATCATGCGAGTCTCAGTGGCGGACTCTATGTCATAGTGTAATATTCAGACATGAGTGTTGATTTCTTTCTTAGTGTCGAGACTTTTATCTCTGGATTTGCATTGAATCGACAAATTCACAGTTTAGGTAACCGTGTGTTTTTAATATTAGTATTAGGCCAATTAGCACTTCATGTTTAATTGAGAACACTTTCAGTTTCATTGGAAAACTTTTTAAACTATGCGTTAAAGTTGTTTATTTTTTAATTTTTGCAAAATTATAAGTGTGATCTTCTGCTTGTAAAAGAAAAGAGGCATAATACTTTTTAATTGTTAAGAATAAATCACTGTTAACATTTATTTGTTTTCCTTAATCATAATTTTTTATTAATGTGTAGACTAAATAAAAACATACACAATCTAAAATTGGGGTTTAGCTGTGTTGTGAAGTAAATTTTAACCAAGTGTAATTTTAATAGCATTGTTGATTGAAGTCAGAAGTGTGATGTTTTATTGATTCAATCACAATTTTAGAAACTGGCTAGTTACATTTTACAATAGTATATTTCATTACTAGGTCCTAAAGTGACACTTTTTGACACAAGGTCAAGTTAATGTCCAAGGCGCAGTTAAATGATCGAGGGTCAAAAGACACTTTCGGCCGAGTGATGAACGATACTTTTTGTCTTGATACAAATAATACTGAGAATTAAATGTCAATAAATGTTTTAATATTATAAAGAAACTTAAGTAAACATTGTTTTGAACTCAGCAGTCTGAATTGTATTGTTTTGAAGAAACAGCTGTTACACTGATTTACTGTAAGTCAATGTTAAAATTCAAAACAAACTCATTGAACCAGCTGATGTCCATGCCACAAAAAGATCATTAAAATGATCCCTAGGGAGAAAAGCATCATCAAAACCATACTTTATTTACCTGGGAGTAAAAGTGACACTTAAGCACTGTCATTACTTGTGTCTAAAGCAGCTGTTTTCAGAGCAGAATTACAAAAAATCTTAAAATACACTTTTAAGCCAAGATATTAGAAACAGCCATGTATTTATACATACAAATAACAAGCTTATCTTTTAGTTTGATCTACGAGTATCTATCTTTCATATTCTTGACACTTGACAGTTTTGTATACCTGTTTATACTATTACAAAATCTTACAAAAGATTCCAAGAATGTTTTTAAGAAATACAGTGGAATCCCAACTCATTATTTTATCACATTGAAACCGGTACTTCGTACTTCAGTAAATAAGTTTATGTTGGGTTTTGTTAGTTAAGGAAACCAACCAATGTGTGTTTTGAGACACATTTTTGTGTAATTGTCTGCTATACAACATTATACACATTATAGAATGGAGTGAATTAATTGCAGTATGGTACACTTGGAGTACTAAAGTTTAGTTTTACATTAATTTCAAAATAAACTAAAGTAAAAGTGTCTGCAGTATTTTCATGGTTATAAATTTTACACGAAATAGTGTCATTTATTAACAGTAATTCATTAATATAATAAATTATACAGACACACTATGAGGATTTTTTACATTAAATAATAGTTCACAGTTACTTTTATAACAGAACAGACAAGAACAAATAACTAATGTATCAATACTTTACTTTATATACACAAAAAACAATACATTATAAGGAAGTCTTCTAACTAACAGGCATACTCTAACTAAAAATATAAATTTATATGTGGAACCAATCTGCAGGTCGCACTTTTTGCCTGAATTTCAAGAAATTTTGTACAAATGGTCCTTTTGTACAGTGGAATACTCAGCATTTCTTTATGGGGCCAAAAATGTTTAAACTCCAGAAAATAAATGTAGAAAATAGATCAATTTTTCTACATTTACTGTACAATAGCTGACGAACATCCCTTCTACTCTCTAGAAGAATTTTTTGAACATAAGGCAGTGTAGACTATATGAATTTGTGTGTGTGACTATATCAACCCTTTTAATATAAAATTCTTTTGTATTTTGACGACATTACAATTCTCCAACAAATTTGTAAATAAAGATATTATTGTATTGTATCAACTTGTTGAATTTAGGAGTGTATGTATTGGTTTAAAGTATTATAGTACTTACAAAGTATTACAGCTACAATATCTATATCTTGGTGTATGCTCAAAGAAGCCATGATATTAAGCCTGTTTTCAGACATTATATTTCTTGGATACAATTTTATCCGTTTCGGAGGACCTTTCTGGTTGTAACTGGAAAACGTAGCAAACACTTTGGCCAGCTGATGCACGTTTGGAGAAGAACTTTTAAATTTACTGATTAAAGGTACAAGATATTAATATAGAAAGTTATGGGGAGGCATGGCCCTTGGCTTTCCTTTGGTGCACTGCTGCTTTTGTAAATCTCTAGGCTAAGTTCATTAACCAGCAAAATCGGTTCACGGGAGTGACCTTTGTTGCCTCCCAAAGGTTAAAAAAAGGTAAAGTTTGTCTTGTTTAACGAGGCAAAGTTAGGACTACATAGTCTCTCCCACTCTCAATGACCTTTAGGTAGTGCCGTATTAGTCACATTACAAATGTAAATTGTGACTGGGGATGAACCAGCCACGGAGATGAGCTCAGAGTTGCGTCGATACCAATCTCCCGGGACCCTCTAAAGATTATAGCTTACAGTGTAAATATATTACACCCGATAAAGGAAATTTGCTATGATTCACGGTAGTATTTGTGGGTACACGTCAGCTATGTTTGTAACATAATTTCAACCACTAATCCTGCACCAGGACTTTTGGTGGTCTGGATACTTACTGTAAACTCAACTTTTTTTTCAACCCCATGTTAAAATGTTGCTCTCATCTGTTGCAGCTATGGATACTGCGGCTCATAACTTGACGAGGGGAGGTCCTTCCATCTACAATACTTTCTGCTCGACAGAACATCTCTCCAACACACTTCTGGACTTGTCCCTAACTCTACAGCATCTCCACTGGACCTCATATGTCTACTTCTTGCTTGGTTTGGTAGCCGCTCGAGTGCTCTACTATGTCCTGTTCTCACCCATCAACTGGTCTAAGGTAAAGAAGCTGTAACTTTGAGTGTTTCAAGGTCATACTCTGAATTTGAAATTTGGGTTTGACAATACACTGTTAGAGGTTGTTCTATGCCTCCATTCGGGCAAGTTCTAAAAGTTTGCCTTATACTGTCTAGTGTATATGCTCAAAATGTATGTTTTGTCTGGTGTATCAAAAAATAACTGAATAGCAGATGAGTTGCATATTATTTTTAACTTGTTGATAATTTATAGAACAAAGGTTGACTTTTTGGAGCAATAATAGTTTTAGTGATTTCAACAACTATTTGAAACAAAGACACCTGGACAAAATTTAAGTATATGGCATATACATGTTTGAAACAAAGAATACTGTAGTTGTGTGGTACCCTTGCTCTATGCTTTTGTTTATTATATGAATTCTTAAAATAAAACATCAAACAAAATTTTTATCCTGACTGACATACAGTATTAGTATCTTTTGTCAGTGAATACTTTGTGAAAAGAGATGGTTTTTAATAACTAAACAAGTTGAACCTTTCACATGTTTATAATTTTTTGACATATTAGTAGTCAAAAGTCAGAAATGCGTTTATTGTTTCCAGGACTTGAGTGAGGTTGGCTACGGCTTTATAGAGGACTGCCCTCAATACCGAGTCGGCAACAAGACAAAGCGAGAGAGGGTGAGAGAAGTGCGCAAGCGGAGGCAATTGGGAGATTTGCCGCCGATTTACCCCAACGGTTGGTTTGGTTTACTTGAGTCATCTGACCTCAAGCCAGGAGAAGTCAAACTTGTTGAGGCCTTAGGTAAGAAACCGTTTTTCCAAAAATTAGTTTGAGAGTTAAAAATTTTAAAATCTACACACGTTTAAGCATTTTTATTTAATTTGTACAGGTAAAATATAAAAAATTCTTGTACATGTAAACAATCTAACGTCAAATTGCATAAGTGAATAAAACCATCAAACCATTATTTGCAGCAGATTTTAAAACTGAACAAATGAACAGTTCAAATATATTTGTATAGTTTTAAACTTATTTACCCTATTTTAAACTACGGTATTATTTACTTGAACATTTTTTGCAGGTGAAAATTTTGCGGTGTTTCGTAGTAAGGAGGACAAGTGTTCATATTGGACGCTTACTGCCCTCACCTCGGGGCTAACATGGCTATCGGTGGAGTTGTCAAAGGCGACTGTCTCGAGTGTCCTTTCCACGCCTGGCAGTTCAGCGGTGAGGACGGCAGGTGCTCTCATATTCCTTACACAGACAAAGGTTAGACACATTAGTATTTCTTTGTACTAAGCCTACTGATGTGAAAAGTCGCATATTTTAGTCATTGATCAGGGCAATTATTTTCAGCGCCAACAATTTGCTTTTACAGAATTCCCTTCATAATAATGTTTTGTTTTGAAAAAATGTGTGTCAAGTTTTTGGAGAGAAGATCTACTAACTCTAAAATGTTAGTAAATAACTTTTTCAAGGCCCAAACTGTGAACACTTCTCAAATCTATTCAAATACTTCAGTACTTCACTTTTTTATATATGAAAACAACAAACCAGCCATTTTTAATTCCTATAGTGTATTATTACTTTGTATCAAACTCCATTAGAAGTTGCTTGTTAATTATCCATCCATCAAAATGCTGCAATTAATTTTTTTCCAGTTCCAAAGTTTGCAAAAGTGAAGAAATGGATGAGTTGCGAGGTGAATGACTATGTGTTTGTCTGGTACCACGCCGAGGGGTTAGATCCAACTTGGCAAGTTCAGCCGATCGAGCAGATTCATTCTCGGAGTTGGTGGTACCGAGGACGGTCCGAGTTCTTCATTAACTCACACATTGAGGTAATACTACAACAAACGTCTATAGAGACTCATATTCTAGTAAAATATGTTAACTTCTTCAAATTCTTTGAAGACAGATTTTGTGGGTGGGAAACAGGTTCATTTTATTTCACCTTCAACATTAATTGTTTATAGGACCTCGTGAAAGTTCAAGGTTATAAACAATTTGACAAACTTTTAAATACTGTCAAATTTACATAAAAAATATTTTTGAGAGAACAAATCTTATATTTTCTTTTTTGAAGATAAAAACTATTTAAAATGATCAAAGTATCAGGAAGTCAGTATCAGTTAAAAATGTTATTTTGACTTATTTCCAGCCAATTGAATTAATATTTTCCATCAAAGTTGTAAGGAGTGTTCACCCAAAGATCAAAGAACTTTTAAATTAAACTTACATTGCTTTCAGGACATACCAGAAAATGCCGCAGATGCAGCACATCTGAACGCTATTCACCGGCCTGCACTTGTGGGCGGGAGTGACTTGCGGTTCTACGAGGGAGCTTGGCACAGTTTCGCCAAACACACTTGGACGGCCAGTTGGAACCAACACACAGCTCCCGGAGAGAACACATGGGCACCATGGTTCTAGACCACGATATCCGGCTCTTCAACCGGTTCAAGATCATCGTCATGAATGTCACTGCAAGGCAGGTTAGTGTAAAACCTCTGCTCTTAAGACGAAACTTGGTGATAGTTTAGGTGGATATATAATCTCAATAGCGATTATAATTCAATATACATCACTAAGGACCGGTAAGACTAACACAGTAAAACCACAATAACAAGCTGCTTTGATTTGCTGTAGTATATCAGATTACAAGTAAAAGGTCTCTTCTATTGATCTGGTTTTGCCATAAAATGGTTTTGGATATATATCTCACTAAAAATTTAATTGTAAAAGCAAAATGTCATGCGCAAGAAACAATTGTATAAAGAATACTAAATTGCTTTATAATCTTTCTTAATTTTTAGTTTTAAAAGTATTGATGGTAGATAATGTTTGTTTTCAGATAGGACCAGGCTATGTGCATATGCATGTCGAGACAACTATCGGTCCAATGATCATTGTTCAGTCAGTGACTCCTGTAGAACCTCTGGTGCAAAGAGTGATACACAGAATGTACTGTCCACCTCTACTCATGCTCTATGCAGGCTTCACTCTCGTCGGTGAAGCTATACAGGTAAGTTTGATGCATCCTCAAGGTAAATAATCATACACGTTTGAGTCCCAACACCAGGTTTTCATGAGTACAAAAATCACCTCAAATGCTGATATAAAATAACCAACAGTGTTTGACTTAGCAACTCCAATTTTGAGATATACTTTAAACAGAAACTCAAAAATACTCTTTGTTAACAAAAGTGGCTATATTTCAGGGGGAAAAGCACCCAACAACTGTCGGGAAATTTGAGATATTCAAAACTTAACGCAATACCAAACCCCCGTGAAGTCTCTCTCCCCAATTAAGCAGCAGCCACACGTGTAGTCAGTACGTTCCATTGGCGTTCTGTTCTGGGCACTGACGATATGCTTTAATGTATTTCAATGTAAGTGGCTATACATGTACGTCCAATGTATGTGTAGCCAGTAGCCACCCCATGAAAATACCACAATGTGTCGTAACACGCACACAACAAAATGGGACGCACTGGAATGTACATATAAATTATAGCTGCTGCTTTAAGGGTGCACCGACCATGGCTACACAAGTTGAAAAATACTCTTAAACCTGCCTAATAATAGCCATAATTTCTTATCAGTGGTTTATATAATATATTATTATCACATTTCATTTATTGTTATTCATCCCATTTGTTTTGTATATAAACATCATTTTCTCATTAATTTACAACACAAGACATTGTATCGTGTTTATGACAAACCAAAATGTGAGACTAATCTCTTTCTTTGTTTGCAGTTTGAGAGAGACATCATGGTGTGGAATCACAAGAAGTATGTGAAGCCTCTGTTGGTGAAAGAAGATCAAGCAATTGTTAGGCACAGGCGTTGGTTCAGTCAATTCTACTCAGAGAACAGTCCAAAGTTCAGCTTCCAACAAGACAGTCTTGACTGGTAAAATGAAACAACCAAATGTGGAACTGAACTTCCCCGAGTTGTGCAAACGCTTACAAATGTCCTTAGTTTTAGGGAAGGCTTGCAGCCTGCGAAGAGGCGGAGAGACGAATTATTCTAAGAACGACTGATGGTTTAGCAGAGTCTAAATCCTTAGAATATACTTTTTTTACTTTATAAGGTTTACTTGTTGATTGTCTCTGACTAAAGTTGCAAACCATGAGTGAAAAACGTCAGCAAGAAATCTGTGATTACTGGTAGTTGTGATAGAATTACTGTTAGCATTCCAAAGAACTTTGAACTAACAGCACTGCATCTAACAGCATCACACTTACCTAAGGTTTCCATTCTAGATAGGAAAATATTGGTATACTAAATTTCATCCTTTTTAAATCTATTCAGTTTTAAGAATTTGAAATTGTAAAAGGTGCTGAGGTATTACCATAGAACACATATACAACAAAACACTCTTGGTAAAAGAGTAATAAATTATTCTTTCCAAAACTACTTTTTACCAAGGTTAGTTTTGTTTGTTTTAAACCCTTTGTATAATAAAAACCAAGAACTGTTTCATTCTTGAGTGAAGCTAAAACTAAAATGAAGCATTTTCATGTGAGCTAATTGTATAAAGGCAAGGATCTAATTACACTTTAGGGACGAGTGATGAAGGATACCTTTTTTGATAATGCAAATAATATTGAGAAATAATTAGCCTTGGGGATTGTACTCCCAGTCTAAGCCTTAGGGTTTGGCACCCTTTTACACGATTTATGGTGTCACTTTTACACCAAATACCTAAAATAGTGTTTTTATCATGTTTTTCTTCCTATAGAGAAAAGGATAATTTTTATGATCTTTTTGTAACATAGTCATCAGCTAGTTCAACAAATTTGTTTGATTGTTTTGAACTATAACATTGATTTATTATAAATATGTGTAACAGGTGTTCCTTCAAAACATTTTAATTCAGACTACAGAGTTCAAAACAATGTTAACTTAATTGTTTCTTTATACCATTAAAACCTATTTCATTGACATTTGTTTCTCATTATTATTTGCATCAAGACAAAAATTATTGTTCATCACTCTTTGTCATGGTCCTTTTGACCCACGGTCATTAATAAACGTTCTCGGCTGCGCCTCGAACATTAACTGACCTTTTGTCAAAAAGTATCACTTTAGGACCTAGTGATGAAATATACTCTTTTTAGAGAAAAAATTACAAAACATTATAAAATATGTGTATATATTTATTTATCTTGTTGTGTATGTTCACCATTTTTATGGAATCATCATGGAACACCAAAAATCCTACCAACTTTACATGTACTTTATCCCACAATTTAATAAAAATATTTTTTAAATTCCACATGAAAGTTGAATTGTATACCTGTACTAATTGTTGAAAATTCATTAAGTTAATGTTATTACAGTACATTAATTAAAATAGAAAAGTCCATTGATTTTTATTTTGAAGTATTTCTGTACTTTAAGGGCCTCCGGATAGAGCCTGGGTGGCACCCATTCCAGATGCAGTCTCTGAATTCAGCATTGGAAAATTTCCAGACGATGTTTTAAGTAGATATATGGAAAAAATGTTTTATAAAAGCATGACAATAATAATGCTGCTGCATCTAAAAGCAAAATATGTCTTACGAGGATTTAAGTGCTACGTTCTTATGGGGAAACAGTATAAATAACTCACAGTTGCAAATATTCTAATATTCTTATGGGAAATCAAGTTTTAATCAGTCACCAATAAATTTATTGTTTAACGAAATAACAAGTTTTAGAGTTTATATGCAGCAGCCTCAATAGCTTTATGCTACCTATGAAACAGATTTTTGGTTTAAGTATGTTAACCAATTTAAAACATTGTTTGCATTTTTTTACTCCGCATGTTATAAGTGAAGCCAGGAGTGGGTCCTGCAACTGCTCTAACCGGCCTCTTAAAAATATGTGTAAAGTTTTATTTTACACAACATATTAAACCGATTATTCTGTAAATAAGGTACTTCGTTATAGTTCATTGTTAATATATTTTAAGTCATAGCTTGTTCCTTATTTTTTTTTAGTTTGTTATGTTTAAGTTTACACTTATAAGGTCTTTTGTATAGTGTTTTTTAATTATTAAAAATATATAGGCCTACTGAACTTGTGAAGTGGTTTTTATCCTGATTGTTTCTTATGTATAAAATTGTTATCTTTACCTTATAAATAAAAAATAACAACAACACTTTTATAAACTTGGTACTACAAAACTACTCCAGCAAGGATTATTTTAAAAGTACAAGGGCCATTCAGAAAGTTTACGCATCAGGTCCAGTGCAGATGCCCAACCACCATGATCGCGTATTCCCCTGTTAGCTACAACCATGGCTACAACCCTTGGTTAGTGTTTGGCCGAGTTTTGCTATCATACAAACATGTGTCATAAATCTACAACAGCTAATTTATTACTAAATAAATTTGAAGAAAAAACCTAGTTCTTCAGTGTAACCATACTAAAAAAAAATAGTCATTACGAGGCTGGTCGATGGTATATGAACACCAAACAACCAAAAATTGATAGATCTTTGCAATTTACAGACAAAAGTCTTATTTTATTTATATGGATTTTGAAGCAATGACACATTTAACCATTGATTTTAAATGTATATTTAAAGTCCATAACCTACAATAATAAGTATGGTAAGTTGTTACAACACAACTATAGTAAAAAGTAAGAACATTTCCAGCCATTCAGAAATATTCTATGTTGGGTAGTTAAAACTCCACCAGTCTTAGAGGACTACACTAATTAGGAACTACATTTTAGTGTATCTTAACTTAAGCACTAACCTAGGACATTCCAACCAATATTTTTACAATGTCCTACATGATGAGAAAATTGATGGCTTGTCAAAATTACAGTTACAAATATGGACAAGTAAAAACAAGACTTATAGAAAACACATATTAGCCTTAACATACAATCAAGCTGAAAAAAAACAAATAGCTGAAAAACACTGACATTTGGTAAGTAGTTATTATTGAAAGGATCTCACCAGACTTGGACCATGAACCTCGCGCACGGGCACTTTAAAACTAACATCCCTGAGTTGGTGTTACAGCCAGGTCTGAAAATGAGTGGAGGGCTTGAGGGTTGGGAAGTTTGAGGCACACACAGCCCGGCTGAGGGTTTTGATGTTTCATGTAGAAGGGCACATTAAAACATCGAAAAGCAAAGAAATACTATAACATTGTAAGGCTAACTGTATTTAGTGTGGTTCCATACTAAAAAAATAGTCATTACGAGGCTGGTCGATGGTATATGAACACAAACAACCAAAAATTGATGTCTTTGCTTTACAGACAAAGTCTATTTTATTTATAGTTTTGAAGCAATGACACATTTAACAATTGATTTTAAATGTATATTTAAGTCACAACATTAAGTTCGTATTAAATTCATTTGAATGGTACCTTCGTTATCTTTGAACCAATCATATTTCATTTAACAAGGGTCAATTATTATATATTTAGACAATCATTACAGTCAAACTGTTATTAGCCTTCTAATGACTGTTTAACTGGTTACAGATTGTTAGTTACTTAACTTCTTGCTATAATATGAAGTTGTTTCAAGATTACATTGCAGACATGAAATTGTAACATTGCATGTTGTAAATGTTAATGATAATAGTTCCTTTGTAATAACAGCAAAAAATAACAAATTACATTCATTGAATTTTGTATTGCATTTAATACAATATTTGCTATTGTTGCTACAAACAAAACTAAATAGTAAGATTAAGTAATTATATCATTCAGAATTCAAAAACTTTTCATTTTTTCAGGATTTAATTTTTAAATTTACGCTATTAAGTCATAACACAACAATAAACAAGTATGGTATTGTTTACAACACAACTATAGTAAGTTGTTTATTCAATTCAAATTTATTTGGCCTTTATGCTAAAGTCATAATACAATAATGAAAACACTTCTTTCTGTCCTTCTTGATTCATTGGGTAATATAAAGTAAAAAAATAAGAAAACAAAACAAAAAACACCATGCACAAAATGGAAGAGTGATACCTGAAAGCACAAGATTTACATTGCCAGATCTTCAAGACTGGACTGGAAAATTCACTTATGCTGTAAAAGGGTTTCTCACAAGCCATGCTCTAGGGTTTTCTGTAGACTCTCTTTACTTAGACTTTTTTACATGAGCAGGTAAACTATTGTACATTTTCATACCTAGGACAGGAAAACAATTAAGAGTTTTTGATAATCTGGGGTACATTGAGCTGTGAACTAAATTCTAGTGTTGTGGTGATGGACTTGGCTATTGATTTGAAATGTTGGCAACTTGTCCTTAATTGCTAGAAATTTTAAGATGTAAACATTGTAAACAGTCATAATCTCGTGCACAAACAGGGTTTACAGTTTTCAAGAGCATGGGCATTGTCCAGAATCCTAATATTCTTTGCCAAATCAAAATCCTGTGAACATGAGGGAAATGGCCCCACAATCTTGTTCCATACACAATATGTGACTGAAAAAAAAGCAAAAAGGCAAGTTTCACAAACAGTAGGGCATTTCAGCAGAAAGTCGTCTCAACAAGTAAATTACTCTACTTAACCTCTTACATAATTCATTTCGTGCTGTTCCCAACTGAGTTCTGGGTCCAAGTAAATCCAAGAAGTTTTACACACTGAGATCGTTGCTCTATAGATCTCACCAAGGTAAATTGAATGGTTTGAGTTGACTGTCATTAAGAATACCATTGCTTGGCTAGACTGCTGGTCTTTGACGCCAAGCTCGGCTTGAGCTGGGTCCTATGGCTAGAGTAGAGAGCGTATCGTCAGCAAAGTAGTACACTACCTTTTACACAAGAGTACAGATCATTTATTGTAACCAAACAGAAAAGGGCCCAGAACGGAACCTTGTGGGACCCCATATATAGTTTGGAGAGGTCTTGAGTTATCACCTTGCCAGCTAACTTGCTGACTTCTGTCGCAGAGATAAAATTTGACTACTCTGGCCTCTCTAAGGCCGTAGTGTTTTAGTTTCATGATGAGGACATCATGAGGGGACACAATCAAATGCTCGAGAAAGGTCACAAGGAGAACTGAAGTTGTTGTCTTTCCTCAAACGACTTGGGATAACTTGAATCAAATGATCAACTGCCTGGACAGTAGATTTATTCCTCTAAAACCAAATTGGGCCGGGACAAGAGGTGGTGCAACTCTCAGTACTCATACATTTGCTGTAACATCACAGACTCACATACCTTTAATGGACTAATCCATTGAACATCTACCTACTAGCTTGCCCCTAAGCTCAGTCATCTGAAGCGTGTTTCCGTCACTACTTGTGGATTACACGATGCTTAACGCCCTGGATGTTTTTAAAAATTTCTTTTAGATTGTATGTGTTGTTGTTTTTGTGTTTACAAAGTCAGACCTGAAGAAGAAAAGACTTACAGCACTAAATAGTGTTGAAGAGGAAAGGGAGCAAGTTAATCTGGCCATTAAGAAGGCATTAAGTTTTTGAATGAACCTATTAGGCACCTGTTGTTGAAAGGACAAGGTTTAGACTTGGTCGAAGAAACAGGATCATGTTCTGTTCAGGAAGAAGACAATGTTCAGAATAGTCTGTTTTTTTGCTAGAATAGTATTTTTTCTGTAAAATTTATAAATTAACAAGTTGTATATTAAAATTATGGTTTTGGACCATATTTTTGATTTTTTGTAAACCTGGTGGATTCCACCGTCATTGACCACCAAAAAGTTTTTAAAGTCCCCTTACAATTAAATTCTTTTGTGTTAGAAACTACAACTATAGTAAGTTGTTTATTCGAAAATTCAAATTTATTTGGCCTTTAAGATTTACAATTGGCTAAGTCATAATACAATAATACAAAACACTTCTTTCTGTCCTTCTTAATTCATTGAGTCAATATAAAAGAAGTAAAAAATAAGAAAACAAAACAAAAAACACACCATGCACAAAATGAAAGAAAAGTGATACCTGAAGCACACAGATTTACATTGCCAGATCTTCAAGACTGGACTGGAAAATTCACTTATGCTGTAAAAGGGTTTCTCACAAGCCATGCTCTAAGGGTTTTTTCTGTAGACTCTCTTTACTTAGACTTTTTACATGAGCAGGTAAACTATTGTACATTTTCATACCTAGGACAGGAAAACAATTAAGAGTTTTGATAATCTACAACGGGGTACATTGAGCTGTGAACTAAATTCTAGTGTTGTGGTGATGGACTTGGCTATTGATTTGAAATGTTGGCAACTTGTCCTTAATTGCTAGAAGACATTTTAAGATGTAAAAACATTGTAAGCAGTCATAATCTCGTGCTTTACAAACAGGGTTTACAGTTTTCAAGAGCATGGGCATTGTCCAGAATCTAATAGCCTTCTTTTGCCAAATCAAATCCTGTGAACATGAGGGAATGGCCCCACAATCTTGTTCCATACAATATGTGACTGAAAAAAAAGCAAAAAGGCAAGTTTCACAAACGAGTGGGGCATTTCAGCAGAAAGTCGTCTCAACAAGTAAATTACTCTTAACCTCTTACATAATTCATTTACGTGCTGTTCCCAACTGAGTTCTGGGTCCAAAGTAAATCAAGAAGTTTGCACACTGAGATCGTTGCTCTATAGATCTCACCAAGGTAGAATTGAATGGTTTGAGTTTTACTGTCATTAGAAGAAACTACTTGCAAACCATTCGGAAGCTGTTTAACAGGTCTTTGACGCCAAGCTCGGCTTGAGCTGGGTCACTATGGCTAGAGTAGAGGCTTGTATCGTCAGCAAAAGTAGTACACTACCTTTTACACAAGAGTACAGATCATTTATTGTAACCAAGAACAGAAAAGGGCCCAGAACGGAACCTTGTGGGACCCATATATAGTTTGGAGAGGTCTTGAGTTATCACCTGCCAGCTAACCTGACTTCTGTCGCAGAGATAAAATTTGACTACTCTGAGCGCACTCTCAATAAGGCCGTAGTGTTTTAGTTTCATGATGAGACATCATGAGGGACACAATCAAATGCTCGAAAGGTCACAAGGAGAACTGAAGTTGTTGTCTTTCCTCAAACGACTTGAGGATAACTTGAATCAAATGATCAACTGCCTGGACAGTAGATTTATTCCTCCTAAAACCAAATTGGGCCGGGACCAGAGGTGGTGCAACTCAAAGTACTCATACATTTGCTGTAACATCACAGACTCAAATACCTTATAGAGAACAGGGATAAGACTTATCGGCCTATAACTCGATACCTGATCATGTGCCTTTTATAAATAGGCACAGTTCTAGAGATCTTCAGAGGACCTGGAAAACAAGGTCAATAGCACAGTTGATAAAGTTTATGTAGGAAATAGGTGCAATTTCTATGAATAACCTCTTTTAAGAAAATTAGCACTCATATCATAGATGTCGAGTTAATAACATAGTTAGCGTTAGCTTCACCCTTAACTTCCTTTATTTTACATATTTATATTCTTTCTAAGGTTACTTAGAAGAACAGTTAAGTCAGGCCTAGATTTAACCATGTCACGTATCAAAACTATATAGTTTTAAGATTGACAGCTCAGGGTGTACCAGCTATTTACCTTAGGCTTTGCCCCACTCTTCGAGTTACACCTCTTGCTCTTAGGAAGTACACATTGAAGGCCTGCTGAAAATTTACAAAAACAATTCAAACCCTTCCTCAGCTGGATGTTGACTTACTAAGTTAAGTTATTGTTGTATGGCATTTAACAATAATAAGTATGAACGGCAACAAAATAGTTTTTTATGACCAAGTATTTTGAAATGTGACACTGAAAGTCTGTACTATTGTAAAATAAGCTAAACTCTCCGGTCGAATGTTCGGAATTGGATTGAGCAGTTATTACATTTAAACGGTTGAAGAAAATGTAATAATATCATTATTTATCAGCCCTTATCCTTATTTTTGTGTTGTATTTATTAGAGACTTGAGGGAAACATAGCTCAAAATAGTGTATGAATGTATCACAAAGTAGTCAAACATATCATCAGATCTGTAAAACTACAGAGTTCTCCAGTCTTCCGGTTTAACATATAGCGGAAGGTATCTAAAATTTACTTCATTTATTTTTCTCTTTTCAATTTTTTTAAACCATATTTTTGGTAGGCTACTTATAGGAATATCTGATATAATAAATGATGATCTCATTGACAGAGTTATTTGGGCATACACCACAGCTGCCAATCTACAGGCTAGTAATACAAAATTATATAATCAATTTGAGGTTGATGTTAGATCTGTCTGCACAGAGCTCGTTTATTAAGCAGCACAAATTGTGGGGAATGTAACATCAACAATATATCATATATATACAATATTTACAACATCTTTGGGTGTATGAGGTTCCCAATCAAAACTATGAGGGACTGAGGTTACAAGATTGACATAATCTACAGGATCAAATACACTTACAGTACTTAAATATTATTTACAATGGTATCGATAGACTCAATAAAGTAGTCATTGAAGTCATTTGCTGTAGCAAAGTTCGGCACAAGCAGCTGACTGTGGCCTATGCTCGCTTTATCAAGTCCCAAGCTGACTTACAGGGTTTGGCCAGGTTAATAACATAGTTGGAGTTAGCTACTTGCTTAGCTTCCTTTATTTTACATTTACTTATTCTTTCCTAGGGTTACTTCGAGAAGAACAGTTAAGTCAGGCCTGAATTTAACCATGTCGCATTATCAAAACTGGTGAGGGCTCAACAGATGAAGTTCAACAGTTAAATTTCGATCATTTTAAACTTCAGGGCATTTAACCTTGATCTGTTAACATGGCCAGCGGGTGGTGGACAAACTCAGAGAAGCGAGTTTTTAGGGAAATAATTGCTGCATTAGCATTTGTGGTAAGTAGGGTAGAAATGGGTACCACAAAAGGGAATTATGCATTGTTTATATTTCTAAAATATTTTTGTTATAAGATATTGTAATAAAATAGAGAATAATGAAATATAATTATCGATCTTAACCTGTCCAGTAGTTATAAGCGAAGCCAGGAGTGGTCCTTGCACTGCTCTAACTCGGCCTTAAAATAAGTGTAAAGTTTTATTTTACACAACATATTAAAACCGATTATTCTGTAAATTAGGTACCTCATATAGTTCATTGTTAATATATTTTAAGTCATAGCTGGTTCCTTATTTTTTTTTAGTTTGTTATGTTTAAGTTTACACTTAATAGTCTCTTTTGTATAGTGTTTTTAATTATTAAAAATATAGGCTCACTGAACCAGGAAGTGGTTTTTATCCCATTATTTCTTATGTATAAAATTGTTATCTTTACCTTATAAATAAAAATAAGAACAGCACTTTTGTAAACCTGGTACTCACAAAACTACTCCAGAAAGGATTATTTTAAAAGCACAAGGGCTATTCAGAAAGTTTACGATCAGGTCCAGTGCGGATCCCCTACCACCATGATCACAGATTCCTCTGTTATTATCTACAACCCTTATTAGTAGTTTTTTCTGGCCGAGTTTACTATCATACAAACATGTGTTATAAATCTACAAATAGCCAATTTATTACTAAATAAATTTGAAGAAAAGAACCTAGTTCTTCAGTAACCATACTAAAAAAATAGTCATTACTTAGGTTGGTCAATGGTATATGAACACCAAACAACCAAAGCTGATGGATTTTGCAATTTACAGACAAAGTCTTATTTTATTTACATAGATTTTGAAGCAATGACACATTTAACCATTGATTTTAAATGTATATTTAAAGCACGAACACAACAATAATAATAATAAAAGAAATTTAAACAACAAGTAACACAACAATAGTATGTTGACTTACTTGTTTATTGTTGTATGGCATTTAACAATAATAAGTATGAACGGCAACAAAATAGTTTTTATGACCAAGTATTTGAAATGTGACACTGAAAGTCTGTACTATTGTAAAATAAGCTAAACTCTCCGGTCGAATGTTCGAATTGATTGCAGTTATTACATTTAAACGGTTGAAGAAAAATAAGAATGTAGAACAATTTTTTACATAATATTATTTTACGGGTTTTTAGCAACTTTGGACTCTTCTTTCCTTATTTAATGTTAGGTATGAATAGTAACTGAATTCAAAGATTAGTTTTTCATGAATCCAAGAAAAGAATTAATTCATAATTCATGAATATTAGGCGACTGAATAGTATTTTGAATTATTTGTGACTATTTCTATGTCTTGTGAAGCTTGATTAATGGCAACAAAGCTTTAATTACTTCTTTCCTTATTTAATGTTAAGTATGAATAGTAACTGAATTCAAAGATTAGTTTTTCATGAATTCAAGAAATGAATTAATTCATTTCATGAATAGTAGGCAACTGAATAGTATTTTGAATTAATTGTGACTATGTCTATGTCTTGTGAAGCTTGATTAATGGCAACAAAGCTCTAATTACTGAATAGCAATTTCCACCCCCCTTCCTGCAGAAATTACTTCTTGTTATTTATATAATTCCCACCAGTATATATGCAATTTTAAGTTAATGCACAACGCAAAGAAAAATTTTGCATGTGGCGTGGTACACTGGGACTTTGGATAGTGAGAGATTTGCAATTGATTGAGAGGCAGCTGGATATGTTGGCTACTCTGTCGGTGTGTCATTCTCAGCTGTTATTTGTTGTTACTCTCTTGACACGAGTATTTTGGTTTTACCTGAATTCCAGGTAAATGTTTTGTGTCGCGTTCTGTTGTCGTTCAGTCCACATCCAACAGTCGAGTCGTATGTATTTATCTTTAATTTACAATATTACTAATCTACAGCAACAATGCTTTTCAGTAGTGTACAATAAGTCAAGCTATTTCATCAGTTTGTTTCAGACCGAATTAATATAATTTCCTTAGTAAAGAACTTCTGAAGTGAACTAGTAGGTTATCCTTCAAGAAAGCGAATTGAAAGTGGTAAAACTTTCTAGCCCACTTTTATCATCCTCAATTTAATTCCAGGTAAGCATTTTCACTCTCCTCGGTATTTCCACAAGCTCAAGGAATTTTGGTTGGAAAATCAAAGCTTTTAAAAAAGGCTAGCCTAGTTTTAACTCTCTAATATTTAGTAATAATTGAGCATGCCACTCGTCTCTTAGAATAATCTTAAGTATTAGCCATGACTCTTAAAAGAATCTGAACCCTTTATCACTGGATGTTAAAAAATCCACAGAGGCCTAACTTGTAGTTCTAGGTCTGATTACCCCTGCTTAATTGTTGAAAGTTCTGCTGGATTCATACCGTGAAAACTAACACTACTAGCAAATACATATATAGGTTACATTATTTACAAATACTTAGTGGAAAATTGAGTAAACTTCTCGGAAGAATTCAACTAACTAGGAAAATGGCCTTGACAGCAACCAGGTTTTGAATCCGGTTTAAAACTCAGTGAAGTTTTCAGGCTCTGCATACTTGCGGATAGCCTTTTGTAAACCTAAAGTAAAGTGAAGTGACAACAAAAAAGTGAATACATATCAAACAAAAACCAACCATATCATTCGTACTAGAAGTTGGAATAACTGCCGCCAAAAGGCAGCACTCACAAAAAAAGGTTGAATAACTGTGCTAATGGTACTTCACATAAACCACTAAGCAAACCCACGTATTTAAGCAATTTTAGAATGTAAACAGCTGATAGCATCAAAACCTCTCACCCATATTATCACATGTTTAATGCGGTTAATGTTTTACTGACAAAAAATTAGGTAAATACCTCATTCAAACCGTTCAAAATTTGGTGGTTGTCTCTAGTAGTGTTTCAACTGTTAGTCATCGTCAGGCAGTAAAAATCTTCTCGGTGAATCATCCTCGTGGACTTCATATAAACATGTACATACACATACATCACGAAAAAACAGTTAAATAAATTAACACGGATATGGTAACGAACAGTTTACAGTAGGCCTACACACGAACACGCACTATTGGACAGAGCAACCAACGACAAGCGGCAGAGTTAGTGTGTGTATAGCCCTACAGTAAACTGTTTGTTACCAAATCCGTGGTAATTTATTTAGCTATTTTTCGTGATGTGTATATATGACAAAGTCCACACGGATGATTCACCTAGACGATTTTCACTGCCTGACGATGACGTTTAGTCAAAACATGTAGCTACTAGAGGCAACCACCTAAATTTGATCCGTTTGACTGAGGTATTTATCTAAAAATTTTGTCATAAATACACAGTTCAGGGGCTATTTGAAATGAATTCTAATGTTTTACTGCCCAACTGCCTGAGGATAAAAAAGTGGATTTTATTCACATATTGCTGGAACTGTGTGAAAGTTCAATTCCTCAATTATTTTAGTTAAGTAGCTATAAATGTTGATATAGAGTTAATTAACAACCTTTTCTCTTTCAGGCTATTCTCTTTCAAGCTTTCAAAATGATATCTGCAGCAAGAATGGTTTTTAGAAGATCAATGTCAATAAATGTAGCAAAAAAGTTAGACCCCCTTCAAGAAGCAGCTCTTGAAGAGTCTTGCATTTTAGTTGACAGGCACGACAGGGCAGTTGGAAAAGCAAGTAAACACGTCTGTCACAAGGTCGGGGAAGACGGAAATATCCCACTCCATCGAGCATTCAGTGTCTTCATATTCAACTCTAAAAATGAGATTTTACTCCAGAAAAGATCAGACACGAAGGTGACATTTCCAGGTTTTGTAACTAACGCTTGCTGTAGTCACCCGCTGTTTGATGCTGAGGGGGAAACTGAAGTAAACAACGATCGAACTGCCTAGGCTGGCACGACGGCTTCAGCACGAACTGGGAATCCCGAAACATGAAATCGATCTTGAAGCTCTGCTCTACCTTACCCGGATACATTACAAGTCGATAGGAGACGGAGAATGGGGGGAGCATGAGATCGACTACATTCTCTTCCTCCACAGGGACGTCACACTCAATCCAAACCCGAATGAAGTGAGTGAAGTACAGTTTGTGTCCAAGAGCGAGTTTGGCGACTTCCTACATAAACTGGAACAACCTTTAACCCCTTGGTTTCAACTTGTGGCCAAGCACAGGCTGAGTTTGTGGTGGGAGAATCTCCACAATCTGACTCAGTTTGAAGATCACCGTAACATCAACTCGTTTGGTCAAGATCTATCGGGAAACGGTCTGTGTGTCAGTTAGTTGGACAGGGCTCAAGTAAGATCTTTAAAAACATTGATATTTATTTTTGTAACCAAAGTTGTTTGTGATTAATCCCATATAGCATGTTAACTCTACAAATCTTTTATAGGAAAACTCACAAAACTAAAAGATACTGGTGCTACAAAACTTTAGCTTAGTTTCAACTTTTAAACATTTAAGCTATATAAAATGTAAAAAATCAGGAGTTACAATTTAATTATGATTTTAATAATTATTCTAACCAACCTCCTATATTAAATTATAAAATCTGAATTAAACCATAGCAGCCATCAGGAAAGACATTACATTGCATTCAGATGTGCCAAATCATACAGATAGGATTACATTATTTATGTTAACTCAAGTGTTGAAATGTGTTTGTTTAGGGCTTATTAATTATTTTAAATCATACAAAAGTTGATTAAAAAATTAAATGATTTTTTACAACACAGCATTGGCAAATCCTACGGTATAAATATATGTAATACAAAGGTAAAAGTAGAAAAAAATAAACATGGTCCAGTCAATAAAATGGCAAAATATTTAGAACATTTTAACATAGCTATTTTAATAGCTCATTATCAGTGTATTTTACATCAAATTATTTGTAAATTAACTAAATTTATTAACAAATATAAACACACATTTATTAAAATTGGTTCATAAACAACTGGGATATGCGGGAAAACATGGCTTAACATGGGTTCTGCTATACTTGATAGTGTTCAGACGCCACTTTAAAACATATTGATACTGTAATAGGGCCAAACTTTCCAGCTAAATCTGGTTTTCAACTATAGGCATTCAGGTGCGTAAAATCTGTGTTTCTAGCCTTGTTTTCCTTTCACTTAATGAGTTTTCCTTCTTATGAACAAGTATTAACAAACATAGATCGGTGTGAATTTGTTTCAACTTTACTAAAATAAGATATTTTTCCGCATTTTTAGTGTAAAATGCTTATGAGCTATTATATTAAAGTGTATGTAAAATATCTTGTTGATAAGTATGACCTAGTGCGCACACAAATCAACTTTTCGCTGTGTGCCGTGACTGATGCGATGCCTTTTATTTTGATTACTTAAAGATTAAATGTAGCTGGTATCGACCACAGCGGCCATAGACCCCATGGTGAGGATCAAGAAACAGTGCGTCGCAACACCGTCTATATGAGTTGATTACTATTGTTTCAAATGGTAGTGCTCATACAGGTTCGGGCGCTGCAACTCTGGATCAGCACATGCTAAAAAAAACCAACATGAATTTGTGGTTGTTTCTGGATAAGCTGAATACGATATAGATGTTTTAATTACCCTTCTTTGGAAAAGACCAGTGATTTGGGACCCTAGATTCCTTTAAATCTAGGATAGAGACTTGCATGGGGTTACTTTTCTTTGATATTCCGACAAATACACACTCAACACTCTTTCATCTTGCACTGCTTTTATGCTGGGTGAGGTGACTGGCTGTAGCACACAGTATTCTCCGTGCCGTACTTAGCAATGGCATGATTTAAGAACATACGGCAAAAGTATGTGTGTGTATTTAGTGTTGCCTTAACAAAAGAGAAAATGGTGCTGTTGAGTGACCTGACTCTTGACAGTTTCATTATAATAATTTTTCCACTAGTATTTGGCCCAGGAATAATGCCTTAAAATATTGACTAAGAGTTCTGAAACATCTGTATAAATAAATACAAATACCTTAAAAAGTTGTTAAAATTTAAGAATGTAATAATTATTAATTAATATACTTAGTAAACAATTAGATTTATATACTTGTTTGTAAACATGTAGTTTTTATGCCCACATTTTCAACATTAAAAGTGTGTTTGATTTATGCTGGTTATTTTTTTTAGCCCTCTCTGCCACCTCCTTATTTCCCTTCTTTGAAAGCAATTCAATTTTTATTGTTTGGTTATGGATCTGCTCACTTTTTTTGTTGAAGTGGATGTAAAGAGACAGCTGTGGTTTCAGATCCAATATGCTGCTGAAAACAGTTCATATAAGCAGACAGTCCGTGTATCTGAACTCAAAATAATAACTTTTGAACACTTATTGGCTTCACACCTTCTTTTTCAATAAAATAAAACTATTTTAAAAAAGATAATTATTTCATATCAAATTTAAAATGGTTTTATTTTTATTGAAAAAAGTGAAACCAATTATCGTTTAATAATAAATGAACCTTAAAAAAAATCACCTGTTTTGCTTTGTATGGAGGAGGTGGACACGTTTTTCTTGTTTTTGGGTTATTACGTGTCCAATAAGAGATTGCAATAGAGGGTATGTGAGAAAATCAAGCAAAAAAAGTGAAAAATATACAAAAAGACAAAAAATGTTGTTACAAAAATTGGACCAGGCTCCAAAGTGTGGATATTTATCATATTGTGCAGCTTGACAATTTCACCACTTTTTATAGCAAAGCTATGTATACAAATGTATTTGTGTCAGTAAAGAATGGATTACTGATACTTCTAGGCAACCTTAGGCGTACTACCATATCATAGCACCACTGCTAATATTTAATAATAATTGATAACAATGGTTAGCAACTAGCAAGTCTGTTGACCAGTATCTATTGACTTTGGTGCCACTTAATGTAGGAAGAAACTAGGGAAACAACAACAATGGATATAGGTTCAATGAGAAGTGAATACTGTAATCGCAAAATATATTGTGAACTAGTGAAGTTCTTCTTGCTTAAACATATTGTAACTGACTTATTTTGTTTTAGTCAGTTATGTACTAATTGTTACATTGTGTCCTTTTCACTGGTGTATCATTTTACACTAAAACTATTGTGGTTTTCTAACAGCCCCTCAGCACCATCAATCTTCTCCATATTTTTCTCCTTTTTTGTAAGCTCGATGTTCTTCATTTCGTAAAGCTTGCCGCTTGTCTCTTGTGGGAGGTACTTGTGAACGTAAGGAGAGAAGAGTCTTGGTTGGAGGGATGCTGCTTCTGGCGGCTGAGTGGCGTAAGACACAACCATGCCGATGGAGAGGCCCACCAGGGAGCCAAGTGTAGTGTAGTACATCAAGCCGACTTGGTAGATGTAGGGTACACCATCGTCAGCAACCACAGGCGAGGCAAACCCTTGCCAAGTCTCCAGTCGGGACAGCACTCTGTAACATGCTTTCCTGTTAGCAATCACATACAGTAGTAACAAACTGTTAAAAGCCTAAGGTTTCTGACTAGAGTACCCTTTTCCATGTGTATCTATGTAAATAAGAAATCTTAATCAGTACACAGTTCTATAAACAAACATTTTATTGTTACAGTACAAAATTATTTGCGTTGGCAAAACAACAAAATTATTAACAAAAACAACAACAAAAGCTAATATACTGAAGTAAAGCCAATGTTAACAAATAAAAATGGGGTTAATAAGGTCTTTTTAGGAGAGTCACAGACATCAAACAAACAGTGAAAATATTGACAAAAGTTCAACTTAAACAGGCTTGGTTTAGAATTTTAAACCTAAGGGTTAAAGTTCAAAACAACCGATTTTCATGGTAATAGCTCTGTTTAAGATTGAGCTATTATTGTCATAAAATCTATGCGCATAGTTCAAAGCTAAATGTAGCAATACATCTGAAGGTCATGTTTGACTCTCAGGCTCAATCCCATTTTGTTACTACATTTCTAAGTTTCAAATAACAATGATTCTTAATTCAAATCTTTACAATAGTGTGCAGTTCAAATTTAATTTTGTTTTTTGAATAATTTGACACACATGGGTTAGTATATTTTCTCTGTTATCTCAACAGCTGGGATTGAATACTAACAGTGGATCAGAGGATGAGTTGCCAGGACATTGCTCGACACTGGTGAACTTTGTCGGATACTTTAGTTGCCCAGCCACCATGTAGTACTGGGCTTTGAGTACAATCCATGACATCAACACTAGGCTGCTTGCGGCCCCGGCTATAGCACCCTACACAAAAACAACTGCTGAAGCTAAAAATGCCAGTTATTGTTATTTTTGTCATTGTTTTAACTAATTATGGAGTAATGTAAGATAAAGCGTTACAAACTTGCAGCTTTGTGATTTACATTTTACAGGCATCACCATATAAGTAGTATGATTGTATTATCTGCACTCAAAATGTAAGCCTTAGCATATCTGGGCAGGTTTTGCATTCACCAAAATATAGTGTCCCAGCACCAAAAGTAACAAACCCAAAATTCCAGTAGCAAATGGCTTGTCCATATAATTTGCCAAGATTAGGTTATAATAGATTGATGGCGCATAGATGCCAAATGGCTGAGGCAGGAAAATGAACGTTGCGGCAGCCAGAGCCACTGACACATGTGCAAGTTTGATAATTCTCGAAAATGGCACAGTTTGGTTACATTTAAGTCATTGACATTGAACAAACTCGAGCATGTGGAGCCGAGGCAGGGAAAGACAGTAAGAAATGGCAGCACTATCTGTGCTTGGGCTGCAGCAACTATGCACCATCTTCCTGTTATAACATAATCTTTCAATTCGCTAACAAACTGACAACTGACGGAGGCTGCCTTAGGTCTGACGACGCATACAGTTTATAATATGGAGTACAACAAATGACGTTTTGAATTAGTCAATATACTAAAATAAGGACAGTTTTCTCTGGAAGCTTAGAACATTAAGGCACACACTATAAAACTTACTTTCCTCAACTAATAAACTTTTAATTAGTTAAGAGTTTTCTATAAGAAATTATATCTTGAAACTTCATAATAAATGTTTTTATTTTTCAAGAAATGTTATGATTTTGTTTTTACGTGCTGCAGAACTAATAAAAACATTTTCCATTTAGTTACTATTGTTGAAAAATGTATGCACATATGTCAAAGCTTAACTGTTTAGTATATTAACCATTTTAAACTGGTTCATTAATCATTTTAGTACTATAACTGATTTAAAACATCAATTGAAAATGTTTCCCATCTTAAAATTCCTATCCTGTCAAAACGCTGCCTGGGCTCTATCCATTGTCTCTTATCTAAGCAAATACAAAATATACAACTTATTGAAAATATCCTTTACCTTTGAATTTGCTCTAGGAATAAAAAGGCCCATTATAAACAATGTTATTAAAGCTCCATTGGTTATTCCTGGCAACGCCATCCCTATCTGCAACAACAATATTTTCTAGATTTTATATTTGAAATGTTGTTTTCTTGAGTATTTTTTCAAAGTACATACATCACAATGAGTAGGACAAGGGTAATATCAGAAAACAAAAAATTGAAGCTGGAAATGAAGTTTAAACACAAATTCAAAATCATACAGCATGATTTGTTAATTTTTACTTTTAAGGTGTTTTGAAGTTGTTAGAAACTTAATCAGCCAATTAATTTTGTGTGACATAATTCTAGTTAGGTTTTACCAATTATTGTCAGTCTGTGTGTGTTAAAACCTTGGTTAAGCTCAAGTCTTAAATTCACTATCAGAGGTTCCGAAAATCCAGTTAATTTGGTTGGGGAGTTTAGCAAAAATCTTGTGAGGTAAAATAACTAATGTTACTGCTATTTCTACTGCCCGATTGTTCAAGTGTCCTAATACTCAGAAGAGCTGACGGTTGCACCTGTTGACGTAACTGAATCTCAAAGGATAACAATTAAATTTATTTTCTTCTTTAAATTATAGTCACTTTCTGCTTTCCGTATAGTTTGTAGTCAAAACTGACCCTTGAATAGATGAAATTGGTTGAGTATTATACTGTATAGAATATTTGTATTTGAAAATATACAAAGAGTGTTTCCCCTATATTACCATGAACACACTATCAGTTTTGTTGACCAATAGGACCATTAAGACACCTAAAAGCCCGATCGTACAAGCGATAAGCTTCATAACACAAGCTTTTTTTTTCTCCGTCTGCTTCCTCCCTTTGTAGATGAACTCCTCCACCACATCTTCGTAAATTGTGCCAGACATGGTGTTCATCGATGAAGACATTGAACTGAAACCCAAAAAAGTTAAAACAATACAATTTTAGTTAACTTTAGTTTTAGAAATCAAGAATCAGCAAATAATATAACTTATTAATGTAAAGTAATCACCCTTTGATTTTAAATAATTAATGCAGATATTGTCCATTGTTATTGTGAACAAGAAGAACATGAAGTTTCGGGATCTTCATAAGTTGGGATCTTCTTGGTTTTTATATTGTTACATTTTTAAATTTGACAATACTATATCTTGAGTATTGAAAATGCTTGCAGTATTGATTACTGCAGTTACTTGCAGTATTACTTGGTTTACATTTACATTTATTTGTACGGTAGATATTGGTTCTTGTGGGTGATTAGGGCTAACAATTTCAGAATTTAGGGTCTTGGACAATTTTTGTAGGAAGCTATAAATAATATGAGTTATGACCAGTAGAGTAAATCTTTTGAGAACAATAGTTACAATGTTAGTGCTACTGATAGAAAACTGCTTGTCTAAATTGCACTCATAAATAGTTTAAACTTTAAACTCAAGCGTAAAACGTGGTTCTGTAGGTAACAATTGTTCTTGATTGCTATGAATGTTGTCATCTTGAATATAAACAAATACTTCTATATAAAAGTCATTGTCCTCATATAAAAGTCATTGTCATTAGCAACTCTACAAAGTATGAATAATTTTCAAAATAATTTCCTTTGGTTTCAACATATTCCCAGTTCCAAAATTTTCAATCATCCTTCAACTTTTTTATTTTGATAAAGAGGAGTTTGAGGGCCCTTCCCTAAAAAATTTTAACATTTACATTTAAAAGTATCTGTTTCAAAGCCATTCTGACTGATAAAACCATCTTTTTAACTGACAACAAACATACTAAATCAGGTTTTGTTTTCATATTTTGGGGGGTTCTCGACTCTCCACTGGTCACTTAATTAGTAAAATGTTAAATAACAAGCATTGCATTCCCAAAGCTAAGTCTTTGTAGTCAAAGCATTTTACTTTCGTTTGTTTCAGTAAGTTTAAAATCTCAACTCAAGTAACTGTATGAATGAAATATTGTAGAGCCACGGTTTTGGTGTTATTTACCCACCTGAGGGCAGCACTAAGAATGCCGGATACAAAGAGTCCCGCAAGTCCAGGATATCCTTTGGTTACTTCCATCACATAAAGTGGCAGCATCTGACCGGACTTCTTTATCTCCTAGACCAAGTAAAGTGCAAATGTCATCTTCAGGTGTAGTTATAGCTTAAAGCTCTCAATTTTGACAGAAAATATTCCACAAACAAAACGTAATATTTATTCTAGGGCAAAAGAACTTTAACTAGTTTCTACAAGTAGGAGAATAAATAAACATATTAAAGATACACCATACCCCATTGGCAATTGGATCACATTTAAAATATCGTGCGTACAACACTAAGCCCATCAGTGAGACGATCAAATGTATGAGAAACACACCAAACCCCGTCCACCACAGAGCTCTGTAACAAAAATATCACTCATGGTAGATTTCTATGTTATAACAAGTAACAAACCACTTTGCTCTCCTATCACTTTTAGTGTTTTCATATAATCACACCTTTAGTTTATAGACTGGTTTTAATTAAAACACCAGTTGCCAAAAGTCATAAATGATTATTGGTTTAATTTTTACTTTAATTATAAAACCAGGTTTTGTTTTTACTTACACCTTGGCTTTTTCCAAGGATGGCATGGACATGCTTCGTTGCAATGCTCCTGGATGAATGGCAAGATACACTAACCAGTTACCCAAGCATCCTAGAAACATCGCCCAGAATGAGTTCCTTGAAGTAGGAGACACATCTAAACTAGAAAAGAACAATCGGTTTGATTAGAAGTCATTTGATTGGTTTAGTTTTTACTAGCAAAGATTAGACAAAAAGAGTTTTATTACACTGAAATGATTGAAAAAGTTTATTTCCAGCAAGGAAATTTGTTCGCTAAGTGCTGTAAAATCTAAGTTGCTAATCACTTTTGTTTGTTTGCTTATTATTATCTGTTAGTTTATAACCAAACAAGTAAAGTACAGACTATATATTACGTGGCTGTTCTCCAGTGTTGCTTAGTAGCATGCTAAAAGTATTACACTACTTTAGAACAGGTCTTTTATGTAATGTAGGAAGTATCAGCTCTATTTCTTACTACTATTAGTTTTAGCATCAACACGTTAAAATTAGAAAGAGTTAACCAAATAGGAAGAATAGTACGATCTTCTAGTCTCTGCAAGCTGTTGGTCCGTTCCATTGGTCGTTGGGCTATTAATTAATGACCCAATCTGGGGAACAGTCGGCCCTAGTTTGTAACAAGACTACACCTCATCATCCATCAAAAACACTCAACACACTCACCCTTCATCCCATATTAACCTTAAAATACCCTCTAGGAGTAGTTGGTGTCTCAAATCAAAGTATTAAAGTAATAACCGTGAATAGAAATATCGTGCCAGTGACTTGAGCTTTTCCAAATTTTCAGTAATCAGTACTTAAACTGCAACACTTCCAAGATTGTTTTGTATCTTTCCCAGTACATTTGAATTTCTGTAATCAAGAAAAGTTAATCCCGTTTTAAGGCCAGATTGATGACATCATACTATATCATGAGATAATTTATAGAAATTGAAAGAAAGAAAGAAATATTTATTCCGTGGCATACTAGATGCATAGGAAAACAACAAATTTAAAAAATAACAAATTAAATAAATAAATGAACCGAGGAAAACAAAGCTAATCTTCACATATTTGAGAAAACACAAATTTGAAACTGGATTAACTCACTTAAGAAACTCCAGGCGATGACCCTCATCTGCAATTTTCAGAATGTGATTGAAACCCCCAGTTTGTTCTAAGCCCAACCAGATAACAAACAGCATTGCTCCGAGGGAGAAAAAGTTTTGAAGAGTATCCGTCCAAAGAACGGCTTTCAGTCCTCCCTGAAAAATGAACCGATTAGTAAAATACACACAAAACATTGATGAAACATAAAAGGAAACAGCCCTGCAACATTTAATATGAACTTTAAAGTTATGATTACAAAAGAGCCAGAGCAATGCAAATTTTATAGAAAAACAAAATAAGACAAAAATGGTAGATTACTTAAAACTATTTGTATCGCATGTAGGCTGCATTTTGAGATATAGGCACCTATAATGACTTTCGGCGTTCAAAAGGACCTACACACTTAAAACTTGCAAATAATTTTCCTTTGTCCTTTTTAACATGTATTTATTTCTCTCAAATAGACTGTCAAACTGTTCTCAAAAATAAACATGTGATATGGATGGTCTGATTACGGTACCCTGAACATTAACCAGTACTTACAAATGTTGTGTACATAATGCAAACTATGCTGATAATCAAAGCTACAGCCGTAACAGATAAACCTGAAACTAAACCACAAAATACTTTTTAGCAAACAAATTGAACCAACTTCAAAAGTAAATCAACAGTAAAATGCTCTAAAAGTTTGAATTAATTGGGTAGTGCAATTGTGTTGCCAAGTTCCATCAAAAGTGCCCTGGGGCTCAGGCTTTAAAACTCGCCTGAAAAAGGTTTTGGTGGCAGAAGCATTTTACAATACAGAGGAGTTCATGGCACATGACTGGAAAAATGCAGAACACATTGCTTAATACGGGACTAGAGTGGTTCAATTCAAACCATTGAGAGAGTGAAATCAAAAATGTATCTATGAACGGGTTTTGATGTTAGAATGTGAAAAATTTAGCTAAAAGAATAACTGGCGATTGCATAACATGTCACATGTTTTTCGCAATAAACTATTTATTATTTTATTTATGTATTGCTTTACATACTACGAGGGCTATCAGAAAGTAAGTTACGTTTTGGGTAAAAATTCACGAAGAATAGGAAAAGATTTTATTATATACATTTGAAAGTCACACTAAAATACACTTTTTACATAATCGCCAATACAAATTTAGGCAATTATCATACCGATGGACGAGCTTTAAATTTCTTCCTCATACAATTCTGCCGCCTGTTCCTTCAACCCTTTTGATACTTCTTCCTGCAATCGTTCATCATCGTCCAGAGCGGCTGTCGCGTTGCCAGCCACTTCTTCATCGTTGGGAACAAGTGGTAATTAAACAATACATCTGGACGTCTGTGAAGATGAGAACAACTCCCACTGGATACGGTCACCATAATCTTCCTTATCGACATCGTTTTGTTTTTTTCGTTTCTGAAGGAAATTTGTGTGTTCCTACTGCATTGACTGCAATTTCGTCTCACAGTTAACATGTTTCACCATGTTTCATCACCAGTAACAATCCGATTAAGTAGTGAATCGCCATATTTGTGGTAATGGTCTAAAACATTAGCGCTGCACCCATTATTGATTTGTGTGATTTCATTAACTTTTCCGCAAGTTAGGCATTAGCCAAGCTGAGTCTTCACTCCGTAAGCCGTGCACATTGTTCGACCATTTTAGCGAATGCTCCATTGGCGCACTCCACCTTCAGTGATGGTATTGTCCCCACACACTTCACAAAGCTGCCGATAAATTTCAATCGGTTTACAGGTTTTGCAGCCAAAATTCTTAGACTGCACGCTTTACAGCTGGCGGGATTTTCAATTGACAAAGACATTTCCAAGCGACACTGTAGCGTAAAAATTTACGACAAGGGCTGAGAGTTAATCGGCTAGATGCAGAATGAACTGGGGAACAACCACATATCAAGATGGCAGCGCTAGCTTAAGCTAGCGGAATGTCGAAAGCGTAACACTTTCTGGATAGCCTGTTACATTAATAAAAAATGAGTTTAGCTGTTAGCTTCGCTCAAGAACTTTAACCACAGTATTTATAAGGCAAGTTTGCTACGCTCACAACCTTGTTTAAATAGTTTTTGTAATAAGTATTACACACACAAACAAACAAAAAAAAACCCAAAGGTAGGATTTTGCTAATCCAAATCAACTTGGCAATCAAAACCGGGATAAAACCCTGAAAATGAAAGATAAATTTGATACAATTTCAACTACACTTAGCAAAATAAACAAATCAGAGAATAGAAAACTTGAGCCATAGTATTGGACTAAATTTCAAAGTTAGAGAAAATAAAACAAAAACCAATACTTATAATCATTTAACTTGTGTTGCCCGATGATGATAGCCTTGCTATCGAAAGGCCTCCCAAGTTAAATGATTAATGCGCAGTTTTGTTTAACATGAAACAAATCGAAGTAACTATTTGCATTAACAACTACATTACCGTACTAGTATTTTTAAATGTGTTTTTTATTTTTTGAAACATTTAAGAAATTATGTTAAAGGTTTGTAAAGATTGATAAAGATTAAAGATTGTGTTAATATTGTCAGAATTTTCCAGTTTTAGGAATTTAAGCGTTTGACTGTAAGCAAACTTACCTTGGTTGAATACCAGAGACGGAACATAAACCAGGGCTGGAAGATAAACTATCTAAAACATAAAACTGCTAAGCTTATCTCAAATCACACATTTATTTACTTATCTTCCTAGCCAAATGATTTAACTATAGATATTAAAATTCTAAATTTATAATACTTTTATAACGTGCAAAACTGTTCAAAATAAAATATCACTAAGATCTAAGGCTCCTGGTTTACACCGCGTCACAGTTTAAATAAAGTTACTGCTAGACGTTTCGACCTCGCTAGGGAGAGTCATCCTCAGTAACTGGTTGACTGGCTGAGACTGGATCGGCCGGTCGTGGCGTCTTCTTTTATTAAAGACTAAATTTGATGATATCTTTTGCTGATATTATTTCAACTCTCCACAGCGAGGTTGAAACGTCTAGCAGTAACTTTATTTCAACTGTGACGCGGTGTAAACCAAGCTTTAGATCTTAGTGATGCACCGACGCAAAAGCTTAAGAGTTAAAAATATATATATATATCTGATTTAAAATCCCCTGCAAATATAAAAGGCTTAAAATAAAGGTTTTTAAATAAGGCTCTCTTTTCATCATTTCTATATTCACAATTTTTTTGATGTTTTCCGCCTTGGTTTTTTCATCCTTTAATATGGCCACGTTGTCCACTAGACACTTGTTTCTCCAACTTGATCCATGATCCAATGTAAACTCTCTTTTAAACAGTAACCAACCATCAATAATAAAACATAAGATTTACTTTCAGCAAGACATAAACTTTTGTCCTTAAACAACACAGAATGAAACACTCGGTTAACGCATCCGCCACGTGAGATGTACTGGTACTCAAAACTATTACACAGAATCAATTGTGATTTTCATGTTTTAACATGATTATAGCAGTGAATTTACTAAGGACTAAATGTCCAAGAATACCAAAACAAATAATATAATAATAATCAAAATTAAAAAAATTATTATTCCAATAAACATATGCCACAAAGTTACAATCGGAATTAAACTCAACTCTAACCTGTGATATGGTGAAAACTAAAGAGCCCAGAATCCTAGTTGTCTTGTCAAACCTCATCTCCAGATACTGCAAATAAAATTACTATAGAGTGTAGAATATAAATAAGGTAGTAAAATTAAAACGAAGTATTTTGGCACATAAAGATTACTTATGTCAAGGTTTTTGAGTGAAGCTGTATTTATAATCAACCACAACTAATTATAAGCCCGGCCAACATACAGCTAAGCACCGCTGTCGTGAAGTGAAAATTTCTTCGCGATTGTATCTTTTATTCACTACACTCACGGCTCAAATAACTCTTTCAAAGAAAATTAGCTAAAAATAATTTTGAATAATTTCAATGTTTTGCAGTCTGATAATTTGCATTTTACCATTAGAGGTTCTATAGGATTATGAATATGTGAATAGTCCTAGCTTGTCTACTTGGCAGACATGGAGCATTTGTTGTAATTATTTCTCCAGGCAGAGTACATTTGATACAGATAATTATGTACAGTGCATATGTTTATAATATACTTATTGTGTGATTGAACAATTAATTGTATGAGCAAATCTGTACATCAAAAGACTGTGGTATTTAATCATTCAACGAGAAACAGGCATTTAATGTTTGTAGGTATATAGTGCTATGTACAAATTTTGAACAATGTAGGTTTTGACTTTGGTCTATTGACTGTGGTATTCCTGTTTTTCTTGCCTTTCTTTTTTACTTATAATGCAGTTAGGTGAGGAGCCAAACTTTTCCTTATAATAAGGGTTGTTTTACTTAATTACCTCAAACAAAGAGTTGAGCTGAAGGTTGTAGAAGATGGGAAGGAAGAGCTTGATGTTTATCAGAGGCACCAGAATGTCGGCCAGCATTGCTACACAGTAGAGAGTTCCGTAGGAATACACCTCTGCAGGAGTCCCAACCAATGCTATGCCAGAGGGTTACTGTATACAATTAATAGTTTAATACAAATGGTTGGTGAGAACCTAAAGTCATTTGCAAGAACTATACAAGATTAAATAAATAACAGCTGAAAATGTAATTTTCTAAAAAATTAGCATTTAAATGTTAATTAGCTGACGGGCTAGGGTGTCAGTGGGTGGCACTTTTAAATGACCATCATATAGTTTTCTGTCCTCTTATATTGTGGGTCAAAATTAAAATAGAGATTTCCTTATGAAAGAAAAAGGACTGCAGCAACATAGCCTTCTGCTATTCTTATAGTCAAAATGTTGCCTCTTTTGTGGATTTATAATTGTGCTGAGTACATTTAGATTCCCGTTTCTAACAACAAAAATTCATTTTCCAGCAAAAAAAGCCAGATTTGTTGGTCAAAATACAATAGAAGTAGAACACTGTTTTCCTTGCATATATAATCTTTTACAAAACTCACCTAGCTACTTGAGACATGGCTACAGGCAACACCCCCATCTTACGCCCTCAGAAGATGTAATCATCGTAAGAGTCTTGCGGGGAACAGAACGAGAAATAAACTCAATAAGAAGAGAGAAAAGCAGCATGAGAGCTACAACCATGTACTCGGTGGTGCTAAACTCGACTAGGGAGTCTACAAGCCCTCCCATCTGGAGTTGGCTCCTGGAAAAAATAAACTTTACCTGCTTGTACTATGGAAAATAATATAGTATTAGTATGTTAGTTGTAAAGGCCATCATTTTTAAGTGCATTGTTATTGTTCTAAACAAAGCTTGTTCCACATCAGCCTTACATCACTAAATCATAATTTGTGTAAGAGGTTTGTCAATAGTTACGAACTGGTTCAATATGGCGACCTTGGTGACGCCAAACTCTGCCCACTATATCGCGTGAATACTAGACATCTAAAGGAAAGGCGTTCAGTACTTTCTTTTAAAAGTCGAACAGTGCCTATCAAGCTGCCAGGGCCAGTTTATGTACATTTGTTTTTCTGTTTGTCCGAAAAAATGGAGATCAATGAAATAACAAAGCAAAAATAGACATCAAGTTTTTATTAAACTTCAAGGAAAAGTTCTCAACAAATTACAGATATGTTGAGAGCTGTTCTGGAGATAATATCTTGAAGAAAATATGTCCACTTTCAAATTAGATGTCATTTCCAAAGGTGGCCTTGAAGAGCTAAAGGTGATGCAGTGCAGGCGACCTTCAACCTCATGTGTGGATGAAAAATTGTTGGCGTCGCCTCTGGTGTCTGATGACCGTCGAGGAAACTGTTAGAATGATTGCAGGCGATCTTAATTTATGGTCATAGTTCATACCGTTTTAGTGGCACATTTGGGCTTAAGAAAATTCTGTGCAAACAATGTGCGAGAAATCGCTGGCTATGGGAACAAAAGTGAAAAAATTGAATGTGTGAATGATTGGAAGAGTGGAATGATTGGAAGACTGCGGAAGGAAGGTGAGTTCTTACAGAGAGTCATCACTGGAGATTAATCATGGTTTTGAGCAAAGGTAATGGAGACGAGAGGGCATCACTGGATCATTTGATGATTAGTTGTTCAATGATTTCATCAATCACCATTTTTGTGAATAGCAAAACAAATAAAATACAAACTGGCACTGGCATGATAGGCACTACTCGACTTTTAAAATAGTG
Organism: Matsumurasca onukii; assembly: GCA_018831715.1. NCBI lineage: Eukaryota > Metazoa > Arthropoda > Insecta > Hemiptera > Cicadellidae > Matsumurasca > Matsumurasca onukii. Next base: position 22,856,190 of record CM032058.1, on the reverse strand, counting down.
CTGAACGCTTCCTTAGATGTCTAGAATTCCGGTGAGTAGTGGGCAGAAGCTTTACGTCGCCTCAAGGCCGCCATATTGAACCAGTTACTAACTTATTGGACATACCTTGTGTAATTCTCAGTGAAGATTTATTAAGTTTTTCCTTATAAATTTAGCTTCAATAGATGGACAGATTAAATTCTGTACAGATACATTAGAGTCAGTATCTATCTCAAGTTGTGTCAGCAAGGATATGGAACATTATGAGAGTTTCAAAGATCATTGTAGAAGTTTCCAAATAATTTGTTTGAGCCAGAAAAGTTCAAAGTTTTTCAATCTTTTTTTGTATTCAGAGCACTTAACAGAGAGAACAGTGATAAAGCTCCTTTATGTATCTGAACTCTTTCACCTTAAGATGAAATCAGTTCCCAGATTCTGAACTGTCAAGTTTGACAAACTGTGAAAAATGGCTGTACAGTATTAATATTTCAAACCTTAAAACTCTCCAAACCAATTCAAAAAACCATACGTAGGAAACAACTTATATATTGCAAAGATTAGCCCTTAAAAACTGCCTATGAATAAATACTAAATTAAATATAATATAAAAAAATTATAAAGAATATACATACACTTGTACAGATTAGAATGTTTCACTAGACAACTAAAGACCAGAGAACACAGCCAAACAGAACGGCAAAGTAGTCTAGTGAGATAGAAGCTAAGGCATGGCTGCTGTTGACAATGATCTCAACTAGGATTAGTGATGACTTGTTCTAAGTTCCTTTGGTAAATATGGCTTATCAAAGGACTGCTGTTCTTGGTTAAAATATTCAGGTAAATAATCTGTGAAATAATTGTAAAATGCTAAAAATAAATAACTAATATTAGTTTTTAGATGCAACAGTAACTTGTTATATCGTATAAAACAAATGTTTTAGTGGTGTCTCCAAAAATTAACATCTTACAATGTAAGCTGAAAACAAAGAAGCCATTAAAAACTGCACTTTAAATTGTTTAAAGTCATATTACAATTTAAAAGTAACATAGTTATTTATTTGTTACTATTCATTGTTAAGTTGAAATATGTGTGGAGAAAATATTAAAACCTTAAAATTAGACATTAATTACAAAGGGAAATAAACACACATTAAACAATTTTTATAAAATCTATTTACAAATTTGACTTTGTACATTCACTCACTTGTTACAGCTAAAAATTATTAGCTCAATTTAATAATAATTTTTTAAAACTCCCAGCTTCCCATTTGTAAAGAAAAAAGAAGTATTTAATACAATTTTGATTGTAGGTTTATATTTAACCAAATATGCAAAAATCAGTTTAGATAAACTACATTACTCCAGGTACTTAATTCACACTGATAAAAACAAAATAAAACCTCTAAACAAAGTAAACAGAAACCTAAAACTAAAATCATCAATTTTAAGACAGCAATAACTCTACAAAATTATATTTTTTACTGTTGGTTTTTTATTGAAACAAAGTGTGTATTTATCGAATTTCCTTGGAAAATGGGATATTCATGCCGTCAGCATGGTTACGACCCAGGCTTGGGGACCATGAAATGAGCACCAATCCTGATCCCCAGAACTTGGTTTGGGCATTTTTTCAAAACTTTATATACATACAAATTATGTATAAATGTATGTATTTTTATTAGGGTGGAGGGATTGGATTTTTCTCTTCGGGTGGAAATGGGGCAAAAAATTTTTCTTGCCAGAAATCGGGAAATTTTTGGGCGGGATTAATAGCTTTTTTAGTCAATTTACAAATTATAAAGAAATGGTTGGAAAATTGAAAAAGTTTATTACAGTAAGAAAAACGTACATTTACCCTACAAAACCCAATCTCGTGTTCCATTTGTGGGTTTGAAAAGAAATATGTTTAATACTGCATGATTGTGATTTGATATTAATGATCGTATTAATATCGATATTACCGTATAATTAAACTTTGTAGTTAATTATTACAAGGAGTTTTAAACATTAAAATGTCAAAACAGGTTAAAATAATAACTCCTTAAAAAATGTACACATTTAATGTTTAAACCTAGTTTAAAAGTCAAATTGGGGAATTTTTATAGGAATTCACCTAGAAAACTGATCATTGATCAAAGTAAATTTATTAAAAAAATGAGATTGTTTGAAATCCTCTCAAATTACAAGATCTGCCAAAAATTCCTTTTAAACTCCCATTTTTGCCAAATCCCTCTGCCCAAAAATATCCCCAAAAAATCCCTACCGCTTCAAAAATTTCCCGAAAAATCCCTTCCGTTCCCAAAAACCCAATAATCTCTCCCACCCAAAAATTCTGTTTTAAGGGATTTCCCATATAATTTTTGGGTTTTTAGTTGGGAATTTCGGGTCTCGTCTACCCCTAATTTTTATGTTTGTAGCTTTGTAACACTCCTCGTAATTAACCATATAACTGACCCAAAGACCAAAGTGAGGCTGTGGGTGGAGCGAACTAGAGTAACAAACTGCAAAGGAAATTCGATTCACTCATGCCAGCGGCGCTTTAGTGCTTAGCTGCATGTTGGCCTAGTTTATAATATGAAACCAAAAGCATCAAGTCAATTATATTGGTTCTGAGTATGTCTCCAATTAGGTTACTTATTTTTCTAGAAGAGTTTCCCAATCAAGTTACTAACCTTAATTTTTGAAAGTTGTTTTGTTTATGTATTCGCCACACCCTCTGAGTTGAAGTATTTTACCAAGCACAAAGTACAAGTTTATGTGAGGCACAAAATACAACTTTTTAACACATGTAACATAATTATGTAAAAATATAACATGGAAATACTAAAAGTTTTTCATGTCAAATAAACCAATAAAAATATTACTAATATCATTACATTAAACAAAAAAGCTACAAAATTCACTGTAAATATATATTAATAAATAAAATAATAAAACACTATGTCATTGATGTTATGGTGCAAAAGCACCAAAACCTCTGCCACTATATAAATTATAATAACTACTAGATTCAAAAAAATGTTTTATTTGATCTGGCAAGAGTTCTTATTGATAATATCACACTCAAAGTACGGTACAACCAAACAACACCTAGTCAATTTGGAAAAGCCCTTAGTCTGCTAAGGGTGCTAAGGGTTGATCATAGAAAATTAGAAATAAGTAGTTTTAAAGGAACAATTGCAACTCAGGATTTACTGAAGATTGAAACACCAACACACACCAAGATGGTGCAGGTATCTGTACAAGCATGTACTAACCTTAAAACTGGTAAAGTACACTTAACCTATGCACCTTCAAACAGGATTAGAGCTTTAGACTATATGTATAAATATACGGTAATACAATTACACTCAAATGCAAATTATTTCAATAAAAAATAAATAACAACAAATGAAAGTCAACAAACAAATAAGGATATCTTTTCACTTAGGTTCCTTAAACAACCTTAGATTATAAACCAGATCTTTAATTAAATTTATTTTATGCAAGAGATTCTTTTGATTTTTGTCTTGCTAGCAAAAATGGATAAAATATTGATTATTCAAATGTCAAAGAATTGTCAGCATACAGTTAGAAATGCAGTCTTTAGATATTTTGTCCCTTTACAGTACTTTCAAGCTCAAAACCCATAAATTCATAATAATATCAATATAATATAATTTGACGATTCTGAGTAATATTTCAGTATACTACCGCCGTAAATGACATTTTTCTTACAACATGTAAAACTAATATATATTTTCTTTTACAAATTTCAAAGTTAAATAGCCGTTGCTTTACTTGAATCTAACAAAGGCGATGTTAATGTTTAGATTCTAATTTCTACTTTAACTTTTGTTATTTGTTGGTAAACAGAAAATCTCGGTATTAGTGGAAGTTTATAATCACAAAACTTGCTACATGAAAATATCCTCAAACCCTATTAGCAAGAATGAGAACTTATATGGTGGAGAAATTTGTACAATTCAATCAACTTTCCCAACTCAAAATCTGTATGATAAAAGCTTTGGTTATACCGAGATTCTGTTTGACATGTGACACTCAAAATTAGAAAACCTGCAATGTAACCAAAGTTAACTTTTCAATAATATAAAAATTAAAAATATATAAATGTGTATAAAATTTATAAATGAGCTGATTTTAATGTTTTTTTTACATGACGGTATGTGCTTCCAGAGTTACTACAAAGCCATTTTAAACTTAGTTTTAAGTTTAACTTAGATTAAATAAATTACGGTACATTATATGCCATTTGACAGTTTTACCTGTTTTACCAGCATTGCTGGATAACGTAACAACGTTATATTGCATTGTATAACTTATTTTTTCTTAAAATCATTTTGACACATGTACTGTTCTCCATGAATATGTAAATAAAGAATATTGTCTATAAATTGTCTATTGACGTTATGTGAAATAAAGATTTGTCTTGTCTTGTCATGATATTACAAAGTAGGGATGATATTAACGCATCCACTGCATCAGGCGTCCACTACGTCATCATTCTCATGTTTTAACATAATCATCACAGTGAATGTGTCAAGCTAACATTTTGCAATCATTTTAAACACGGGGCAGGGCCTATTGAGAGCTTTAAAGTATTCAGTATCGGCTATTGGTTCATTACTATATTGTTAGTTGAGGTTGTAAATTTTGAAGTTTTTGTTAAGATATTTTGAAGGAATGAGAGACAAAAAGATTTTAGTATGTCCCAAAGACATATTTAAGAGATTCAAAGCGTAGAATAACTATGACTATGTCAACTTTGTTCGATTAACATTGTAAAGAGTCTTAATTGTAGATCCATGGTGGATTGGTATCGCACGCGACTGAACATCATCCTCGTGCTGGTTGGATCCGCAGTCACCAGTTATATTAATTTGTATGTGACAACACGTGACACTAGGTAAAGGTCGAGGTTGAGTGGTAGAGAGGACTTTGTAGTCCTAACTTGCCTTTGTTAAACAAGACAAACTTTACCTTACCTTTAATAAAGTACAATACAAACATTAATTAGCTTACTATTGTTTTTCAAACCTGTTTTGTAAAAAAGTTTGTTTTTTATTTTGTGTGTGAAGTGTAAGAATTGTATTGAAAAGGAATCAAATTTAATCCCACCTTGGAATCCTTATACATTAAGGCATGGCAGAGTTAATCCTAAACCAAAAGATCTTTTATCCCTAAAAGAGTATTCCGAGACTCAATTTCCTACTTTCTAAACTCAACCACTAAATCACAGTACAGTAGTAAAACCACACAATGGTTCAAAATCCCTACAAAATCTTGGTTAAATATTAACAAGTTAAGTAGTTAACTAAACACGTGATGTCATCTACGTGAAAATTTCTTTGGAATGATGAACGCCAGCATGGAGTACGGACACATGTCTAGAGGCTGAGAGCTGCTGACAGCAGGACCACGGTACAGAAACGAGAGAGAGGCAGGTACCACGGACTGTGATATCGAGAGCAGTGACGTTATGTTTACCTAAAACATACACATCAGTAAGATTGATTTTGCAGGATAATTATTAAGGAAACAGCAATGGTTGTCAACCACTGTACTTTACAATTGATTTGTGCTATGAATCTTTGATGCATGACTATAATTATTATGTGCACTGTTAATTTAGTTGCAATGATTAGTAAATAAGGTGGAGAGACATACATTGCTTTTCAAACTATGGTAAAGTGGAAAACAAAACAATCTCACTAAATAGAGAACTTGAGTCATAGTACTAGAATAAATTATAATTTAGTCATATGAAACATAATAGCTAATACTTTGAATTAACTTGCGAGGCCTTTTGCTAGCAAAGCCAGTACTTACGGGCAATACAAAATTACAAATTAAAGGTTATTCAATGTTAATATAATATAAATATGTAATGTTTAATATAAAATATGTACCTTTAAATAGTGTTGCCATGCTAGCTTTGCTAGCAAAATGCCTCGCAAGTTAATTATTCCAAATATTGGATTTGTGTTTCATATTACTAAATTTAAAATTATATATCTTTTTAAATTTTAACTTAAGATGAAAATTTTAAAATAACTGCAACTTTGGGCAGAGATTGTAACGTCACACACACCTCATGAGGGAGAAAGTCTGAAATACCTTGCTGCTTGCCGGTTGACTAGAAGATGGAGAGAAGCATGTGTCCAGCTGTGTTCTGTGCAACACCAAGCCCAGCTCTGACTGACTCCTCTGCTCCAGTGAGACTATGCGCGTGTCTGGACGCGTCGGTGCTTGCACGACCGAGAACGTTGCATCCAGCCCGTCCACGCTGATAGTGTCTGTAGCCAGCAGTCGCAGCAGTGGCGAGTTGAGACTCTCCAGTGCAGAGAACGTCACTTCCGTGTGACTTGGCTCTTGTGTCGGGCAGTCCTCCTTGCAACAGAAATCTTACAGTAGAACCTCACCCACCCGGTCTCATTTATAAATATGTTCTTGAATTGGTCACAACGTTTCACTTGAGATTTTTAAAAGAATCTGTTAATAAGAAGAAAGTAAGAAAATAGAAACAGCCTCTAAGTTTCAAAGGTTCAGTTTCTTCTTCCTTGGAAGCTATTGTATGAAAGTGAAATATGCTATTCAAAAAATCAAAAAAGTAATAAAATGACAAAACTTATCTCAATTAACGCTGCTATTCACACCTTTTGCTGGATACACTTAACACTATCACATCGTTGGGTGTCTGCAGTTTACATTGACAAAAATGCAGTTTTCAAACTCACCCGTTGGGGTTCCTCCAAGACAAGTCTGAACAGTGAGAGAGTCGGTCGGTTGTCCATCACGCCTTGGTCTAGACCTCGGTTGTCATCTTGAAGCAACTTGCGATCTTGCATCACCTGTAACACGCGATGGGTTAGTTCAGAAGCATTGTGTAACATAGTGAATAGTAATCAAACAGGCTTGAATACAAGGGAATTTATTTAAGCTATTTACATAAGCTGCAAGGTTTTACCCAATGGCAAGAGCAGAAATAAAAATAGCCCTACCATGAATCATAGCAAATTTACTGAAACGAGGGATAATTTACAGCGGAAGAGCCTTTTGGTAGGGAATTTCCCCTTGCAAATAAAATTGTTGTCCATACAAACTCAGTATACACATTTATGTTACCCTCTTAAGTCAACAAAATCGTTAAGCCAAACCAAGATGGTAGTGGAAAACTGTTTCTACCGCCATCTTGGTTTGGCTGAACAGATTTCGTTGACATTTGGTTTAGATGTTCATTAGAGTAATATTAATTTTAATACTAAGTTTCATGAGGATCCGATCATAAATACATTTTTTATAGCATAAAACCCATTTTGAGGGGAAACACTCTAGCAAAGGTCTGGTCAACCGATTTTGCTGGTTAACAAGCTTAACCTAGAGATTTACAAAACGACTATTTGTAACAAATTTGGTGAAAATGAAACAACTACGGAAAGTGCTAATACTGCAATATATCTTTTCATTTAACTCTGAAAAAAAGACAATGACGTTAGCCTGACCTCGATCTGTCCTTCCTTGAGCGCAGCCGCACCTAGGGTTGTGCAGAGAGTAAGGTAAGCCGAACATCATCATCCTCTATGTACAGAGTCGTCGGCATCGGGTAGAAGTTACCCTGCAGCGGCAACTTGGTCAGCCTCTTCCGCCGTATAATCTGTAATTAATTAACCGCCATTCAATCAGCTACATTTTACTGTTTCCAAAACAATATGCTATCAAAATGGAATAGAAAGGAGAGCAGGCTCACCTAAATAAAAGTAGAAACACATAAAAGAACACGGACTGTCAAACTTTCAGTCTTACTAGTGCCTTTGTCAAGACAAAAAGAGATAACTTAAAATAGTACATTAAGAGAGACAAACTTTGAGAAACCACATTCAATTAACTGAAGTTGTTATAATTATTTTTTTTAACATTACTAAAATATAGTTTAATAATTGTTGTAATTGTTTGATACTTAGAAGTTTGTGAGTTCTCTGGAAAATAGTTTTCTATATTTTAACTGTTATATAATGTTTTACATGCCAAAAAAGTATGTTTTAAAATTAATAAAAAGTCAACTAAATAAGTTTTTTTAAACTTATTACTAAACTAATACTAAACTAAGTAAGAATAATAAAATTATGATTGTTTTTGTTACGATGATTATATTGTACAGTGTTATTATTCTGGTTATGTTATTGATTGACCTAATTGTTGTTTTATTTACAAGAACTCTAAGATTTAAGAGGGCACTTGGCCAGATATGCTACTATCTAAGAGTTCAATTTCTATTTGAATTGCTTCAATAGTTCAGAAAATATCCAACCAACAAAACTCGGCAGAAATTAGTCAAGTGAACTCAGGTTATTTTAATGAATGAGTTAGACTTTGTTGTTCTGGTTCTATTCAGCCACAACTTAACCTAAGAGCAAAAGACTTACCTGAAGGCCGTTCAGGTCAGTATAAAACACATTGTTGTTGTTGATGTTGCTCGACAACCTCATGGAAAGCTCATAGTTGGTGTTCAATGAGGAAATATCTACAAGATTGTGAATCTCCAATCCAAGACCATCCGCACCTGGAAAACATAGGTAAGAGCTCTCATTGATAGTTTACTTTTAGGTATAATAATCCTGTACAGGTTTTAAAAACCTAAACCTGTTGATTTTAACCTTTTAATAAGTGGACTTGTGGCAGGTTGGAATTGTGGGCGACTTCGGAACTCATCACTCTGCTGGTGCAGGTTTGTTCCCCATAGTCATCACTTAATTTGTAATGTGACTATCTGGTAGCGCTAGGTAAAGGTCGGGGTTGAGTCGTAGAGAAGACTTTGTAGTCCTAACTTCACCTTGTTATACGAGACAAACTTTACCTTTTTGAAAAGGTATAGAAAAAGTATTTCAACGATGGCATAATGGTAAGTAATAAGTATGTTAATCACACATAAAATCAAACTGAATTAAAATAATTTAGACTTTAAATTTTTTGAATCATTTTAAAGTAATTTTAGTTTTTAAACTATGGGTAGAAATGCTACAGCACAGTTTAAGAGCTTCAATGTCAAAAATTCACTTTTATTGGCTGCTCTAATATACCTAGGGTTCTCATGTTTCTCCTTAAACACATACCTGGTGGATTATTGATGATGACTGTGTGTTGTACATTAGGAAGCTGTACAAACACCTTGGAGAGGATAGGTCCAGAGAACACTAGAGTCAGAGGTGACTGGAACCTCAAGTTCTGCCCTTCACTGTCCGGTAAGAACAAGTAAGCGCCACTGCGCTCCTTGCCAGGCCTGGCCGCGTACCTGTCAAACATACAGTGCACTCAGAGCAGTGAAATCCTTAGCTGATGTACAAGACTGTTATTTAGTCTGTGTTAGTTTAACTTTGAACAGTTTACCGTATATACTTGAATCTAAGGCCCAATTTATTTACCATATTTTAGGCTCTAAAATAAGATTAGATCTTATATACACAATGGGATAAAAATATTGAAGAATTACAAAACACTCAAAACATCAACAAAACATTCAGGTAGGCCGAGGAAATTTAGGAAACACAGGAACCACAATAGAGTTGTATATTGTGTTGCTATTTTGAAGTGGAATGGAAGAATAGTTTAAAAAAGAGAAAGTGACTGTGGGACTCAGATTTGCTTCTCATTTGCATTTGTGTTCTCCTTCCTTCCCCCCCCCCCTTGTCTGCAGGTTGGTGGGTGGGAAGAAAAGAAGAAGGGATGTAGTAGCATATAAGAGGAGATGCACATCTGCAAATCAAACTAGCTTGGAAATATGGGTAAATCACCAGTGACAAAAGAAACATGAACTAACTGACTACAAAAATAGTCCCTTGCCAGACCTCAGCCCCAGGTGCCTTTATTTCTCTACCTGCTTTTTCTTTACCTTCTCTGCTGACTTCTTTATTACTGTCCTACATTTCCAACAATTTTAGATTGCTTTGTTTCTTGAACTATTTATGCTATTTTTTGTTGTTTGTTTTTAAAAGTACAAAAGTTATAACTCACCTCACAAAGTTGAGATGTAAAGGTATTGTTTTACCAGTTTTCTTCAAAGTCACAGCTTTCAGGAGACTGGATTTGCTGAATGCAGCAGACATAATATCATTCTGGATGGAAAATTCTTTATTACTCTCAAACTCATTTACCCAATCCTCGAACATCTCTTTTTGGCTGTGGGTCCATCCCGAGTTCATCACTTTGATCTTCACTCTGGTTGCTCTAGAAGAAAAATCAAATATTTTTAGCCAACACTGGAATCACAAAAATGAAAAATGTTTGAATACCTTAAAAGAGTTGTTGGTTATCTCCAAATATTGTTTACAACTGCTGTTGTTTATTTACTTTTCCACAACCATTATTTGGATTGTTAGTTCAGAACGTGCAGCACTACTATTTTGCTTCAGAAATTGTTAACGAGAAGAATCCTTAGGCACTTGCAAAAGATAGGACTTAGGAGTCAATATACAGGAGACTCTATTTAGGAAATGTCAAGGAGCAGAGGAGACAGCCCAACGTGTTATCTTTGAATGTCCAGTTCTGCATCAGCAACGATTGAGGCTCCTTGAAGCCCATTGGTACTGTAACCACAAGCTACAACTTTTTTAATTTCTTCATTTTCCCATATTAATATTTTTACTAAAACTACTTTATCCCTTTCTTTCCAAGCTCATAGCTCTTACCAATCCATCTCCGATACCAGCAACCAGCACCCATTGCCTGGACAACTTCCTTTCATGGTGTAACAGTAGCCCTTAGACTTTTTAGAACAACATTCTAAACCATGAGAACAATCATTAAGTCGATGCTGGGCAAAGAAGAATTCATATTACCTGTAGTCCTCGGGACTATCAGCTATTCTCTTCATGACCAATTAAAATCATATCTATTCGCATAGTCACTTACTTAGACCTGATTATGAAGTGGTCAGAGGTTTCCAGCAGATTCTTTTTTCACCCAGAGGTAGACATCAATTCTCCCAGGTCTTGAGACTGTCAACTATGCTGCCTCTGTGGTGTGTTCACCTGTGTTGTTAAGCGCCAGTGCCATATTTTAAAATGGATTAATTGGATATTTCATAAAATAAGTAAGTGCAAAATCATTTGTATAACAAAATGTGAACTTGGTCATTCTACTTCATTTCTTTAATAGTTAAATTATTCAAAGAAAAGCATTACCATTTCAATAACGCAATGTTAATACTGCAGTGGTAAACAGCATGATAAAAGCCACAAGGCTTAAACATATAATTTTAATTCAAATTTCTAACAGTCTCAGTATTCTTTTATTAATCTTAGTTAGTCAAAATATAAAAAGGTTGGTCATATTCTTGTCTTAGGTATAATACTAATTTTTATAAGTTTTTATCTTTCCAATACAATTCAGTACAACAATTTTCACTTCCTTTATTTAATTAGTAATTAAAATAATAGCTTGAAAGTTAACAGTCAGATCTTTCCTCTTGTGTATCTCCACTGCCAATCGTAGTTTGGCTACACTCTTAAATACCTCTTTAAAAACCAACAATAAAATCCTTTATATAATCTACCTTTTTACAGTACACTGATGGAGGACATGAACAGGCTGATCAAGTGAACAAGAAGATCTTAATGTACTCTAAAGGTCTGGGCTTTGATCCCAAGTAGGCATACTATGACATGAGAGTGCACAAAAAGCCAGATGGCTGAGAGGAAATTACCCGAACATCCAAAGTTTGGCCCTCATTTATATATGAAAACAAACTATGTCTTTGTTCTACAAGATGAAACTGTCCACCTAACAAGTACTTACTTGGAATTGTCTTCGGGGGAGACTGTGTGAATATAGTATGTGGTGAGGGACAGTGCGTCAACACTGGCCACAAACGATAAGTCGTAGCACTCGCTGTGCACATCAACTAGTTGACACTGGGGCTCAACTTGAGCGGCCAGAACGTTACCCTTCCAATCAGTCACCTGACAAAAACATAGCAAAATATTTATTTGTGCATATTGTTGTGTAATCTGTAACCCTATCTGGACCATACTTTTTTGTATATTGGCATTGCCGGTTAATTACTAAAACATTAATTACAGTTAAACAATTTTATTTGGCTGGTTAAAAAAAACACCAAACTGTGACCCTTATTATAGCCTTTGAAATACCCTGTTCAAACTAACAAAGAACTTGAGGAAAAGATGTTATGGGATAAAACCTACAACACGGATTGTATGAACTAATTTAAAGTTATGAATATATGTTTAAAGGACTTGTCTTTCAATAGTAATAAATACAACAAAGTTCCAGTTTTCAATTTTTCCCTTTCTGGAACTCCTGTATTGCGAACACCCTGCTAATAAACTACTGGCTGATTTAAATATTATTGTAATAAGTAAAAATGAATATCAAACAGATAAAACACCCTTGATAAAATATTTTGTAATTGAAACATTTTTCAGTTACACAATATTTTACCAAGGATGTTTTATCAGTTTGATATTTATTTGTATTCAAAAGTATAACATCCCTTCAACTTCAAATCATTCATTGTAATAAGTATTACATAATATTATTTTTTGTCTTTTAGTGATCCTCAGCAACAATTTTGATGGGCTAGACTGTACATTATTATTAAAATAAACATAATAAAGTAATAACACTAATTTAACTACATAATTGACTTTACAATTCCTAACATTTCCCATCCACTTTATCATACCTTGAGATCTGGGGTGGAAACCCGCAGTGTGATGACTTCTTGCCGATGCCACGTCAGGGAGTTGAAGATAACCACTTTCTGCAGCTCTTTGATAGAGTTGAACACCAACACTTTCTTGTCAGGCAGATTGTACGCCAGCTTTCTCACATGGTCCAGGTCAAAGTAGACTCTGTCTTCGTCCAGTTTGTACGTATCCTGCAAGCATGTAACATTGTCAGTATTGCACCTTTTCATATTCATTCAAAGTCCAAACAGAAGTTCACTTTTCACTGTACACTGCACTGCACAGTATTCTAAGTTTAGTATAAATGTAGCAAATATATTTAAAATTTATGAAAAATAATTAAAATCAAGAACAAACTAAAAACATATTTGAATCACAGCAGCACAGCAGAATTCACATGATAGATTGTTCTATTAAAACTATATTTTTGCTGACATCCGGTCACCGCTTATGGTAAAACTAAGTGACTTTTACCATTAATTCAGATGTGGCATGCTATAGGGAAGGATGGCACTTGTTGGAGTCCATACAATAGATGTCCAAAAGCCAAACCCACGCCAGTGGCGTAGTAGACTGCAATAGTAGGAAACAATTATATATACTGCAAAAATATGTAACATCCTTCTCCATAGCATGCCACATCTATAAGGGGTATAACAAATCAATGCTTTAAATTTTAATCTTGTCCTTGTATTCTGCAACTTAATTCAATACTAATAAAAATTAGATTCAAAAGTTGTTCAATAACTTAAATAAAACTTTGGGTATGACCATGTAAATATGAATCAAGAATAGCATCTAGTTTATCAAACAACCATAAACCCTAACACTCCATACACAAAAGTGGTTTTGTTACAATTTGGCTTTCTTCATGTAAAAGATTTTTAATTTAGATCTCATAGGCTGTATAATTTGACAACTCAAAAATATAAAAAGAAATTCTGTAAAAAACCAAAATTGAATACATTTTACCTTGACTGGACTAAGAAGGTAGTGTGTTGAAAGCTGCATCACATTTTGGCAGTTGTTTAAAGCAGCTAACATCCTGTTAAATTAAAGAAGAGTATATCGTAAGTAAAAAACATGGTACATTACATTGAATTACTTTTTCAAACCGCTGACCTTTCTTGGTATTCAACAATTTTGTATATTTGTCACTAATACAACTGTGTTAAAAATTGTAACTGTCAATTTCTTGGAAAACTTTTGTTTTTAAGAATTTTAATTCAAAATTATATTACTATTTGCAGGCATCTATCTACAGCAATGTCTTAGTTTCTACTACACTTGCCAGACATTTCTTCCTCCCAAGAAATACCAGCTCCGCAACAAACAACAATAGGCAAGCACCAAACTGACTTACTCTATTCGCTGTAGTCTATGACCATTATGATCTTTGGCTGTGCCAGTGACACCGTCATGGTGTTGAAACAGCTGCCAGACCTTACTTTGAAAACAAAACAACAATAGGCAGGCACCAAACTGACTTACTTATTCGCCGTAGTCTGCGACCACATGATCTTGGCTGTGCCAGTGACACCGTCAAGTGGTGTTGAAACAGCCGCCAGACTGCTACCAGCTTGAAACAAACAACACAATAGGCAAGCACCAAACTGACTTACTCTATTCCCAGAATCTATGACCACATGATCTTTATTGTGCCAGTGACACCGCCGTGGTGTTGAAACAGCGCTAGACTGCTACGAGCTTGAAACAAATAACAATAGGCAAGCACCAAACTGACTTACTTATTCTACAGAATTCATATGACCACATGATCTTTGGCTAAAGTAGTGACACCGCCACGGTGTTGCTGAAACAGCGCCAGACTGCGCCGAATGAAACAAACAACAATATGTGCAAAGTTCAACATACTGCACCAGCAACGGCTGTTAGCGACACGCCGTGGCGTTGAAATACGCTAGACCGTCGCAGTTTGAAACAGTCAACAATAGGCAAGCACCAAACTGATTTCATTTATTGCCGTAGTCTGGCGACCATTATGACTTTGGTTGCCAGTGATACCAACTTTGTGTTGAAACAGGCTTAGACTGCTACGCAGCTTGAAAACAAATAACAATAGGCAAGCACCAAATGACTTACTTTATTCGCAAGGCCTATCCACATCTTTGGCTGTTCCAGTGACACCGCCTTGGTGTTGAAACACCTAGATCAAGCGCTGAGTTTGAAACAACAACAATAGGCAAGCACCAAACTGACTTACTTATTCACAGTAGTCTATGACCACATGATCTTTGGCTGTGCCAGTGACACCGCCGTGGTGTTGAAACAGCGCTAGACTGCTACGAGCTTGAAACAAATAACAATAGGCAAGCACCAAACTGACTTACTTATTCTACAGAATTCATATGACCACATGATCTTTGGCTAAAGTAGTGACACCGCCACGGTGTTGCTGAAACAGCGCCAGACTGCGCCGAATGAAACAAACAACAATATGTGCAAAGTTCAACATACTGCACCAGCAACGGCTGTTAGCGACACGCCGTGGCGTTGAAATACGCTAGACCGTCGCAGTTTGAAACAGTCAACAATAGGCAAGCACCAAACTGATTTCATTTATTGCCGTAGTCTGGCGACCATTATGACTTTGGTTGCCAGTGATACCAACTTTGTGTTGAAACAGGCTTAGACTGCTACGCAGCTTGAAAACAAATAACAATAGGCAAGCACCAAATGACTTACTTATTCGCAAGGCCTATCCACATCTTTGGCTGTTCCAGTGACACCGCCTTGGTGTTGAAACACCTAGATCAAGCGCTGAGTTTGAAACAACAACAATAGGCAAGCACCAAACTGACTTACTTATTCGCGTAGTCTATGACCACATGATCTTTGGCTGTGCCAGTGACACCGTCGTGGTGTTGAAACAGCTAGACTGCTACGAGCTTGAAACAAGGACTCGGTGAGACGAGGCGACCACGTGAGACCTCTGAGTGATGCCAGGCTGGACAGCAAGTCTGCCGTGCGCAGGTAATCCTGCAGTACTCGGTCCATGCGTTTGTAGAACGGACGCGAAGTGTAGTACCTGCACAGCAAGACAGGTTGCAGATGTAGTTACAAGAGAGTTATGCTTCTCGTTTAACATTTATGAATATTCAACAGTTTTTGAACCTATATTCCATACATGGTTATCTCTGATGAACTTTGACCTATGCGAAGCCAGGATATCAAATATCGACATTGATATCGAGAGTCTACGGCTATCAGGTGAGTTCGTAACAAAAAGCTGAGATGACAAAATTTAGGCTTTAATCTGATTGATTCTTAGGAGCTCAAAGCTAATCACTTATAAGGGCTTTGGTCCTGGAGTAACCACGAATCTCCACTTAGTTCAAGAGGTTCAAGCTCAGCATTGCCAAAGATTTGCTTAAGTTTGATTGTTGAATGTTCAATCATGACTGAGACATTTTTTCCTTTCCAGGCAATGCCATATCTTTTGAAGAACCAATGTTAAGCAACTATAAAAGATTACAACCAAATATTTGTATTTGAATTGAATACAAAGTAATAAACAGTTATATATTGTATCTTCTACAATGTTTTACTTCCTTTAATTAGTTTTCTTAAATAAAGAAATGTTATATACAAATAGTTCTATTTTCATATATTTTACCATCTATATATTTCGAGCCAAATATTTGGGTTTCTGTACTGCCACCAATCATCCCCACAACGGTATTTTTAGGTGATAATTTTCACAGTATTTGTATTCATCATAAACGGATTTAGCTATACTATTAAAGTTGTAATAATTAAAACAACTTGTTTAGATTTTTTAGTTAAAATTTAAAGAATAATTAACAAAAAGGCTCTTTACTCCCATGAATATATGAATTACTAGTTTTTAGCTTCCTTCTAATTTATTCTGTAAACGGTTTCAAAGGTTACATTATTTTATTCTATTATGTTAAATTGTAATAATAATTTGAATATAAATTAAGTTGTTTTTAAAAGTATATAGATTTCATTTTTAATAATTACACATTACTAAATTGTACATTAATGTAACCTTGAATTAATTGATATTTGATTGAAACCTTGTTGTATTAACACCATTCAATGATTTTTACAAAAATGTGTTACAATTTGTGAATAAAGAGATTTTGACTTTGACTGTACCAACATTGAGTTTGATGTAGATTAGGAAGCTTGACTTATTTAACCCCATCTAGAAGCTGGATACGCTGGAAGCCTCACCACTAGAAGGGCACGTCAGCAAATCCTGCTTATTGTAAAGCTAGCGGAGAAAGAGCATTAAAACTGGATAGCCAATATCTGATGCATTCCGCCACGCTCAGCACTGTTAAACTGTCCAGCAGAAATGTAACACCTACCTTTTCTAGTCCCTTTCTACTGAAATCCCCAGTCAATCTAGAGAACAATGGTTCAGAACCCTTGAGTTCTCTTCTGTCTGGCAGACTACTCAGACTAGATATTAATTAAGATAGATAGGTAATGAGTTACACAAATACAAATTATGTGATCTAGAATTTATGATCATATTTGTTTGCTGTACCTGGTCATATTAGGCAGTCACAAGGCAAAACTACCAGCCTGAGTCACAACCTGGGGTGTACAATGAGTTAACAATCACTTACCCACTCCAGTAGTGGTCATCTCTGTCTGCGTAAGTAAAGAAGTCACCAGACAGGCTGGGGAAATTTTCCACTGGTCTCTCCCTTAGAACTGCGTCAAAATAGTCGGACAGTGTTCCAAATTGAATCTGTCAATAGAAACAGAATAAATGAGATTATAGGTGAATGAAATATCTCAAATAACTTGGGTACAGGTGTTCTCCTTTCTAAAAATGTCCTCAGAGTAGAATTCAAACACAATATATTGACCAACAAAGATTTAAATTTAACGTATATTTCATTTAAAACAATAAATTAATATTTTGCTCTGCTCCTTTAACAGCAACTGGAGAAAAGTACATTAATTTCACCCCTTAACTACCATACATGAAACAGAACAGACCACCGACAGTGGCTCTACTACCACGTGGTGAGACGTTCTGATGCAATCAGCTGTTTCCACCACAACCGTACTAAAATACTGCTGTTTGCCTCTTTGTAGCGGTGGTTCTGTGTACTAATAGTATAGATTTTCAACCTGTTTTGTTAGTGCTGCCTTTTTGCAGAAGTTATTCCAACTTGGTTTTATGTCTGGTTTTTATTCCTATCTTGTGTTTTCATTCCACTTTACCTGTTTCCAGATGACAAGAAAAATTGATATATTCTAATGGAATGTTAGCACCAGCTGATTGTCGGTGAATTAGACTTTATTCCATTGGGCTTGCTGTAGTTTTATATGTAATAAATTATAAAGTCTAGACTATGAATGATCGTTGCCAAGTTATTCTAACATAGTTTAAGTGAATTATGTGAATGCATAACATTGTAATTTAGTGGTTGAGTGGTTTTTCTTTGTTGGATCTTTGATTATAGAGGGATGTAAGAAGTAGCCTAAGTAATTTAGAACTTTCCGGTTTTAATCACAAAATAAGAACCACTTATAAGGTGGTTTCTGCTTAAAAACCCTACATTGGCGCATCTACCAGACGATGGAACATAGTTAAGGAGCCTGAAAGCCCAAACCCAATTTTTAATTCCCATTTTCTCAAGACCAATTCTTAATTACATTCTTGACCGAGTTTATAACAGTTACTGACGTGAACGTTGAGCAGTGGGTTGTTGTTCATGTAATCGAACAGCCTCTGGTAGTTGGTGTACTGTGCGTCCCACTCTGTAGGGTGGTCGTAGCGGAAGTCGTCGCCTAGAGGTGCGATCACCACATTGGTGGCGTACAGCTGCGCCTTCTTGCGGTACTGGTCCAGCAGCATTTCAGCCCTGCAAGGTTAAACGCAAAGTGTGAAGTTTACAGCTTATACAAACCAGCTTGGTAAATACTGAGAGTCAGCGTACAATTTAAAAGGTAAAGTTTGTCTTGTTTATCGAGGCAAAGTTAGGAGTACAAAGCCCTCTCTACTAATCAACCTCGACCTTTACCTAGCGTTACTGTATGGTCACATTAACGGGGACTGCGGGGATCTAATCCGCGTCAGCAGAATGATCAGCTCCGGAGTTGTGTACGATTTCAATCCGTCACGGATCCGCAATTTAGTTTCTATCTTTGACTGCTCATTGAATTCTCACTATATTTTTTTAAACACTAGTGGTCACTGAGCTGATAATCATCTTTATTGAGCCAGAGAGGTCTTAATTGATTGGAATTATACTTTTTATTCAAGTTAAAATTTTACTGGTGTTTTGGGTTTTTAACACCTCTTGAGAGACCCTGCACTTTTCCCTTGAGCTTACCCTTCCACCCCTAATAACGTTGCCTGTGCAAGCCTTTATGTATTAGCTTATGCATTATACATTACTGTAGTTATACATTATAAACCAACAAATTCTACGTTCTTTTACTCTCCAATTAATTGACTACAAGAATATGTCATAAGTTTTCAGAAGTCCTTTACATGTAGGAGTTTTAGATATTGTGATACAATGTATATTTTTGTATGCAATAAACTAAAAATTGATTTGATCCAAGATCTAGTTACGCACCGATGAGCGACGTTGCTGTCAGTGATGAGTTGTGGGGGAACACGCCAGGGGCAGGTGAACCCGTAGCCAGGCAGCCGCTTGAAGTCAAACTGACAACAGACCTTGGGGTCAGGGCCACATGTGTGCGGTACGTCGTAACTGTAGAACGGCATCATGTGCGTCAACAAGTCTGTTGTCCCGTTGCCATCTGGTCACAAACCGAACAAAAAATAACTGTTTAATCTGTTTATTTATTTATACATAAACGGCAAACACCAATTTACAGTTCACTTGCTTAACATACAGTATGGCTAAAAAGATTAGTGTAACAACAGTAGTAATAAAGTTTACTGAGTTGATCAATTAAATTTCAAACAGAATTAGCGGAGAGTCTCACCCCATGTTTGCCTCCATCTAAATTCAAGTTCTTTTCTTTTGGCTAAATACTTTTTTACAGAGTAGTGTGTCCTTTGGATGAGTATTGATTCTACGCCCATTTTCTTTAATAGGTAAGGCATTGTTGGTGAGTGACCAAAGGGATCAATAGCCCAGCCAGACCTGGAAAAAGAAGACAGTTAAAAGTTAAAACTCTTTCTAGCCCTTAAAATAATTTATCTTCTTTATAGAATGTTTTGAACATGAAGAGCTGTGAGCAAGGGTTTTATTTTTAGAAGAAAAGCTGATAGAAAATACAGCCAGCTTACATGAAATTGGGATCAGATAAGCCAAAGTAGCTTAGGGAAATCCCAAAATCTCTTTAAACATGTATCTTTTAAATGCTTTGTTTGGGGGGATGGGTAGGCTTGAAAAGTTAACTTGCCAATCCCCATGGACCTAGGTAGTCTGTCCGGTGACCTAATTACAACAAACTAACCAGTGACTGTTGACTGAGGTTTCATGTGCAACCGAATCAGCAACCATGTTTTCTTGAGTGAAGGTTAGGTCCAACCACACATGCTGTTTATTTTATAGCAAGTACAACTCAGCTTGTGGTACTATAAAAGCATAATGGAAAACTGAGAAGACTAGAAAGAAGAGAATAGAGGAAGTAGAAAGGAAAATAAAAGTAATTAAAAATGTCCTGAGGTAGAGAGAAACACAAGAGTAAGCATATGAATGAATGAATGAATTTATTGTTTCTTTCTTCGCAATACAACGATACAGTATATAATACATTTGTAAAACATATATGTACTCAACAATTTCACATAATTTACAAGGTAACTTAACTATTTTCTAATATGAGCCGTAGCTTTGATGATTAAAGCACATCACTCAAGTTTCAAGTTTGATCTTAGCTAAATAGCACTTACTCCATTCAAGTGAGAATAGGTAATCATTAGGTCATATAGAAAAGAAAACTTACTTAGTAGTCTTATATTCAACCCAAATCAGGTTAACTTTAGATACAACTTAGGTTCTTATTATACTAGACAGACTGATTGCTTTACCTGGGAGTGTAATTTAAATGGGTTTAAAGCCACGCGTGGCCGTAGGTCAACTGCTGAAGTATGGCGTAATAGTGAGCATTAGCTTCATCGTTCATCACCCACCCTCCCGTTACAATCTCTAGCTGCCGCCTCTTGAGTAATCTGCAATCATCAACTTATATCATACACAGTTTTAAACTGTACAGGGGTGGATTGAAGCTAGTTGTGAAATTAACAATTGCAAATTTCAGCTCTTTTACATGAATTTATGTTCAGTAATGGTTTTGTGGCTTATAGGTCATAAGTCTTTAGCAATTATCCATTCGAAAAATGTTCTATTCATAAAAATGTATTACGATGTTACCCGTACAAAACATCATGAAAATCTGTAGTCGTTTTGAAACGACAGCCACAAAACAGGGTTTTTACTATAAGAGTCAAATTAGTAGTCTGATTTTAATAAAATTTGGTATGACTCCTTATATGATCTTTATTAGAACCTGTAGTAAAATAACACATAATCTGAGGCTAAAAGCCGAAACAAGGATGTGAGCTGCATAACTAGACCAATTATATTGCAAGTCTACAACCAATATCTTTTAATACATTATAATTATACAATTCTTTAATCATTAGGAATTTGACCAACTAATCTTCTTGGTACTTTTAAAAATAAAAACTATTTTCTATCGTTAATTGAAATCTTGGTAAGAGAGATTTTACAATTATTGTTTTGTTTTTATGTTTGTTTACAATAAAATAACTTAGACCATTGTTTTATTTAAAAAAAACATACTAATGCCTAATTGAAATTTTTAAATATTCAAGACAATTTCACCGCCAAAACTTAAAACAATTCTTTTGTTTGTTTTGTACATTTGATTTTATTTGAAATACACAGACACAATTACGTTTTGAGAATACAATAGAAAAACACAACTTACAGTTTGACTTTATCCTTCATGTCATCATTGATTTCTTGCCACCATAACGAAAAGAATGAGATTTCTGCCCAAATGAATTTTCTCCTTGGATCTTCCATCAGTTTTAGCACCATATTGTTCAATATTGATCTGGTTTGACTTTGGTAATAGTCTTCAAAGGTCTTTTTCCAACCTGGAATCAAAGTAAGAGAACACAGTAGAACAACTCTTACCGAAGTAAAGGAAGGGAAAGTCACTCCAGATAGCAAAACCATAGTTTTGAAAAGGCTACCAAAACTGACCTGTTGGTTAGCAGCAGGAGACAGACACATAGTAATGTGACTTATAGTTCAGTACACTGAAACAGGTAGCCGTCAGCTAGAAATCACAAGTCAATGTTGACCAGTGAAACACCCTAACCCTATCCAGTGGTGTAACTAAGCCATGAAGTGCCCCACCAGGGTTCACCCCCCCCCCTTATCATACAAACCAACAAAAACTCAGTCAAGTGACCTTTGTTTTGATTTTGTATATGTTAATTTACATCAATAACATGATGAGCTACACAGTAGCATCTTTTTGTCGTGGTTATATATCAAATGAGTGTGTAGGCCTATAACTCTAACTACTGCAGTATAACCTAACCTAACCTGAGAAAATAAAAGTTATTTTTAAGTTTGGCATGTGTAATAATAAAGTTAAATGATATTGTTATTTGCTGAGGCGTCAGGGTAGGGTGATGTGTGTGTGCCTGCGTAGTGCACCCTGCGGTTGGTGGTTGAACGACTCATCACTGACACGGCTCAAGCCACTCTCAGTTAGCTATACAGACTACAGTACAGGGCTGAGGAGAGAGGTGATGCCTGACGGGCGATGGACAAGTCCATGCTAGCACAAAGCCACAATCTCATTCCATTCAAATACAACTATAGGCTAATTATGTTTACTTATTATACAACAAACAATTATGGCTTATAGTGTTTTATCATTATGGGGTATTTTTTATTTGCCAAAATGTACTTCTATTAAATATAAAATTTAATTTTTCACTCTGCCGATCGCTGATGATTGGCCAGTCACATAGCGTCACGCCATCCGGCCCCTGGGCTGCTGCCCTCCCCACACGGCGGGCTCCGCGGGGTGTTATTTACGCCACTGACTCTATCCACTACTACGTTAATCATGTGACTTTCTTCACTTGTAGTCTGATCAAGCTTTGTCTCATAGCAGGACCAGCCCCAAACAGCTCTCGCCAAGAAAGTAAAAACATTCAAAGCTTTACTTTGAGGTTGAAGTTAAGACTCCTAGCATTTAACTTTACACACAATTTGTAAGTAAAAATGAACTAATAATTGTAAACAAAATTATGAGTATAGTGTAGCTCTTATTCATATTCAAGTGTATTGAAAGGGTCCTAAAAACTGGTACTGTGTGTGTGTAATTTTGTTATAGATCTTAATTGTATAAACGCTAAATAGCTAATTTATTACTAAATAAATTTGAAGACAAAATATCTGGACCGAATCGATTTGAACCCGGTCTGCTAGGCGGTTATGCTAAACCACTACACCATTACGTCGTATAGTTGTAATCCTTGCGTAAAACTTGAGAAGATCTGACACTTTTAAATCATAACTTTTTGTCTAAGCCAAAAAGAACTAACTAGGGAAATTTTGATTTTAAAAAGATACCATGTTCACTCTAATGATTTCTTTAAGAAATAACACGGGGGCAATAAGAGAAAACTTAGAGGTCCACTTAGATATTAGCCACTCAAATTCCAAAAGTTACAATCTACAGTAAATTCTAAATTATATAAAGAAATTGTTAAAATCTAATATTCAAAATTTACTAATAGAACTTTATGGAAGAATTATGTATCGGTTTTAAGACCGAACACTTCATAGAATTGTAAGCCAAAAGAACTACCACTTAATTGTTTATAGTAACACTGTACAAAATTATGCATAAATTCATTTCATTATACAGGAATTTTAATTTTTAACAAGATGATGAAGATGGTGAACTTATAGTAGGAGCTTCTTCTGGCGTACTCTAAATCATAATTAGATTAAGTCAAATTATCTTCTTAAATTCTTTTTGTTGACAAAAGAAAATGTGTAGTTTTTATTTTTGTTTATTTAGCAAAAAGAGAAGATAAATAAACCAATAGAATATAAATAGTAATGTAAACCAATTCTATATTCGTACAAACAAATGAAAAGATGAATAAAAAATGTTGTCTTGTATTGTAGTAAACTCACACACCTGGGTCATTGTGAGAATGTGGAACTACAAACACTTTAAGCTTGTTTTGTTGGCTCCACTGGTCTTGGTTGTAAACAACGTTCCACCCTTGCTTCCACACCCCTCCATCCAGATTGTCGAATTTGAGCTCATCATAAACTCTCAACATCTAAAACAATATAAACAATATTCAAAATTGTTTGTTTTTTTATATTGACCAGTGACAATCTTCAAATGCCTGAATAATCTGGTAAGATGTGTATGTATTAACCGATAAACCTACAAGGTATTTGTTTAAATACAAGATAAGAAAATCATTAATAAGATTCTTTTAAAATAATGCAAATATACCTGAACATTAACTTGTGTGTCAGGGTATGGTTGGTTGGCACAAGATGACGCAGACAGGAAATTGAACACCGCCTTGGCATTTTGTTTCTGAAAATATAAAATAAAGTGAACACTTAGTACGCCAAATCTTAGCACTGTCTTACTAAAAGAAAGAAGAAAGAAAGTTACAGTCTTAGTAACTTTAATTCAATGATAGCTCCATAGTACTTTTTCTAGTGTTGGGTAATGTTAAAAATAACTTGTTACCAGTACTTTATTGTAGTTGAAAAAACAGAGGAGCTAATTCTCAATATTCTACTAAACTTGCCACACTGGGAAGCCTTAGATGCGCCAAACATTGTGTACATGAAAGATATGCAAGGGCGGTCTTAGTTTAGCACATAAGATGCAAACACACCACAAGTTTTAAATTTAAAATATCACTCCAACTCTAAACGAGTAAACACCATTCCAAAATCAGCATGAAAACAGCAAGTTACTTTTTCTAATAGTTTTAGCTGCTACTTTTTTCCTAAATCAGTTTTTAGTTTCAATAAGCTAACATTTTAGGCGAGTAGTTTTAATTTTAGGGAGCTACTTTTTGGAATTGGGTTACACAACAATGCTTTTTTGAAGATTTATACTTTAAACTGAAAAAAAAACTAAATGTGTTAAACTTGTACAGTAGGTTCTCGTAAGTTCAGTCTCGCTTGGTCGGACTGGCTCTCTGAGCATGAGTCACGCACTTGCCGGACGTGAGCAGGCAGCAAGTTTCAACTTGTTTATTGTATTCTTTGTTTAGTTCATCAGTTCGGACGTTAGAAGTTTTTCATACTTTATTCTGAGTTGTATGTTCATCATGTTCATTCTGTTTGCAGTACTGTTTCATGTATGCATGTTTGCAAACTTTTCCTACACTCAACAATTCACAACAGCGATCCTTACAAACAATAAATGCCAAATGGACATGTTTTTAATGGAGATTGGTTTGTTCGGCCACTCACTAGTCCCGAGGTGGCAGAACTTACAAGAGTCTACTGGACTCCCAGCAGGTTTTCTGGCTTCTTATGATAAATTTCGAATTAAGCACAAATCTGAAGACAGGTTTCTTGATTAAGCAAAAGTGACAGTCCTACCAAACAATATCAATAGGGGAGGTTACTCAATTTTTTAGGGGACAAGTGGTTGCAACAGAATGTTTTCCAAGAACAAGATTCAAAAGGAAATATTCAAGGATATTTACAAGTGAAGTCACTTCTATGAAAATATACTGAAGGTTAAACACTAGAACTGTACTGTAGATTACATTATAACACAATCTTGGTATCCTGATGTATTAGTATGGAATAATTAGTACCCAGAAAGTTATATTCGTAACACATTTAGCACAATGTCTACATTACTTCTGAAATTTTACCCACTTAAATAACGACTGGTTTATATAGTTGCATGACATAAAATACGACATTGATATTTTATTGAAAAAGAATTGTTGTAAATCCTTATGGCGGACTGTTTTATTAGGCCTACTCCATGTCGACGTGCTCCACCGATAGGTACACAATATGTATAAAGCCTTTATAAATTACGACCTATAAATAATATAATATTTCATTCACGATAAAGCCCGGATGTACTTAAAAACAATATAGAAATCAATGGAAAGCGTGCTCCACAGGTCGCGCACGTCAGGGTTTTGAGAGAACCAAAGTGTACCACCGGTAGCGTACGTCGAGGTATAGTTTTTACACTGTCCAAAACGTCGCGCTGAAGGTGTTAAACCAAAACAAGTGAGTTCATCGATAACAATAATTCAGTTGACCTAAAAAATTTCAGAAGTTTTTTTAATAAGTAATAAATAACCCTCCATATTGATTTGAAACCCCTAGGTTAAACCACAAATATGATTAAGATTATACAATTCCATGATAACTCATGCAAAGCTGCATTATATAAAGTGAAACATGCCTGAACATCCAAACATTAGATATATTTGCATCTGTAATGGGTAGATAATTGGAACTTTTTGTATAAGATTACAAAAGTTGTACTTTTTTACTCATTTTATAAACTTAAAAATTTTGAACCTTTAATTTTGTTCAACCATTGTATTTAATAATTAAAATACTGTAATTTTGAAATGTGCAATTCTTTTTTTGTGCATACAAACAGGAACTTATCAATCGGTCTACAATACAAAACATTAGCATTCTAAGGGCAATAAACAAATGCAGACTATAGGATAAAATTATCATAAAATTAGGTAGGTTATTATCTCATTGATTGCAACATAAAGATTGGGAGTAATAAAAGAAATGTTTTTAAAATACTCAAAAACCATTACAAATGTTTGAAATTTTCATGAGGCTTTTCGCCAGCAAAGCCAACACAAAACAAACTTGGTATAAATTATTTCTTTTATTTATACATACCAAGACTGTTAATCTCACATTTTATTGAGACTAATTCTTTTTTGTAATTTTACAATAAAATTGTGTGGAATAAAATCTTTACAACAATAAGGATTGATTTGATTTGAAAGTGTGGCAAAAATTGGAGTTTAGTTAGAAAAGGTTAACGGTTAAACATGAAAAGGGAAGTAACAGTTATAATAAATAGAGAGGGATAAAAGCGTCATGACATGTCCGTCCGAAATGTACTTAAAATTCGCTCTAACAACCCATATTTGTTGAATCAAAATATGTGATATTTTAGATTTAGCATCACAATGGATTGATATTTTACATTATAAAAAGATACCAAATGTTATCTTTTTACAAAGCCTATATGGTTATTCCAAATTAATTTTTATCCAAGAATAATAAGCATTAGGCCGGCCACACACTGGATCAGACACAGACAGTCTTAGTCAAAGACGCTTTTAGACGTCTTTAGTTGTTTCTGTCTGGTTGACATTTCTGACTGATCCTGTGTGTGGGGATTTATCCTAAGCGTGACTCTCCGTAGATAACATTGTTCTCTGGCTTCCTCATTCAGTCCAGCAGTCAGTCAGATTGCATTGTTTATTTAAGTGCAAGTATTTAATCTAACTTGAAGATGAACTTTGAAGAGGAGGAACACTACCAACAATTTATCTACATCCACAAAGTTTGTGACATCATCTCTGTCAACAACCCGTGGCTTCTGGCGACATGACTAACAAACTGCTCTCAAAAACTGTAAACTACTACGCAGTAATAATGGCAGTGAACAGCTGACTTCGAGCGGAAGAAAACATCAACGTGACAATGAGGGATATGGGGAGCATGTGCAGGGGCTGTAGGACAGTGTCTAATAACTTTTGACTAAGCGTGTCTTTTGAGGGGCGTCAGTGAAGGAAAAAGCGTCTTTTAGGCGTCTATCTAACCAAATAGTGCTAAACCCCTCCTTTTTAATTAAGCTATTAGTCAAAATGACTGACCGTGTCTGATCCAGTGTGTGCTGGCCTTAAAATTTAAAACTTTTGGACTAATGAATAATATTTTGTTTTCAATATTTATTTTTCCTAAATATTTGTGTAAGGAAGATTTTGGGTTTTCAAGTTCTTAAAAGCCAATCTATTACAATTATAATGAAACCTAACAAACCACACAACCAAATCACTACTTTTATTTGGAAAGGGACATACCAAAATAACAATAAAGCTTATGACAAGTGATCCCAACGTGCAAAATTCAACTTCATTCCCTACTTACCTCAAATAAAGAATCACTGCTATTACTAAATCCTACATCATAATTTCTCGAGCCTTTATAATTTCTTCTATGAACTTGAAGGGACTCCTATAAAATAAAAATTTCTCTTTCAAGGCTCTCAAGATCCGTGTTTCTATCGCCAGATGTGGTAATCACATCCCATGTGTTCTATCATTGGTTTGTATGAAAAATTATTAATAGGTTTTATGAA
This sequence comes from Matsumurasca onukii, assembly GCA_018831715.1. Taxonomy (NCBI): domain Eukaryota; kingdom Metazoa; phylum Arthropoda; class Insecta; order Hemiptera; family Cicadellidae; genus Matsumurasca; species Matsumurasca onukii. The sequence continues at coordinate 22,828,102 of CM032058.1, read as the reverse complement.
CTTTATTGTAAAAGTAATTAGAAATATTAAATTTAACTATTTCAAAAATAAATCACGCTACACAAATAACTATTTTACATACTTTGATATGTTGTTACTTTTTAGATAATAATTCATATTTTGAAGTCAAATTTTTTATTTTAATGTGATTTACTCAACTCTTGCTTTCCTGAAAGTTGCCTCTTACCTTTAAACTATCCAAAGGGAAAGAAAGATCTAGGAGTAAATAAAGAGTGAAGTATCCTAAAAGGAGAAAGGTGACTCCAATCCAGGCCACTCTACGAATCCGCATTTTGCCTGAAAATATTACCAGACAATGTGAAAAGGGCATATGGTCATACATCAAAATCCTGATAACAATTCATGTGCCCAAATTATCTCTACTTAACTGTACATACTTGGTTTGTAAAATACCAGCTTGCACTAGTTAAGGGGTTTATATGAGGCTAGCATAGTTTCTGTAAACCAATTTACACAATTGTTGTTCCCTTACCAGCAGACTTATGAGTAACAATAGAAATTTGTAATCTTTACATTTGTCTATAAAATTTTAATTTGGTTATTATTACTATTCAGCATGGCAATTGCGCTGCCCAGTTGCTTTTTATACATTAAGTTAACAATCACACACAAAAACAAGTTTTGGGAGTTTTCTCAAAATTTAAATTTTATACCAATTCTTTTTCTGTTAGTGCTGGATGCTGTGATGAGAAGAACATTGAGTAGAAGAAGAAGGGGAATTCAGTGGGGAATAAATTATTGTCTTGAGGATCTGGATTATGCAGATCACATATGCTCACTCTCTGAAAGGTATACATATGTGCAGTTTAAATGGAATGCATTAAAGGAATTGCAGAAGCAGCACGTCTTAAAATTAATAACCAAAACACTAAATTTATGAGGATAAATGCCAACAACCAACAACCTAGCTAAATCTTGGAGAGGAAGATATAGAAGAAGTAGACACCTTCACATACTTGGTAAGTATTTGGTAACTACATGAAATCACGTTTGTACAGTTGAACCCCATCTGGCAAAACCGCAACATCTCAAAGAAGACGAAGCTCCGCATCTTTAATACCAATGTAAATGTCTGTTTTGCAGACTTGGGATGCCGATTACAAAATTGTAATCGTTACATTTCCTCCTGTAACACATGCTTAAGCCGTTACATTGAGAAACTATAGCGATGTGTTACAAATTGCGGTAAAAGATTACATGTAACTAGTTACATTTTTCAGCTTGGAATCAAAATACTGGCGATTTCAAAACAAGTATTTTAATATGAATTTCACTTTGATTTTGACACTTTGCTTGAGACACTGATCACTCTTAGAGGGTATTTTAAGGTGATTATGGAATGAAGGTGAGAGTGTGATGAGTGTTTTGATGGATGATAAGATGTAGTCTTGTAACAAACTAGGGCCGACTGTTACCCAGATTGGGTCATTAATTAATAGCGATAAAGTGAAATGGAGCAACAATTTGATGAAATTCCGAACAGAGGAATGGCCATCGAGAAAATTTGTGACTGCAGCACCGAGAGTTGAGCTTTTAAGGTGTGAAGCTTGCACTATACCACTGAGCTATGGCCACCCGCTACTGGGAGTTTACATAGTGAGAGTTGTAGAATCATAGCAAGTAGCTCATTTCAAGTCACTCATAACTTAGCACTTGCCTTAATACAATGAGTCTATAGATAAGCAAAATGTTTGTGAACTTAGTAAAGACCGAGATAGGCTAGGTTTAGACAAAGTAATATTTAACGATTTAATGAATTTACACTGTTTACACCTGTACTTTTATACACCTTTTTTAGGAAACCCTGAGTACTAGGCTTCAGGGACCAAATAATTATATTTAACAGAAAACTATATAAGTTACTTACTGCAGAATTATTTCCAGTAGGCCTAAGTATCAACATCAAAATTAAAATAAACAAATTAGACTTAGCTAGGTATTAATCAAAAACACTGTATGATACATTATATCAGACTTGAAAGGCCATTACGCAAAATGAAACATTAAAATTGCAACCAACGTGTATTATTTCACTTTTGTTTGTAAGCTTTTCCTTTGATTCTGATGACTTTTTGAGTTTTCGTCTTTTTGGTTTGATGGTTTGACGTTATGACTTGACTCAGAAAAGCTAGTTGTCAAGAACAGCAACGCCTTTATAATATCGGTGATTTTCTCACGAGTGATCGATATATTATATAGAGAACTTGACCCATAGTATTGGAATAAATTTAAAATAAGAGAATAAAACTTAAGTCAAATGCTTAAAAGTATTGGCTTTATTTAAAAGTATGTCTTTATTTTCTCTAATTTTAAATGTACAATATCCAAACCTTTACTATTTCACATTTTTGTATCAAAACAACTTTCGATGGATTTGAGAAAGGTTAGTTGATAAAATAAAACTCAATGTGCACAAAGGGCATGTCTATAACATGTAAACTAACAAAACTAGTTAACAGTTATCAGTTTTTTTTATAAAACACAAGTTTAAGATTCTCTTTGTACTGTTTTCAGCTTGTGAACTGTCACATCAATATGTCATTTTTTGTTGACAGAACTGTCATGGACTGTTCAGTGTTTACCTTGTTGGTGGAAGGAGGATGCTGAAACTCTACTGCTGTAAAATATTTAAGTATTTTCCATATTTGTTATATATTTTAGGTGTTTTATGGTTTACTTTCGCAGTTTATTTTTAGTCCAGTATAATGCTGCATAAGAAGACTGAATATAGAATTCAATATAATAAACTAAACATGGACTTAAGGAGGAAAATATGGGAGGATAACATGACAGCAAGGTATGTATGATTGTAAGCTTAATGGTTACACTAAACTTCCTAACATTCTTTAAAACATAATTTTGTCACGTTCATAATAATAAACTCAAAACTCAATGCTTTTTTTTAGGCAAATTCTTAGGTGGTAAAACATTATGTACAACATAATTTATGGCATTACCACTAATCAATCTGCTTGTCTTAATAGTGATGCTAACATAAATTAGTCATAATCAATGCTTATTACTCTCTTGAAAATTATTGCTGTGGTTTCAAATGTATGTAAACTTATAAGCAGAAGCCATGGTCATGCAGCTTCAAAACGGGTTAAAGGGGTCCAATACCAACAAACAAAGTATAGTTTGTATCATATTCATATTATTTGGTTCTCACTAACCAAGAAAGAGATGCTTTTATATACTTGAAAAAATACACCTATATTCCTGTTTTATTTTTTAAATTGTCTAACTCTTTCAAATCAGTTGGCAGTTGATGATTGAAAACCTGAGTGTGTAGCATAGGTAGGTTTTTGGCACACAGTTGCAGTCTGTGATTGTCAAAAGCCAGAAGATGCCAACTTTGTGTGCTAGAACTGTGTGTTGTTCCTAACCTAGATAAGTCACTATTATTAATTTTAACATTATGGGCCGTTTTTTCAATTCACCCTTAACCGGCGGTTAAAATTAGGACAGGGAGCCAACCAATAGAAAAGCTGGATATTTTTTAGGTGAAGTTTTACTTTTTCTGTTTTGATTTTGCATTTTGGTGTTACAGTTTGTATTTAGCTATATTAGCATAATGTGTACATGTTAAATTCAATAAAAATGGTAAAACTATATCTTAACTGCATGAAAGATCTTCAAATAATTAATTTTAATACTTTGAACGTGGCGTAAAAATGTTAACATTGCAGACTGTAAACAACTTAACCGGCGGTTAGTTAACCAGCTGCTAACCAGGCAATAGAAAAAACGGCCCGAAGCATTAGCTCTTCGTGTCATACCGGGATTTGAACCATCACACAACAAAAGGTCACGCACCCAAAAAATGTCTTACTTTTGCAAAATCAATATTTAAATTAGATTATAGGCAGATGTTGCTCCATATCATGTTAGATTGACTCATGTCATGTTTTAGAAAGTCACGTCAAGTGAGTAATCAAGCTACACATTATTGGGAATTTCAAAAGCGGGACCAGAATTGTGATTGTGGATTGGGAGATGAGGAAGAGGACCAAGGACCCATGCCCGCTAACAGGTAGAGGATTACTTATCCAGGTTTATATGAAAAAGACCTTATTAAGTTCAAATAAATCCGTCCAAAAAATGTGGGAGTTTTCACTCAATCTTAAGGGTGCTCAGTACCAGTTGATAATTTTGTTTTTCACCCCTTTAAGAGCGTTGTAAAAGTGCAATTTCTTGAGATACTTATTTATTTTGTTTATTCATGGCTCATGCTATTTGACCTAGTTCATATAATAGTCACTAGTAATGGGTGATGGAGATCCAGATTTTTTGCAATCGGTTCTTGGAACCGGATATACAATTTTTGACAAAGTCGGATCTGGCCGAGAACAGACCCAGGACCAGAGATCCAACATTCAGCTCAATAGACTTGGTATCCAGATGCGACTTCCGGAACTGTCGTCCAAATCAATAGACTCGACACCGAGATCTGACTTGGGACCAAGAATACCATCGCATCTGAGATCTGAGTCTGGACCGAGAATATACTCAATTCAACATCCGATTCAATAGACTCAGAAACCAGGAACAGAAAAGCAACCTTAGGTACCAGTTGAAATTTAAAAAAACAAACACAAAATTTGCCTACAGCATAGTAGAACGTGCAGACAGTGTTGAATGTGTAGCCTTTCAAGCATCATTGATGCAGACCCGCAGAGATGGAAGTAAAAGCTCAAAATGTTTTTGCCGTGGAGCATGGAGGCTTTTCAAGACAGTTACAGCATTCAGAGGTTTGAGACTTTTGAACACAGTGGCGTACACAGAAGGGGGGGATCAAGGAGATATATCCCACCCAGAAATTTCTGTCACCAACTAAACTGTGTGCATGACAAATTTGCTGATTGGTTGCTTTAAGAATGTTTACTATTTTCTTAGGCCTTATTTATTAAAATAAAGTAATACTATTGGTAATAATGAATACATGTACAAATTGATTTCCGTCCAAACATTGTGATATGCTGTGAACTGCGGAGATGATCCCAACCAACAACAGGTGAAGTTATGTTGTAGCTGCGACCACTTTATCTGTGCTTCACAGTTGGAGTCTGGTTCAACCATTGGATAGTGACGTGAGCGGTGACTTAGCGATGATGGAGCTCTACAGGACCAACGACTACTAAACACAGCTCTACTCACAATGCCGTTTACATTTTTCCCATGAATAAAAAGTACTGATTGCAATGCTGATTTTTTAGTATTTAGTCAAAATTCTTATATCAAATAAAAAAAGGTTGTATTTAAACAAAAAAATTATAATACATTATACATTATCAAATTTGTTCACACTAAAAGTAAGAAAGTTACAGTTAATGCAGACATTAAAATTAAGCTTAAATTGCCTTTAATGTTTTCAAGCTTTATTTTTCAACATTTTCGGAAAACCCCGTACCTCCCAGTATGACACTCGTGGCTTGTACCCGTGCCTATGCCCTGGAGCCGCCACTGCCTTCTTGCATCCAACGTCTATGTAATGGTCTAAAATTCCCCTCCTGAAAAAATCAAATTCTATAAAAAATGCCCCAATGCCCGTGACATCTTTTCATTGCAGAACACAGAAGCCTTTTACAGTACACACAAGTTTATGACAAATGAATGGGAGAAGGCATGAAGAGGCAATTGACTGACTATAGGACTAATGTGGGGTAGATTTGAATGCATGAGTGGTGTGAAATAGGAATGTGTGTCTGAAAGGGAGTGGGGTTGTAAAAGTGTGTGAGTAAATAAACATAAAACAATATTTATATCAAAATTCGTTTTATAATTTGAGAGAAATCATGGCTTAAATTTTAGTTTTAATGTTAATTCTTTTGTGTTTTTTTGTCTCTATAGATCTAAGTCATTACCAGTGGTATTGTATTTTTAAATTTTTTTGTTATGTCAAATAAAACAAACTTGTTTGTATCAATAGTTGACAATAAATCTTGTTGTTGTTTTAAACAAATAAATAAAGATTTTATTGAATTGACAGGTTTACAAGCATGTATCTCAATCGTCCATTATTTGATCTAAAATTTTGCTTTCATCCACATCTAGATCCCTTTTAAACATATAACTTTTAATAACTTACATTTGTACTATTCCATTCATTTGAATTTTCCCAGTCTACCCCTGTCAGTATAATTGTTTGTTTCCGAGTCCCCAATTGTGTGCCAAAAACTCGTTTGAACTGTAAAATGCTTCAGCGACCAAAACTGATTTTAGACAAGCTTTAGAAGCATTTGGCTCTGGGACACTTTTTATCGAATTTGGAACCCTGTGAGGGTTTTATTCAGGCTGGAGTTCACTACGTCAACAAACAATCAAATTCTATAACAAATGACCCAATGCCCATGACATCTTTTCACTGGAGAACCCAGGAGCCTTTTACAGTACAGACAAGTACAGTGCAAAGTTATATATATACAGGTTTTTTATATTATATTTTTATATAACCTCCTGCCTGTGAGGGTAACCGTTCATGAACCATGGTTCTGTGTCTCCCAGTTCGATAGTTCTCCCTGTCTCTGGTTTCGTAAGAGTGTACATCTATACCTCTTACAAGGTTGCATTTACATTTGAAAAAAAGACACGTTTCTAAAATGTAGAGATAGGGTCAACAGTTTCACGACTTGGAAACAAGTGGAAACTTTAGTAGTTTTGATGATTTCCATCCATGTAAAAGGTAATATGGAATAAAATACAGTACTTATTCATTATTATTACTCCCAAATTCTCAACTTCAGTATATCTCTTGAGGACTGTGCCATTGATGATTTAATCACGTAGAAAAGAGATGGGTTTGCATTGGAAGGTTATGGAATAAAATGTATCATAGTTTAGCGCCATCCATTTCAATAATTGATTGTGATGTTTATCAACAGCTCATGCCTAAAATATTCTTCAGAATCTTTTAAAATAAATTTTATTTGAAAGATAATAACATATTGCAGTAGCTTTGTTGACTAGTTCTTTAAATCATGTTATAGAACTTGAAATACAAAAAATGGTCCTATATACATGTACATTTAACTCAGCAAAGTCACTAGAGTATATGACTCACGTTAAAACTATGTTAGCTTCATGGTAAAATTTGATGAAAACTGTAGGAGTGGAATGTTTCAAGAAAATACATGGCCTACATTGTTCTTCTATGATATAATCTAAGGACACGGTGCAGACTGCTGGCTCTGAAGAAGAGTTGTTGATGCCATCCATACTCCCTCTGTGTCTTAACAATAAGATTTTCACTACCGCTTCAGTACTCAGTACGGGAACTGCTGTTTCAGGCGGAAACACAAGGCGCTGCGTGAACAATATGAACAGACAAAATCACAGTTAACACCTGTTCAGAAGGACGCTCGAGAGATGGCGGTCCAAACCCCGGAGTGGAGTGGGGATGAACCAGACAGCAGGTCAGATTCTTGATGCAATAATATAATGTGTAACTTCTATCAATATCAATTATTAGCACTCTTCAACTATAAGAAATTAGAAAGAGAAAACTGTGAGCCCGGCCGGAATAAATCTCTAAATATTTTTACTTGTTGAACAAATCTGTGTGAGAGTAATTCATACCACATACATTTTTTTATTCAAATAAAAATGTATATTTTAAATGTTTTTCTTGACAATATACAGGGTGTCTGTGAACTCTCTGGACATACTTTGTAGACATGTTCCTTGGGTCAAAACAATAATATTTTACCATATAAACAGAGGTCTCCGGCGCTTCGTTGTCCGTCTGTCTGTGTGGATATGTTTTTTACTAAAATAATTCTGACATCAAAACTAATGTACCGATTTTCACCAAACTTTGGTCAAAATGTAAAATGTTATTTTCTAGTAAAAAAAAATTATTATTAAATTTTAACTTCAAATTTCAAAATGGCGACTGTTTAAAATTAAATAACTCAAAAACTTAAACGAGTACTTTTACAACAAACTTAAAGGAGCAATTAATTTTAGTGTATTTATTTTTCCTTCCAAAAATGTATAAACTTTGAACATCGATTGAGAAACAAGGAAGTTATTGTAATTTCTGTCTTACCGGCCTATGTCCGCCATGCGTTCCTCCAGTCAGCAAACGCAACAACAATGGAACTGACTACATTATTTTGATTCAAAAATTTGTTAAATTTGTTTGGACATCTCTATAGTTAATAATAAGTCATTCCGGTTATGCTACCGTGTCGAAGGTCGTCATTTAGAACAGCTCTTGCAAGAACAAATAAATAACATTTTAAATATCCTCTGTTTTGGAAATTAAATGGAAAATTTTAAATGTAAATATTGTTTTAATTATTCAAAATTATAAAACTTACATAAAAATAGTAATAACTGAGTCTACAGAAAACTATTGCTTCAATTTTTGTAAGGAACGTTTGTTTTTTTAAAGAGTAGAGATATCCATAGGAGAACTTCATTATTAACTTTTAAGTTTCAATTACGGTTTTTTAGTTAACTAAGTCAACTAATTAACTTTGTAATACATTATTCGTGTTAATTTAACTAGTTGAAATACCCTATACAAAAAAACAATATTTACATTTGAAATTTTCCATTTATTTTCCAAAACAGAGGACATAAAATGTTATTTATTTGTTCTTGCAAGAGCTGTCCAAAATGAAGACCTTCACTCTTTTTGAAGCTCTTAGTGTGAAACCTTTGGGTAAATTCTGAAAACTTTCTTTTTTTAAGGCTCTGACAAGTTGGCGGCCAAAAAAGATGGCGTCTGAAAATTTGCCGTTCAATACTTAGTCATATTTTGGGACATAGCGGCAAAACTCAGCGAATTTACCATTATTGACAATATTTAAATTTTGCATTTAATTTAGATATTGAACGATTGTTTCAGAGAAATATTGCAGGAAGGAAATTGGGAGGCAAAGAACATTTTTGTTAGTGCTTCCTCAACACCGAAAATTGGTTGTAACTTTTAAAGATAAAGTCAATTGCTCATTCACTTTCTAGAACATTACAAGCTAAAACACTAAGTAGTTTTACATTGTTTCACTCTCTTCTTTTCTTATGTTTCCATTTTTAAATCTTTTGTGTTGTTCTAGGTTAGGTCTTGATAGCACAATTGAGGGCGATCTGAACAATATGAGCTCCCTTACACTACCCGAAGTTAAAGGAAACCAAGCTCAACCAGTTAGCTCTGTACCTCCCAAAACTCCCCCACAAAAATCTAGAACTGCCAGGTATGCAACTAAGTAATAAGTCTGTCCTATCTGGAGGCAGAATCAAAGAGATTTCTTGAATTTTCTACGGGGCCAGAAGCCCTATTTTGAGTATTGAGTAGTAAAGGGTAAAAGTAACTCACTTTTCAATATTTTTATTATTTTTAAAATTAGCAGAAGTTACCATATTGGTTTACTTGGGTTTGAAAATTAAGTCAGCATGATGGAGGCTGTCAGTGTCAATTCACTTTTAAATACAACTAAGCTGTCAATTTAAACAAGCATTTCATGTGGAATGGCATCAGTCTCTTCAACTATCCGTGCTCTTAGCTCTAGCAGGGTTTGACTTTGAGGCCGGTGTTTCAACCCCTCCTAGCCCCACAGAAAGAAATCTTTGACCGTGCTCACCATCGCACATTAGCTCTCAAGGAAACCTCGTTTCCAGAGAACATTTCCTCAGAGGTATTATTGATACTCCTGAATGCTGTGAGCTATTGATCCATCATAATGGAAGCATATGCCTCTAATATCCTAGATACTCTTCAACAATTCCTCCAAATCTTAACAGGAAAAAATTGAAAATGTGCCTGGTCACTATCAAAAAACACTGATGCAGGGTGGATTTCATTGCTCATTTGGCGAATAAAACTTCTGCGGTTGTTTGTTTCTGCTCAGCTGCTGCTCTGATCAACTGTACGTTTTGAGGTGATCTCACTGATCAGCACTGATCTCACTTTCTTCCAAGTGCATAAACTCTCTGAGTATACAAGACATCACATTTAGATTAAGTATGTCATGGGGGATTGGCGATTTCAAATTGAAATAAAAGTATTATTACTATTAACTACTAGCGGACCCGACAGACTTCATCCTGTCAAAAGATTTGTAATGTGGCAGTTTTGCTCCGTACATATGTTTTATGTCTGTAAAATAGGATATCAGCTGGCAACGAATAGCAATAAAGCTCAAATTGACTACGTTTTAGTTAGAAAACGTTTGTCGGAAAAGAAAGGGTTGTTTTAAGGGTTTTCAGCAATTATTCATTTTTCTAGCTGTAAAACCATCCTTGAACTCCAACGAACATTTTAAAAAATTTGGCCAAATTCGTTTAGTGGAGTTGGTTACCAAAAACATTTTTGCATTCATTTTTATATTATAGATAGGTGCGAAAGTACTTGATTATAGAGTCAAGTTCAAGTATTTACCGATACTCAACCTGATCGGTAAAGGTCGAAATTTGATCGCTAACGTATCGGTCTTGGCTATTGGAGTCAAAAGATTGCCGCGAATGGTATCGAAGTTGTGATTGCTAGGCGAAGGGAGTCAAAAGACCGCCGAGAATGTTATCAAAGTCGTGATTTCAAAATAAAAAGGTTTTGCCTTAGAAACAAATACTGCCCTGGGGAATAAAACTGCAGGAAAAATTTAGCAAACAATTTTAAAGTTAAGTCAATTTTTGTGGATTTATTTTATTTAATGTTTTACTTTTGTTTTGTTTGAATTTATACTGTTGGTTGAAACGTTCGCAATCTTTCTTTTCTTTTGTTTCGTGTGGATTTTATGTGATAAAATGTTCATATTTAATTAATTTAAACTGAATTGTAAAATTTGTCAAGAAAACTCCAGAACATGGTTTGGACGTCGCGTTAAGCCATTTATTTATTCTTCCAACGGAAACACGATTTACAATAAGAAGTTCCTCAAAGAGGTTAGAAAAAATTGGTCTAAAAAATAAATTAACAACAGAGAAGACGACCATTGGTCCATTTCATTGGTTGTTGGGCTATTAATTAATGACCCAATCTGGGGAACAGTCGGCCCTAGTTTGTAACAAGACTACACCTCATCATCAATCATAAGCACTCAACACACTCACCCTTAATCCCATAATCACCTTAAAATATCCTCTAGGAGTGGTCGGTGTCTCAAATCAAAGTATCAGTTTAGTTTGGGTAAGCTGACCTTTTAAACAAATACATAGTAGTAAAGTCAGTTTATGTGTATAGTTGACGTTACAAGCATTTACCATCATTATTATTGAACAGGTCTTTGTCTCGACCCACGAGGACCAACTTAAAGCTACATTCTGATACAAAGCAGACTCACTTTGTGCCTTTCGGCTGGAACGAGAAAAAGACCAATGTCGGACAAAAACAGACCTTTAACATCACAGCTCCAAAGAAAGAAGTAAGTGTGAATTAAAACTTGATGTTGTGAGCATTTTGTAAGTTACACTTAGAAAGTGGCTAAGAAAATAAAGTTGTTAGTTGTTAAGAACACTTTAATGTTTTCTGAAGTGTGTTTATTCAGTTTTAGACAACTGTTTTATTCAGGGTTATAATCACATCTTGTATGGGTAATAATGTACCACACTAGAAGCAGCAATTTGGTTACATCATCTAACTATCCACTACAATGTAGATGATAGTTGTTAACAAAAAATAATATTACAAATATTTGAATCCTCAAGTACTGTATGTTTAATTTAGTTTTTTGTTGTAGGTGCATGATACTGCAAGGCAAGCTGCACAACGTCGAAAGGCTGAAGTCGAGAGGTTTTTGACACAAGAGAAAAATACTCTCAAACAGCATGTAACAAGATCTAGAGAAAGAGTGAGGACCTTTGATCTTAGCAAGTACATACATTTTTGGTAGAAACCAACAGTAGCGGCGCTTGACCTTAACAGTAGGGTGGGCCCACCGGGGGGTTTGGGGGGTATGAAATACCCCCAACACAAGGGGGGTCTAAGGGACCATCACCAGAATATTGTAAAAATTTAGGTGTAAAATTGTGAGTTTTAATAGTTTTTGAGCCTAGCTATTATCTAACAAGTTTGTTTCTAGAAATTGTGGAAACACATTTTTAGACTTCCAATAGAAAATGCATTTTCATCTCATATTCTTAACTTTTCTGAATGATCACCGTACTAGAAATGATACGGTTATTTAAAATCAACAAATGCCCAATATCCACAAACGTAATTAAAAAAATAACAATATAGGCCTCAGTGCAATCAAGAGGAGTCGGCCTAAACATACACGGGAACATTCAGGAGAACAAACAATCCAAACTACCTAGCCTGTAAACTCACACATTGAGAAATATGCCTTTATCATTCTATTACAACGTAAATACTGAGCAAAATTTAACCATCGGCAGAACTAAAATTACCAGTTACCATACGTTAACAATTTAATAAATAACAACAAAATGGGAACAATATTATTTCCTGCCCAGTGCCCAAACCGGCAACAGAGGAGATCATGCAATCTAATAATGGAATCATATTAAAACTCTCAATAATGATTATTTCTCCGGTATTGATAAACAAGCACTGTAGTCTACATTACACAATAAACAATATAATAAATAACTAAATAATTAATAATACACTTGATTCTAAACTACAAACAAACTATAATTACACTGCACCATGGGATATTAGAACAAGAGAGCAGACGACAAGCTAGCTCAAGATGTAAACAAAGCTATTAGCGCTTCAGCTACAAGTGGCAACTTGGGCAACTTTCCATGGGCCCGATGGACCTGGCCCACCTTTCCATAAGCATTGAGAGAGCGTAACACTCGGCCGCCAGTGTAGCAGCAGTTTGTCCATATAACCTTGCAGTAACTTCACGGGCCCTCATACTGTCCTCACTTGATGTTGCATTGCTTTCACGCGAGAGTTTGAACGCTTTTGCGCTTGAACATGCATTTTGACCATAGTTTAATAAATGCCAATCTAATCACATTTAAAATTGTAAAAAGAATTACTTTGTTGAGTTTGGGGGGCCCGTCCACCTAGCCCATATGGAAGCGCCGCTACTGGGAACCAAATTGTTCTGGGTACCCAAATTTATCAACCATCGTGTAGTTTGTCGGTTAGATTTTGGTATTACATATTAAATTTACTATACGTAACTGACAACTCGCACAGTAAATACTAGTGATCTTTTTGGTTAACCCATCCCAGGGGTGCGGTCTGTGAGGAGTCAGTGGTCCACTACAAGAAAAGTTGTTGGCGTATCAAATAAAAGGACTTTCCAAGTAGAATCAAATTCCTCAAATTTCAGTTAAAAAAGTTTAAGATATTTGGAGATAGTTTAAGATATTAGAACTTAGAAACATTTTAGATCTAAAGTAAACCGTTTGAGGTCAAATTTGTATTTGTTCTCTATCAAATGAAACATTTAATTTTACACCCGACCTTTTCTGACATTCTTTTGACCTTTTTTCAAAGGGATTACATAATTTTAACTGTGTATTGCTTTTGCATGTAATAATAATGTACATTACAGAACTATTTACTATGTAAACTGTAAATTCCTACAAACATTGAAAACGAGCAATTATCTGCACTCAGACAACGTCCAACACAAGCAGTCAGTGGGTGAGTGAGTACCAGGAACAGTTCTCAGTGAAGAGTTACCCTCGCTCGTCCCGGCCACAGTCAGCTCCCCCTGTTCCTCGCCCACCAATCACGTGGCGGCGCAGCTGAGAGCCGGCCAATCAGGCGAGTCCTTGGCTCACCGAGTACAGAGCACAGTATATCAGCAAGGCAGGTGAGTGAGGGCTAGATTGTTGAATTACTATTATTGTTAACTGTGTCATCAAAGACGCAGTCAGGCCAGTACTACGTTCATGAGCATTTTAATTTTTCGGGATGAGGAAGAGAATCAAGCAAGAGGAGGAAAAATCTGTTTGTTGTTAAGAGAGGTTTTATAGTTTATTTCTTAATGTAAGGTTTAATCATTAACTGTTTTGTTAGGTGCTCGAGAACCGAGAGCTTTTTCAGCTCCTCCAGTCGTCAGGTGAAACTACATTTGGCAGTCCGTCACAGACCACAGAACAAGATCTTCAAGTTAAACTCAAGGTCTACAAGTTATACCTCATAGCTAAGAAGTGCTATAAGCCTAAAAGTTCTTACTCAAAGTCTAGAACTTGTAACTCAATTTCCATTATTAGAGTTTTGTGTACATTGTGTATTTTGAAGCTTGGTGATATTGTTATTTATTTTTTGCATGATATGTTTTGAGTGGTTTTCATCTATGTATTTATTTATTCAAAGCCATTTAAAATAATCCCATAGAGGTTGGATTTTGAGTGGAATCAGTTGAAGAAATAAACAGTAACTGATAACAAAGCATAGACAATCCATAGTGTTGTATTGCAGTAATTTGTACACAAATTGATACAGATATTGTCACAGGTTTTTGTTTGGAAATATTTTACCTGGATTTTAGAACTAAATCATTACATATGAATATATTTTTGTATTTAGTAAATATTTCAAAATATTTTTCAATTAACACATTCTAATAGCACAAGCTTGTATGATAGATGTTTAAGCCAAGTAGTTTTGAATATGGTACTCATATTTCGCTGCTCTAAGCTATTTAATATTGTCTATTGAAGACTTTTAGAAACTTGTAGTTTTTGCTACATAGTTATGATTGTGCAAATGTTATGTATTTTGGCTTATGAAATTATGGATTTTAGTATGTGTGTATTTTCAGCTTGGAATAAGCACAAACATAGCTTTACTTATTTGTGAGTTGGTAATACGAGTATTTGTGTTTTACTACAACTCTCTTTTGTGCAATAATTTGTAGAAAGAAGGTACAAAGTAAAATTATTAGACAATATTGGAAGTCATTTGAATCTCAAGTTTAAATATTATATTTTATAAAAGAGTTATTTAAGAAATTATAAATAAATAATATATTTATTCTGAACTGTTTGACTTGATGTTTCCTTTCTTTTGGTATGGCTTGAGGAAAACTAAATACTTTTTTGTAAGGAAATATTTCCGAAAAAGAAGACCTAAAATAAAAATAGATCTTTGTAATAATTGAAATAACAATAAAATAGAAAATAGAAATACAGTAGACCGATAGAACGGACTAATGTATGGAGGTGGTCCGATTTCAAAAATCCGACGATCGGGGATACCGATAAGCATATCCTGGTGCATTAGTATCAATAAAAATAGACTCAAGTTGACGTAATTTGAGGTCCAGTACGGTGACTGACGTGTTTGGCTGAGCCACACACCTAAAACCATTCACTCGTAGGCAGTACTCACACTGAAGGTCTTACGAAATAAAACATGTTTTTTCGTTTATTTCAATTTTAATTTTACCGAGGGGTCCGGACCATCGAATCCGTCGAAAGAGGTCCGCTCGAGGAAGCTTACTGTATTATATTTTCCTCTGACAAAGGTAATTGTTTGTATGGGATATAACAACAGCAAAAATATAAGAAAAAAAAAACAAAAATATAATTAAAATAAAGAAAACCATTTTGTAATTTAGGCTTCTGTACTTCTTCAAACTTCTCTCTTCAAGACGCCTTCCAAATATTCCTTAATTGAGTAACATATACATGGTGTTTGTAAAAGGGTGTTGCAAAACTTGAAGTTATGGTTATTTGGTCAAAACAAAGAGAAAATCTAGAGTAGGTTTTTTTTTAAACCTTTGTTCTCCAGATATTTGCAATTTAGGCTACTTTTACACTAACTATTTACCATCTCCCACACCACTTAAAGGATTTAGCTAAAACTTGATATAAATTTGTATCTAAGTAAGACCATCAATGGAAAGAATTACGTACTGGCCTGATCTAAATCACCATTGTAAAATGGTGGCTATTTTATGGCATTTTTGGTATTACATCTTAACTAGTGAATAAGCGGTGAGGTTTACAAAAAAATATAAAGAATAATGTTTTCTAGCAAATTTTGTTACCTACCTAATCTATTGACACAAAGGTAATAAAAATCGGTAGAGAATAGAGAGTTTCAGTGGATACATATACAATTCAGTGGATACAAGTATTCTTCTTAAGCTCAGTTGTTTCTCAATTGATTTTTATGACCTTGGTGTCAATACATAGGTAATAAAATGTTCTGCCAAGCGCTACATTTTATTGTAACCTCACTGTTTATTTGTAAATTTATGCTTAACTAGAAGTGGTAATAGCCTACAAGTTTAAATGCCAACGTGACCTTATTTGTTTAAAATAAATTTCCCCACATGCATAGTCACCCATTGAGGTTTTACTATACATACTTTAATAGATTAAATACCTGTTGGGTGCCTGTAGACCTTGTGAAGAGATTGAAAAGACCCTATGTATTTCATGACGTTTGTCGATTCTGGGGGTTACTGTTTACATAAGCACACTTTTACACACTATTTACACTTATAACACTTAAACTAGTCACTTTGTGGTCGCCACAGCTGGCACTCCCAGTAGGTGGGATTAGGTGCGACGTGCTTAGTCACATGTTGCACTACCCCTGAGGCGCTGCCCGAGTCTTTGTCACCGGCAGCTGGGATTCCCCGTAGGTTTTGGACAAAGGAGCAGGTCGTGCGGGCCTCTGGGTGTTGCGTTGACCTGGTTTCTTCTCCTCAGAGAGCGTCTTCAAGGTATTTTCACTTTTGAATAATATTGAATTAAAGTCATCTTCTTTTTTGTTGAGAAGATTGTCTGCGTTATGATTTTCTATGTATTTGTAAATGGCGTATCCAATTCTTGTGCTTTAGCTAAGTTTTTATTGCTGCATTTACTGATTATCTGTAATGAGACGGGAAAGTTATGTTGTGTGAGGGCTTTGATTTTAGGTCTTTTGCTGCTATGGATGAGGGGTTAGTATGGTTCCGGTAGGTGTGTTCGGTAAAACGTCTTTTGAAGGTTCTATTGGTGTATCCTATGTAATCTTTATTAGAAGGGGAGGATTCGCCACTACATTTGATTTGATAAACTCCTTTTTCTATGGGCTGTGCCATAATGAAATCTGGGTGGTTTTGAATGGGTCTTGTAGTTGTTTTAAAAGCTGGTTGGTATCCTGATTGTTTGAAGGCTCTGTTAATTTTTCCGGATATTTTCCCTACATAGTTTATTCTGACGTGTTTGGTTTGGTTATTAGAAACTGTATTTGGATTGCGGTGTTTCATCTGTCTGATAATGTTTCGTACTACAGTAATTCTATTCAATAGCCATTATTTAAAGCAATTTATTCAATTATGTTTTGTTCTTTTGGAAATTCTTCTGGGTTTAATTCGTAGTTCAGTAATCTGTATACCAGGGATCTAAAGGCTGCTATTTTTTGTGAAAAGGGATGTTTTGAATTTTGAGGTATTACTAAATCAGTTTTTAGTTGGTTATCTGTAGATTCCAATTGAGAGTTTGCCTGTGTTTTGTTTGGTGATTAACTGATTATTAAAATTCCAAACTTAAAAAATTCTATTTTCTTTGTTATTTATAAACAGAAATTTTATAAAAAGTGGTCGGCGGAGGCACTGCGTAATACGTTTATCTTTCAAATGAGACATTAAACGTGTTTTTATGTTGAAAAATAACCCCTAATGTTAACATTGCTCTTATGGGAGTTAATTTCAAGATGACCGTCAGGTACTACCCACTCTTAATTGAAATACTTTTTGTTCTAAAGTACTAACTTTGTTTATTAGGTCTGTCAGTAATGAAATATTGTATATGGACAAGCAAAAACTGTTCTAATGTAATAAAAACCATCATAGACAAGTTATCACATTAAAATAATTTTGAATCCCGCCAAAGAAATTATATTATTGAAGATTTACCACTGTAAACACTAAACTTTATCGACCCACCTCTGAAGCTGGGTAGGAATTTCAAGTTTTTACCGCTCTAGAAATAACTTGGTTAGGTCTACGAACCATGTTTTAGTAATTGTACCTGAAATTACACAAGTAAAATTCTAATTACCCAAGTATTATTATTTACCTGAATATTCTTTATACAGTAGTTGAGAGTAACAGCTTTGCCTCGGGCTTTGTTATTTGTTAACATAGCTGTATGTGTATTTTAAGAAAATTGCAAAAGTAAAAAGATTCTATAAATCCTTGAAAAACAATTCAGTTTCCCCACGTCCATCGTTACTTAGCCAGCGCTTAAATGTAACGCAGGAACCCAACCGTAATACCAACCTCAGATTTAACATACCTGGCGCATCATGAGCCTGTTTCTCCACACTGAAGCAAGCTTTCCGAGCAAACGGTTGAAGATGAAAATTTGATCCTCTACAAAAGAGGTTTCTGACCCTTTTGTAGAGGATTAAATTTTAAAGCTTGAATGGGCTGTCAAAACTTAAATATATTTTATGGGGTTTCCAAAGTTTTACGTTACATTATTGGTCTTATAACTTGTAATGAGTTTTTATTAACGACTGCTATCTTGAAAATAATAAAATTATCCAACATATTAATAGCCTATGTGTTGGCCCGTATATAAGCAACATTCCTGTAAAATTGCATCAACCGGTAAGTTGTTACATTGAGGAAAAAAAGACAGACAAACACATACCATCTCATTTTTATGTATTAGTATAGATTGAAGAATTTATTTTTAGGTAATAATCTAATGTGGTCATAACAATTATCATTTTCCGGAAATTCCGTAAACAAATTTGCTGTATAAAACTGCAAAACGGCGTTTCGTTCTATATGGCAATAAATGAATTCTATAACCTATGGATGAAACAGTAATTACTATTTTAGTTTAGTTGGAACGCAGAATGCACGTCGGTAACGTAGATGGACTAGCGCTTTGTCCTCGCATTAGACCAACTCGAAGTAGTTACTGAAGGTAGCAGCACCGTACATAAATAAAAACTTAGAAAACGCGTTCAAAAAAATACTTTATAACGTTAAAACCATTCAGGTTAAAAGAAAAAGGTACATATAATTGAATCATTATTTTTTTAATTTATATTTTGACGTTTAAACATATTTTGCGTTCGTTTATATCGTTATGTAAAATTGGTTCTCAACAGTGGCTTTGATGTAACTAAAACATAAACAGGTATTTCCACACGGTACAGTATAGTTGTAAGATTTTTAATGATTGATGAGCTAGCTTACTAAATTTGGTATTAGTATTTTGCGAGCCCACAGCGTTGACCTACATTCAGGTCTCTCTGTTGGGCTAATCTAAATTTAATCTAGTGTAGGGAATAGGGACGAGCCATCGTATTAGAAAACATCGATGTGAAAATACATCCGTGTCTTGTCATTTTTACTTTTAGACCAACTAAGACCTCATATTTAAGAGGGAATTTTGAGGTGTATAATCTTTCTACTGTCATGACACACAAATTCGACCCTAGACTTAAATACAAATGTAATGTATGAATTATATTACATTGAAAATACACTACTTTACATAGTTGGTACTTGGTATACGTATAGCTTATTCTGGCTAATATAATTATAAATAAAACCTAGTTTTTGTTTTAGGCAAAAGTGGAAATGTTCCAGTTAATTACGTTTGATTTCATTACATACAATTGGAACTCAAATCAAAATATCTTTGTTCCCACATAACAATACAATAGCCTATACAGCACACAGATATAGTACATTATTGGCTATTGCATATGCGTCGTCAAATTATACATATTAAACCGTACATTAACATGCGACAAACTTTCCTGCCCTAAGAACAAGTTTAGTTCGCACAAATAAATTTCTAGCCACAGACGGCTCAGCCTACTATTGGCTGGGTATTATTCCAGGGTTCCGGCATATAGGGCAGGACCTCTATAAACGTAAAACACCACACCACCAGATAATGTTAATGTAGCACAGTCTGTACCTCTCAGAGAACTGGTCGCCTGCACGCTCCAACGCATTGGTGTGACCTGCACAACCTGGCAGGGCGGATCGGCTCGCCGGCCTCCACCACCGGCCCGCGGGCCGGTGCGCCCTCTTCCTTCACGCCGTTTTGCTCTTCGTGGAAAAAATGCATTGTTATGTAAATAATAAGAGGAAACATCACTGTTATTTAGACAATTAAGAGGAAATATCAATTCAATTAAAACTAGTAGGTGGGAACCATCTTATTTATGAAAGACATCAGCTATTTACATCTTGACAGCGCTCTACTCTGTGTGTGGCAAAATGTGCGCCACCAGCTGATAAAGCGCGCCTTTTCCGTAGAAACAAACCTACCAGCTGTTATCTGTCACTGTCGTGTCTCAGTGAGTCATAGTCCCTCCTCTCTCTATAGTGTGTCAAGTTTTGGTGCCGGTTGTCTTCCGTGGGATGGATTGTTCATCTACTGTTGTTTTGTGCAAGTAGGCATAATCAACTTTATATTACTAAGGGGCGCTCTACTGAAGAGCAGTTTCCATCTGGGAAGTCAGTGTGTGTTTGGAATGTACATGATTTAGCCATGTAGGGCACTCTGTATATGTTGACGGGCGAAATTTCTTAGAGTGCATTTCACGCCCTTTGCAAGGGTTAAAGTGCGCTCCTGTGGGCAGTTACGTTTTCATGTCTACTTGGATGACGTCATTGTCCTTGGGAAATCCATGAAAGACCATCTGAAAAAACTGGAGCAGTTTTCCAGCGACTTCGAGAACCTGAGAGCTCAACCCTAAGAAGTGTAGCCTTTTTAGAAGGAAAGTAAGGTTCCTCGGCCATGTGGTTTCCAGTGAAGGAGTTTCGGTGGACCCGAAAAGGTAACTGCTATCCAGAAGTGGCCTACGCCTAAACAAACACGAGGTGAGGAGCTTCTTGGGGCTATGCACGTATTACCGGCGATACGTCCTGGGGTTCGCCAACATAATAACCCTAACAAAGTTGACCGAGGATAAGAGGCTTTGTATGGGACTCGGACTGTCAGCAAGCGTTTCAGGAGCTAAAATCCGCTTTAAGCAGTGCTCCCATATTGAGCTACCCCGGCCAGCTGAAATTCATACTCGACACGGATGCTAGTAACGTCGGTATTGGTGGCGTCCTCTCTCAAGTACAGGATGGACACGAACGGGTGATCGGGTACTTCAGTAAAGTTTTATCGAAGCCAGAACGGAACTACTGTGTAACCAGAAAGGAGCTGTTAGCTGTCGTGAAGTCTGTGGAGCATTTCCATAAATATTTGTACAAAAGGACAGATCATGCGGGCATTAATATGGCTCTTGCGGTTTAAAAACCCGGAAGGACAGGTTGCCAGATGGATCGAGCGGCTCCAAGAGTATGACTTCACTTCTGAACATCGATCTGGTGCAAAACATAGGAATGCTGACGCCCTGTCACGAAGACCCTGCAGACGACTGTAAACATTGTTCAAGAGTGGAAGAGAAAGATGCGTCTGTGCGAAGAACCACCGTTACCGACGACCACTGGCAGGAAGAAGAACTGCGGAAGGACCAAGAGGATGACGACGACTTGGGTAAAGTGTTGGAATGGAAGCGGGCCGGCAAAGGCCTACCTGGAACGAGGTTTCCACCTTTCCCCAATCTGAAGACGTACTGGGCGCAGTGGGAGTCGATCACGTTGGAGGATGGGATACTGAGGAGAGCTCTTGGTCGGTGGATGGGACGGAGAAGAGACTGCAGCTACTGGTCCCGAAGAGAGTTCCAGAGGTACTCAGACAGCTTCACGACGGTGTGTCTGGTGGACATTTCGGGGTGCACAAGACGCTGGAGAAGTCCGGGAGCGATTCTACTGGGTCAACTTACGGGAAGACGTTAAGAGTGGTGCAGGAAATGTACTACGTGTGCTGGCGAACGGGCCACAAAAGCGTAGTAGCTCCAATGCGTCAGTACAATGTAGGGCTCCCTTCGAAAGGATCGCGATTGATGTAGCTGGACCATTCCCTACGACTGAAGAAGGAAATAAGTATATTCTAGTGGCAATGGATTATTTTAGTAAGTGGGTCGAGGCTTACGCCATTCCAAGGAGGCTGCCACTATAGCCGAAGTGCTAACTAAAGAAATGTTCAGCCGTTTCGGGAGTTCCCCTGGAACATTGTGATCAAGGCAGGAATTTCGAGTCGTTATTGTTCACAGAACTATGTCGACTACTGGGAATCCGGAAGACCAGGACCACGGCTTTACATCCCAGTCTGATGGAATGGTAGAGCGAATGAACAGGACTATGGGGAAGTACTTGTCCAAGATTGTCTCCGACCACCAACGTGATTGGGACCAGTACATTCACTTATTTTCACTCGCCTACCGAAGTTCTATCCATGAAACGACCGGGCAGACACCAGCAAGCATAGTCTTCGGACGAGAACTTCGGCTGCCATGTGACCTGCAGTTTGGAAGCCTGATGAAGATTTGGCAGGAGAGGATTACGTGTCACGTCTTCGGAGGCGTATGGACGACATCCACGAGCGTGTCAGGACTAACATGCAACATGCCAGCGATAGGATGAAGGAACGCTACGACGTCAGAGCGGGGCGTTTACGACGCTGGAGACCTTGTATGGCAGAAGACGTCAAGGCTACTCTCGAAGCTTCAGCGAACGTGGGACGGGCCTTATGAAGTTGTCACCCGGATAAATTTGATATACAGGATTAAAAAGCCACATGGAAAACCTCGGATCGTCCACACAAATCGGCTGGCGCCCTACAAAGGAGACAACGAGGTTCACGAGGAGAGACGGTCCGCGCCTGTATACCAAGCATCGGCCAACAAGGACGAGGAAGCTCCGAGGAAAGGGCAACATCTTGGGTAAGCAGGATCGTTTACCAAGATCTCTTCAAGGCTCAGAGAGGACTATGCGCTCGCCCACTGTGTAGCTCAGGATTTGAGCATGTCGGGAGGAATCGCCCGAGTATTCAGGAGCAAGTTCGGGCGTGTGGAAGAACTAAGTCCCAGGACCCAGCTGTAGGAAAGACTCTGCATTTAGGAATGGTGAGCGACATCTTTTCTACCTGGTGACGAAGAGATGGTCGCATGGGAAGCCAACATACGAGTCGGTGGAGAGGAGTCTGATGGATCTGCGCCAAAACTTGATTCGATTGGGCATCCGAAAACTTGCCATACAAAGCTGGCATCTCGATGGACTTGAGTGGTGGAGAGTCAGAAATTGTGAAAACACCTTCAGGAACATGGCCATGGAGATCTACTGGTGTATATTTGACCCCAGAGACTTCAAGAGAAAGGAAGATGTCCCTGCATCCGATCAACCAGAATCTGGACACCCGGAGATCTCTCTGTTCTGGGACAGAACAGTCTTAAGAGGGGTAATGTGGCGGACGCCAGGACCACCATTTGAGGACGCCAGGGCCTACCCTCGAGACAATAGGCCGGCCGCTACAATGACCTGCGTGAATTTGGAGACTCAATTGACTGGCAGGATATATTGCCTTTGACGTTAGTTACGGTTGAGTGCACGCGCCATCACCACGGAAGTTTCTCGACTTCAATCCTATTGGCTGAAAGCCTAGTCACGTGGTAGTCGAGGCCTTTCGAGAAAGCTTCCAGCACTTTCTGCGGGGATATATAAGCCGCACTCAGGAGCAGGTGAGTTCAGTTCAGTGCAGAAGTCTGTGTAATAGGGGCCGCGTACGCAAGTGAAGATGTAACTGAACATACAGGGTCACAACCCTTGTGCGTGAACAGTGTCAGTGTGAATTCTCGGTGTCAGTGATCTTCATTGTGCCGCTGCGAACGTCGGCTGCAAGTGATCTTCGAGGGACGACACCCATCGTTGGATCCCGACTGAAGAGTGCTACAAGGACACGTGAGTGAACGGGCTTCGCGCCGGAGTGCAAAACTGACTGTGAAGTGCAAATAGTGTAATAAGAAACTGTACATTAGTGTAATAGTTTGTAGCCATTGAATTAATAATTAATGCGTTTAATATTAGTGTAATAATTAGACTGTGTAAATAAATAGTGAGTTAACAAAGACTGACGCCTTATTATTCGTACCCATGAAAAAACATTACACCCATGTCTTATTGAAGGAAGATTCGCCACTATTTGATTTGATAAACTCCTTTTCTATGGGCTGTGCCATAATGAAATCCTGGGTGGTTTTGAATAAGGTCTTCTAGTTGTTTTTTAAAAGCTGGTTGGTATCCTGATTGTTTGAAATATATTGAATTTTTCGGATATTTTCCCTACATGATTTATTCTGAGGTTATTAACAAACTGTATTTTGATTGCAATGTTTTCATCTGTCTGATAATGTTTGTCCACAATAGTCCTATTCAATAACCATTATTTAAAACGAATTTGTTCAATTATGTTTGTTCTTTTGAAATTCTTCTGGGGTTTGAATTTGAGTTCAGTAATCCTGAATGCCAGAGTTCCTATTTTCTTAAAATAAGGATCCTTTTTTCATTGGGCCAGCGCTCAGAGAGGACGGATCAGGTGATAAGGCTGCAGTGAGCCGGTTTCCGTACAGAGTTTAATGTTGGCGTGCAGTGCGTGTTTGGTCCACTTGATTTTTGTTTTATTGGCAGACTTTTATTTCATACTGTGTTTAGTGCATTTGGAGATAATTTTCATTTTGTGAAGATGGATACCTGCAATGCGTGTGTTAAAACAATTACTGTAAGACAATCCAAGTTGACTTGTGCTGACTGTGGTCTATTTTTTCACGGTGCTTGTTACAACATGAGCAAGGCTGAAGTGGAGTGTTTCAACGTCGATGGATTACCTTTCAGATGCAAACCATGCGCTTCAGTAAGAAGAAAGAGCCTGAAATTTGATGCAGATCTTCAAGAAGGTAAAATGACACTCGAAGATATTATGGAAAAAATATTGGAAATAGGTGAAAATCAAAAAAAGCAAGAAGGAAGTTTTAACACTTCTTTTGAGTCACTAAATTCAAAACTAGACAACAATACTAAAGCTATTGAGGAAAATAATAGTTCGCTGAAAGAGTGTATGAAACTTGTTGAGAAACTTACGGAGGAGAATAGAATGTTGAATGGCAAAGTGATGGAGCTGGAGAAGCGTGTGGAGGAGATGGAGCAGTACTCTCGGGCAAACACCGTGGAGATCCAAGGAGTTCCGATGTCGCAGAATGAAGATGTGGTGGATGTGGTGAAGGAAGTGGGCAAAGCTCTGGACTTTAACATCAAGACATCAATGATTGACACGTGTCAGGGATGGGACGAAGAACTGGACAACAACCAGCCCCCTGGCATCATTGTAAAGTTCGTGCGGCGCATCGACAAGGAGGAACTACTGCGGAAACGAAGAGTGAAGAGAACCCTTTCTACACGACATATGACCCTGGCTGAACCATCTGATCATCCCGTCTACATCAACGAGGCGCTTACACAACGAGGGGACGACTACTAGCGGGCGGGGAGTCAAGCGAGAAGGAGTACAAGTTCCTGTGGGTGCGTGGAGGCAAGATCTTCATGAGGAAGGAAGAATCGGCGAGCGTAACGCAAATCACTTGTCAGGCTGACCTCAGTAAGCTGTAAGTTATATAGGCGTAGGGAAAGTTTTGTTTTTGTTTAGTTTAGTTATCAAATAAGTAGTTTTTATTTTAACGCAGGTCTGGGATGTCAGAAATAAAGTTTTACTAAAATTAGGGTAGTTTCAAATTGCGTGTTTATAGTTTCAAATCATTTTAATGACAGATGACATAGATTTGTGTATAGTTCACCAAAATATAAAGCCTGAGAAGGAACTTTGACCTGTTCTTGTCAGATTAACTACAAAAAGTTGTAGAATGCCAGATATTATAGTTATGACAGAAATATGGATTAACTCTGATGAGGAAAACTTTTATTTAATACCGAATTACAAATCTTTCTTTAAATGCAATAATCAAATACGGGCTGGAGGCGTGGCCTTATATATTAACAAAGAAATAGAAACTGTAAACTGTGTAGAGGTACAGGCTGTAACTGCCGATGTATTGAGTTTATCTTTTGATTACCTGGGTGAACACTTTTTTATGTTATCTGTTTATAGATTTGTTTTTTACCCCATAGATGATTTTACCAAAGAATTTAGAAATCTTTTCAAGAAAATAAATTCTAATTATAACGTTAAAACGAATATTCTGTGGATAGGGGATTTAAATGTGAATATTTTGGATACACCAGACCATAGTTCTGTTATAGATAATTATAAACTTTTGTTAGCAGAAAATGGGTTTGAGTCTTTAATCAACGAACCTACTAGAGTAACCGAGCACTCCAAAACATGCATAGATCATGTGTTTGCCAGAATAGCTAACAGGAATAATGTTGAAGTAAATTCTTTTGTAGTTCATGCTGATATCACGGACCACTCCATGATAAGGGTGGACGTGCGAGTGTTGTGCGGGGGAGGGGGAGAGGTGAGTGTGCACCTCCTCCCATCCCTCCGCTCACCGAACTATCCGCTGCTCAACAACTTGATTGACAGCGCGACTGGTCACCAGTGTACATGGCAGTGGACGTCATCTGCCTTCGATGAATTCTTTTGTATTTTGCAAAACCTATTTGTACAAAGCAGAGTAGAATGTAGCACAAAACTCAACAGCCAAAAAATAAAACCATGGATAAATGACTTTTGTGCTTAAAAATAAAAGAAGGAATCATCTTTTAAAACTAACAAAATTCACCCAGATAACAATAAATTAAAGTTATATTACAAGAGGTACAAAAATAGATTACAAAATGATATAAGACTAACAAAAAACGATTATTATAAAACACAATTTGAAATGTGTAATCAGGATTCAAGAGCAACATGGAAATTAGTAAATAAATTAACTGGGCAAGCTAGAGATACCGTCAGTCAGGTAAAATTAGAAATAAATAACACCCTAGTGCAAGACCGTTAATAATAGCAAACGAATTCAATAACTTTTTCCTGGATATAGGTACACAACTAGGTTTGAGCAGTAAAATACC
This sequence comes from Matsumurasca onukii, assembly GCA_018831715.1. Classification (NCBI taxonomy): domain Eukaryota; kingdom Metazoa; phylum Arthropoda; class Insecta; order Hemiptera; family Cicadellidae; genus Matsumurasca; species Matsumurasca onukii. Next base: position 22,801,256 of record CM032058.1, on the reverse strand, counting down.
AGACAATTTTTTTTTACGTCATCACAAACACCTATTTGAGACTAAATCACAAGTACAGTCTATGTTTATTGAACCAGTTTTTCCTGATGAGCTATTATCAGTTATACGGTCATTGAAAAATAATAAATCATCTGGATTAGATGGGTTTAGTTCTACATTAATAAAAAATATAGCAGAGAAAGTAGTAAATATTCTGAGTTATTTAATAAATTTCAGTTTTCAGAGTGGGATATTCCCAACCAAACTAAAGAATGCTGTAGTAATACCAATATTTAAAAGTGGTCAGAATAATAAATGCAATAATTATAGACCAATATCTTTGTTATCATGTTTCTCTAAAATTTATGAGAAAATGATGAAACAAAAATTAGTTAAATTTTTACAAAATGTCAACTTTTTCAGTAACAAACAATTTGGATTTCGGGCTGGTATGAATACAGAAAGTGCTCTAATAAATTTTATGTCAGATGTAAATCAGGGTTTAAATTTGAATAAATGTGTGAGCGGAGTATTCTTAGATATCAAGAAGGCGTTTGATACAGTCGACCATAATATCTTATTAGAAAAGCTGCACTTATGCGGAGTTAGAGGTGTTGTACATAAGTGGTTTTGTAGTTATTTGTTGGGACGACAGCAATGTGTCCGAATAGGTTCTGTGTTTAGTGAGATGGGTGTGATAAGTAGTGGTGTACCACAAGGTTCAGTTTTGGGTGCAATTTTATTTATCATATACATCAATGATCTTTGTATGTACCAAGAGGTAAATTAACAGCATTTGCGGATGACACAGCTTTGCTATGTGTCAAAGAGTCGTGGAATGCAACGCAAACAACAATGATTGAAGATTGGGCTTTGCAATGGTGGTTTACCTGCAATAAAATGTTATTGAGTGCTGAAAAAACTAAATTTATACACTTCAATCTAAGAAAGAATATAGGGTTAAATGTATTTAGCAAATTAAAATACAAATGTGCTTACTGTTTAATAAACCCAACTCAAACTATATGCAAATCAAGTAAATGTGCTGAGATAGAAAAAACAGCTGTAATAAAATACCTAGGAATTCACGTGGATAGTGAGGTAAATTGGAAATTTCACATAAGTAAGCTGAAAAGTAAAATTAGCAGTGTAATAAGATTATTTTATTTTTTGAAATGTATGGTGAATCAACCGATAATGCGTTTGTTATATTTTTCTTTAGTGCAAAGTAGAATTGAGTATGGAATTGTAATTTGGGGAAATGCTTATAGTACTTACCTAGATTCCATATTTGTTCAGCAAAACACATTATTACTAGAAGGAAATTCGAAGACATTCAACTCCACTATTTAATCAGTTAAATATTTACCCTTTAAGATATTTATTTATCTACAATGTCCTTAAACTTTTTTTTGAAAAAAAGTAAACTTTGCTAAAGTGAAATAATTACCAGTATTCGTTAAGAAATCAATGTCCCTTCGGTACCAAAACCCAATAATGCCTTTTTCACTAGGTCATACAATTTCATAGCCCTAGAATTTTCAATAGATTACCTGTAGAAATTAGATCAATTAGTGTAAAAAACTTATTTTTGAAAAGGTTAAAAGTGTGGTTGTGGCAATTAGAAAATACCGATGATTTACTTAAGGTACAACAATAACAAAAAATTAAGCTAGTCTTTTATTTTCAGCAAGGTAAAATACGTGCAGTGTCTGCTGATTATACCTTATATTAATTCTTATCTCTTTGTATTAATTTCTGCTATCATTAAAGCACTGTTTTATTAAAAGTAAGGTGGAAACTGATGTAAGTGTAAAATCTTATTTTTTCTTTTCTGTTCGCTGTACATAGTTTAGTTTTTAATAAATAAAGGAACCTCAAAACCGGTTTTCCGAATGAGGCCCTAAATTTTCTTAAGTTTGCGTACAATAAAAAATATTTTTTGTTCTGTAAAATTGTAAATTCTAAATTTGATGTTTAGTTGTGTTTAAATTGTAAACTATGTATCAAAAAAAAATGTAATGTTTTTGTAAACTTTGCAAACTTTGGAAAATAAATATATTCTTATTCTTATTCTTATTCTTTTGTTTATAAACGGAAATTTTATAAAAGTGGTCGACGGAGGCACTGCGTAATACGTTTATCTTTCAAATGAGACATTAAACGTGTTTTTAAGTTGTAAATAACCCTAATGTTAACATTACTCTTATGGAGATAATTCAAGATGATATGGATGAAACAGTAATTACTATTTTGGTTTGTTGGAACGCAGAATGCACGGTCATTAACGTAGATGGACTGGCGCTTTGTCCTCGCGGGCATTGGACCAACTCGAAGTAGTTTACTGAAGGTAGCGGCTTACCGTATAAATATTAAAACAGAAAACAGCGTTTAAAATGCTTTATAACAGTTAAAACCATTCAGGGTTAAAAGAAAAAAGGTACATATAATTGAATAATTTTATTTTTAATTTATATTTTTTGACGTTTTAAACATATTTTACGTTCGTTTATATCGTTATGTAAAATTGGTTCTCAACAATGGCTTTGATGTAACTAAAACATAAACGAGTATTTCCACACGGTACCTTGTATGGTTTTGTGGGTTTGTTGATGATTGATGAGCTAGCTTACTCCTAATTGGCTAGTATTATTGCAGGCCCAAGCGTTGACCACCATTCAGGTCTCTCTGTTGGGCTAATCTAAATTAATCTAGGTGTAGGGAATAGGGACGAGCCATCGTATTAGAAAACATCGATGTGAAAATAAATCGTGTCTTGTCATTTACTTTTGAAACAACTAAGACCTCATATTTAAGAGGGAATTTTGGGGTGTATAATCTTTCTGCTGTCATGGACACAAATTCGACCCTAGACTTGAATACCAAATGTAATGTATGAATTATATTAAGTGAAAATACTGCTACTTTTGCATAGTTGGTGGTGGTATACGTATAGCTTATTCTGGCTAACAATTATAAATAAAACCTAGTTTTGTTTTGGTAAAAGTAAATGTTCGTTAATTAAGTTCATTATAAATTGGAACTCAAATCAAAATATCTTTGTTATAACAATACAATATACAACACACACTGATATTTGACGTCACATTGACGTAGAACAATACAGTGGTCAAGTTTGAGTTCGAGGTGTTCTGAAACTTACTGAACACGTTTGTTAAGTTACTAAACAAGTTCACAAAGTCTGGATTCTGAAGTACAGTTGCTTGGTTCATGTTGTAAAGTTCCAAGAACCACTATCACCGGCACACCACTCTGTGACTCGCGAAACTGGTGAGAATACTGAGAAACCGGTCCACAAGCGGAAGATCAGCGGTAATATCAGGTATTAGACTTGTTAACCTTCCAGGCCACCCATCGATAAATTATCTGTATGAACTCGGTTTTGTAAAATACCATCATTATTAGCCGAGCACACTTGTATCATTGGCAAAAGTATAAATGGTTCAGTCGGTTCACTTGAATCTAGCTTAAAACCCGACAAATCGTTGATAAAAACTACAAAAAGAATTGGTTATAGGATTCCTCCTTGTGGAACGCCTAAATTAACATTTGAAAACTCACTTTGTACTTAGTCAGGTACTTCGTAGATCGGATTTTAGTTTAAGACACATTTTAGAGAAGCTTGACTGAAATTGTCAAAATGCGAAGTTAGGACTACAAAATCCTCTCTAAAACCCAACCTCGACCTTTACCTAGCGTTACCGTATTGTCACATTACAAATGTATAAGTGGTGACCGCGGCGATCGAACCCGCGTAGCGGAGTGATCATCTCCGCGGAGTCGCGCACGATTCCAACCCGCCACGGGTTCGCTAGTGCGCTTTCTACGTTGTACGCTTTGCTCGTTGTACACTTTTTGCTGAGTTTAGGCCACATACGATTCTTGACATTGAGAAACTTACTTCGCGAAATGTGAACTGTGTACGTTATCCTCCTGCTGATCTATATGTTATGTTTCGAGAATCATAAAATATTTCGAGTTTTGTGAAATAGACAAGAAATTGTTTTTATTATACCTTATGAGGATCAGCTGTCAAATAAGTAAAAGTTATTAGTGGCGCACCTTCAGGCATCGACCCCGAACTACGCAACTGACAGTTGGCTGCGAACACGTGTTAGCATTAACTTTGGCTTCTATAGTTAATTGTAGAATAGATGAAACCCTGTGTTGTATAACAAAGTTAAGGAGGCAAGGAAGGTTGAGTCACATGCCTTGACTGGTGTTGTTTCTGGAAACTTGCCCCAGGTTTCATCCCTTGTGCCAACTCCTGAGTTTTCCAATTCCTTACCTCTCACTGCAGCGACAGCTTTTATAAATGAGCTTGAGCTGATCTATAACTTAAAGAATCAAGATGAAATAATTCGTTTTCAAAGAGCACCAATAAGTTATAGAAATAATTTTAGTCGTTATTAGTTCTGAGCAAAATTTAGTCAAGCTTAATCAAAGTTAAACATTGCGATGTTAATACCGGAGCAAACTTTTACGTTCATAATACAAGGTATTATAATTTATTAAAAAATAATTATCACAGGCTTTAAGATTTTGGCCAACTTCCTTGTCAAGCTGGTAATTATATAACATATTGCCTGAAAACGTAACACCAAACCTAATTTCAGTATTTTCAAACGAAAATTAAAGTCACATTCGATTAACAAATCGTTCTACAGTGTGGGTAAATTTATGCATTGCATTTAAACATAATACAATTTTATATAATTTACAGTATTACACCTTAATTTGGTCTGTTCCGGTACCATAGATTTATCATATTTTTATCTTTTTTTGCTTATGTTACTTATTAGTTATAGTTTATTACTAAAGAAATTTGAAGACTAAAATGTTTGGACCGCACCGGGACTCGGACATAAATCTCTCACTTGCCGGGTGATTATGCTGACCACTATACCATCCGGCACAACTATGTATGCCTTCAGTGGTCAACATATTCACCCGGAAAGTGAGACACCCGAGTTCGGTCAAAACATGTTATCTTCAAATATCTTTAGTAATAAATATAGTTTATACAAATTAATGTACTTTTAGTTACAGATTGAATATTTGGTAGATAGTCAACATAGACTATTATAATGACCAGTTTTCGAATACAAACAAGTGTCGCACCTACATCACAACGAAAATGACATTTGGCTAAGAACAGTTTCATCATTCACTTGTCCTTCTGTAGAACGTAACTTCTTATATGTCTCGCTGAGATTTCATTAAACATGGGCATTTGAATCCCCGATTGGCTGTGAAGGAGTACAATAATTTGGTATTATTATAACAGGGGTTGATGAAAACCTGGTAATTAACTCAAGATTAAAAGAAATAACGTTTGAAAATATAAATTGTGTAGATAGTTACAATACCGTTGAAAACTTCAGGATATTTCCCTAACACACAGAGCTTATTATTTTTATTTTTAATAAATTCATGTAACAATTTTCAACGCTATTTATTCCCTACTAATGAACGCTTTTATCTCTAATTTCTTTTGACTCTAAATGAAAGTTAAAATGTAATTAAAGTAAGACAAGTCCCTCAGGTTAGTTTGTTTGACTTTGTCTTTTGGAAAGGTGGAAACGAGTGTATTTTATTCACAAAGGAAAGGAACAAGATAAAACGCCTCAGTGCTCACTGTTTATTAGGTTACGTCAGGTTCTTCTACTCACTCCTGCGAAATCTTATACTCGCTTTGGATTTCTACAGATTCGCTTTTAAAGTGCAAAGTGACAACCTCTGCTCTCTTTAACTAATGTTTTCTTGGTTGCTCGAACATACAACAAGGAGAGAGGACAGTGCCAAGTTGGTGATAGCAGCCTCATTAATCACTTTCCTTTCTTAAAAACGTTCAGATTTTCTCTAGATCAACGATAAAAGAAAATCTCTCTATAAAACCCGACGGTAAATTTATTATCTGTAAAGACTAGGCCTATCTTGGGCATGAACGCATCCAATGTTTTCTAGCCTGTACGGTGTCATTCATATAATATGCATTTAAAGATTGGCAATAGGCTTGTGTGCTTCTGTCTGTTTTCGACAGCCCATTCGTTTCCAATACAGACGAGTTTATGGCATTCAATTTGGAGCCTATGATTCGCTAACTGAATACTACCACATTCGAATGCGTGAGAGTGAAGTGTAAAACTGTATGTTTGAAATAATTTAGATGTAAGAGTGCAAGGAAAATTTTAGATACAAACATTTGACGATTGCAATAAATTATTGTAAATGTCAATATGCAATAAAACATTTATTTATTAAGTATCTTTAGAATCTGATGAAATTTCTGTTTTAGTATTTGGTGCATTTTTCGAAAAAAGGTTCCGGTATTTCGTTTTAGCTAACAAGCTTGCCGGATATTAACAAAAAGCATTACGGTATATAAGAACTAGTATGTAATGTGTACAATTTGAAAGGTTCTCAAATCGTATTCTGGGGTCAGGAACTTGCTCATTTTATGCGTGGCAGATGGCATGAATATATAAATTCACCCGATTCATGCTATACTTCCTTTCAATCCTGCGAGGTGAAATGTTGCCGCTTTGAAATTCATATTTGCTTGGATTCCCGGGTTTGAAATGCTTTGATATTATAGGATACGTTTCGCAGTTGTTTGCTTGTTTTAGAACTCTCCTGTAAATCCGGCCAGATTATCCAATCCCTTAGGTACTTTAATGAGAATTTCCCTGCGCCTGGAATATTATGCTTAGGCCTACTGATTTATGACTGTATTAAATAAGCTGACGTGTTTTGTTCTTAATTTGGATTTGATCAAACAATAGTTTTAATCAGTTAGTTTTAGTCAGTCTTGAATTTTTGCTAAAACTAAAAATTGTATATAATTAGTATATAAATACATCGTATAGTCTATGTTGCAATTGTCATCTATTGATCTATTGATATTAAAGACCTGTATCCTTGGTCACAACACATACATAACAGCTGTGCTTCAAAGTTGACTCAATTCCACTTGATCATTTAAAATAAAATAATATCCAAAGATATATTCTTAAAAGTTACAAGGCTAATAAGCCTGAGGAGCTTATGTTTTGAAAGAATTGTGGAAATGTAATAAGAATTTCAGTAAGAAGAGATTGGCCAACTTTGAACCGTAATCTGATTGGATCCGGAAGCAAATCTGACATAACAATCTTACGAGTATCTACAAAACCCAGTAAAACATCATCCTTAAAGAACTTACGACTACATGACGCCTAAATGTGTTCGCAATGTGATATTCATTTATTTATGAATATAAAACACGTGCTTCATAGCTTTAGTGAGAAATAAAGTAGGTGATGTATATCAGATAGAAGACTGATGTCAATTATTGAGGGATATTACACTGGTTTAATATCTATATACCATAATACACACGGGTTAATTAAATATTTAGACATGGATTCCTGTTGGTCCTGTAATTCTGCAAGGCATGTAATAAAATAATTTATTGCATATAAAATGAAATTTTGAACGTCAAAAATAAAATTCTAAATTTTCATTAATACAGTACATCTAGGATCTTGATCAAATTTACAAAGTCACATTCATTCTGATATTCTCAGTAATTCCGAATAATTCCATTCTAATCCTGGTGTCGGTCAGTCAGTTCAAAGTCAGTTAGTCAAACCAAGCCAACAGGGTAAACAACATCTTTATTGGATGTTAAATTCAAATTAATAAAGTCTTAAAGCTAGCCTTGAAAACAAAACATCGTACACAGTCACTTAAAGAAACCACAGCACACCAGGAAACTCAACACGCCCTCGGCCGGTGAGAGACTGGCTGGGAGCGGTTGATGCGGCTGATGCAGGTGTGTAGCAGATCCCGAAACGTCAAGGTCTTGTTGTCAACTAAACTCATACGTCTCAGTTGTTCAACATCAAAACTACACCAAGATTCAGGAAAATCGGATGAAGGAAAATAGTTAATTAGTACTAAACAAAATAAAGAAGCAGGTTTAGAAAAGAATATTACTGATGCTCTCTCTATTTTAAACCACAAACCCATATAGCCGATAGTACTTTACTTATGAGAGAGGCTACAGAAACGACAAACTGCCTCTTTCAGTAAGAAACACTAAATTTAAACAGCTACATACCTTACATACCTTTGGCTCAAATGAATGGGCGTTTAAGTACACGTAATTGTTCGAGATTAGACGAAGCATAACAGTGTTAAACATTCAACACTTATCGGTAAACTTAGTTTAACAAACAACTTGAATTATTCAAACCAGCTTATTTAAAGCCATTTGCTTCAATAAAGCAATAATGTTAACTTCCAAGTTTTATATAACCGTCATAATTAATACATCACTGTAAAGCTATAGATAAACACATTTTCGTTTGTTTTAAACTACTGTTATAATATAACATGATTGTTATATATAGTTACTAACGAAACCACACAGGCAATAACCTCTCTCTGATCGTACGTTATCAAAGGCCAGAGAATAGAAAAAGTTTGGTACCGACACAAGGAATCCTTACAGTTAAGTTCCACAAAAGCGACCAAATGTTGCCGCAGACCAAACTCGGTCATTTCCGAAATCGACCGATTGAACTTCGTTTGTGTAGTAGGTTTCTCGACTAACCTAACACGTCTTTAAATAGACTGGAGTGTAATAACAGACAGCGCAGCGCAACGTAGTAGCACAGCGCAGCTCAACGTATGTTTTAAAACAGAATCATGCATTGAATAATGAAGTAAGACACACTAGTAGCGTATTGCAGCGTTATAGTAGCGTAATACTGGAAGAACACTATTTTGTTTTCCCAGAGCACAGTGGGTATTCGAGTGGCGACACGCCGGCCGACAAAAGTAAAGTGCTAATTTCTCATTAGGGCTTGAGAAAATTGAATTATAAAAAGCTATTATTAGGCCTAGATATATATAATGCTTAAAGTATTATAACCTACCCATAAAGTTACAATAGCCTCTCTTTTTACGCAATAGGTCTCCTCAATTAGTTGTCTGTTTCTCTAGATCACCCTTCACCAAACTGACTATATAATCAAACGTTGTCGTCGGCATTCTCGTGTAATCCATGAAACAAGACTCCTGGGACCGCAAATATGTGAGTGATATTCACCATGTTACCTTTACACAGTTCATGCACCCAGACACTGTTACTGAGCAAAACTGTAACCGAAGGTATTTTCGCAAATACTATGCGAGCCGCTTTCGGCAGAGCCATCCTCTATAATGTGATGAACTTCATGACGGTTTATAACCTGATAATTTATTATTAGGTTACTTCTGTGTATTTAAAGAAAACAACATTTTGACTATTTACTATTTATTTATGAATATAAAACACGTGCTTCATAGCTTTAGTGAGAAATAAAGTAGGTGATGTATATCAGATAGAAGACTGATGTCAATTATTGAGGGATATTACACTGGTTTAATATCCTATATATACCATAATATACCACACGGGTTTAATTAAATATTTAGACATGGATTCCTGTTGGTCCTGTAATTCTGCAATAAAGGCATGTAATAAAATAATTTATTGCATATAAAAATGAAATTTCGAACGTCAAAATTAAAAAATCTAAATGTTTCATTAATACAGTACATCCAGGATCTTGATCAAATTTACAAAGGCACATTCATTCTGATATTCTCAGTAATTCCGAATAATTCCATTCTAATCCTGGTGTCGGTCAGTCAGTTCAAAGTCAGTTAGTCAAACCAAGCCAACACAGGTAAACAACATCTTTATTGGATGTTAAATTCTAATAAAGTCTTAAAAGCTAGCCTTGAAAACAAAACATCGTACAGTCACTTAAAGAAACCACAGCACACCAGGAAACTCAACACGCCCCGGCCGGGAGAGAGACTGGCTGGGAGCGGTTGATGCGGCTGATGGTGTGTAGCAGATCCCGAAACGTCAAGGTCTTGTTGTCCACTACACTCATACGTCTCAGTTGTTCAACATCAAAAGTACACCAAGATCCAGGAAAATTGATAGGAAAATAGTTAATTAGTACAAACAACAAAATGAAGAAGCAGGTTTAGAAAAGATAATATTACTGATGCTCTCTATTTTAAACCACAAAACCCATTAGCCGATAGTACTTTACTTATGAGAGAGCTACACAAAACGACAAACTGCCTCTTTCAGTAAGAAACACTAAATTTAAACAGCTACATACCTTACATACCTTTGGCTCAAATGAATGGGCGTTTAAGTACACGTAATTGTTCGAGATTAGACGAAGCATAACAGTGTTAAACATTCAACACTTATCGGTAAACTTAGTTTAACAAACAACTTGAATTATTCAAACCAGCTTATTTAAAGCCATTTGCTTCAATAGCAATAATGTTAACTTCCAAGATAACCGTCATAATTAATATAATACTATAAAGCTATAGAACCACATTTTCGTTTGTTTTAAACTACTGTTATAATACAACATGATTGTGTATATAGTTACTATTTAACGAAACCTACAGGCAATAACCTCTCTCTGATCGCAACTACGTTATCTAACACCTTTGAGGTCAAATGATTGGGGCGTGTAAGAAAGCGTCATAATTCGACATAGTCAAAATATAAAAATAAACAAAATCATAAAAGAAAGGCATAACAGAGTTTTTACATGCAACATTCAACACTTGGTTCAATAAAACACGTGAACTTTTCAAACCAGCTTATTTAAAGCCATTTTCTTCAATAAAGCAACATAACAATGTTGACTTCAAATCTTCAAAGAACAGTTATAAGTTAATTAAAAGATAATAAACCATTTCCGTTTGTTTTAAACAACTGTTATATTATAACATGATTGTATGTATAACACAACGATTTCATTTAACGAAACCTGTGGCATAACCCTCTGATCGTAACGTTATCAAAGAGGCCAGTGAATAGAAGAAAGTTTTCTGACACAAAGGAATCCCATAGCAGTTCCACAAGCGACCAAATGTTGCCGTGCATACCTCGAACCAAACTCGGTCATTTCCGAGAAATCGCGACCGAACTTCTGTTTGTAGTAGGTTTCTCGATAATCTTTTGTAGCTTTGCGTCTATAACTTAGACTGGAATGTAATAACAGATTGCAGCAGCAGCGTAGCGCAGCGCAGCTCAGCGTATGTTTTAAAACAAAATCATGCATTGAATAGAAGTAAGACACACTAGTAGCGTATTGCAGCGTAAGGTAGCGTATACTGGAAGAACAAACTATTTTGTTTTTCCCAGAGCACATTGAAGCAGATTCGAGTGGCGACACGCCGGCCGACAAAGTAAAGTGCTAATTCTCATTAGGTTAGCGAAAGTGAATTATAAAAAAATATTACTAGTCTTAGATATATAATGCTTAAATATTATAGCCTACCTCAAGCATAATAGCCTCTCTTCTACAATTCGTCTCCTCCAATTGTTGTCTGTTTCTCTAGATCACCCTTCACCAAACTGACTATATAATCAAACGTTGTCGTCGGCATTCTCGTGTAATCCATGAAACAAGACTCCTGCTTTTCCAAGGACCGGAAATGTGGTGATATTCACCACCATGTTTGTTCTGCCTACACAATTCATGCACCCAGACACTTCTGTTACAGCAAAAACTGTAACCGAAAGCAGTATTTCGCAAATACCACGAGCCGCTTTCAACAGAGCCATTCTATATTAATGTGATGAACTTCATGACGGTTTATAACCTGTAATTTATTATTAGGTTACTTCGTGTTAATTTATTTAAAGAAACAACATTTTGACTATTTACTATTTATATATCTACGAAACTCTTTAACATTCATCAAACAAATTCAACATAATTTTAGATCAAAATAATATATTAGAGAAAAACTAAAGACTTAGGATAAATTCAAAATTCCAAATTATCGAACAACTTATAACTTACTTAAACAATTCCTATTTATAATATGACCCAACTTTATAACAACCTTCCAAATTACATGAGAGAAGAAAAAATTAAATCAATTAAAAATTACAAGCCATTGTGAACTGCAATTATGAATATTGTTGAAAACAAACAGCATTAGTAATTGATACAAAATTTATATTATTTAGTTAATTTCATTAGGCTAATATAAGTTGTTATTGTCAATGCAAAAATTTGTTCGGCAATAAAATATTATGTATTATTTTATTTATTTACACGCTTCGCTACGTTGCGCTCTCTGTGTGTATTGGATCTATTCTTTGTGCTCGGATACGCTATTGCTGGTACATGTACGTTATTACGCTGCGTTGTCTGTCTGTTGCCACATCTCTAACATTTTTCGATTCAAAACGCTGCGTGAACCAAATCGTGTTAAAAAATTAAACCAATTTAGGTGTTTTCTTTTAGATTGTGTTCAATAGCACGCGCTGAAATGTTTAAATTTACAATAGACCAGTGGAATTTATCAAGTGGTCACATGGTAGTTTCTGAAACTTTAAATATTTCGCTGTCCAAACCCGGCATAAGGCTATAATGTATGCATTGCGTAACGTTTATGGTGATAACTTAAATTTCCCATGTAATAACTGGAGTGTTGGTTAAATCCATGACACGCAGCTAAGCGCTAAAGCACCGCTGGCATGAGGAAGCGAATTTTATTACTAAAGACACGCTTCGGCCTTTAACCTCGCTTTGCTTTGCTTTCAGACATATTGCCGTTTGTGAAATAGACAAGAAATTGTTTTTATTATACCTTATGAGGATCAGCTGTCAAATAAGTAAAAAGTTATTAGTGGCACCTTCAGGCATCGACCCCGAACTACGCAACTGACAGTTGGCTGCGAACACGTGTTAGCATTAACTTTGGCTTCTATAGTTAATTGTAGAATAGATGAAACCCTGTGTTGTATAACAAAGTTAAGGAGGCAAGGAAGGTTGAGTCATGCCTTGACTGGTGTTGTTTCTGGAAACTTCCAGGTTTCATCTCTTGTGCCAACTCCTGAGTTTTCCAATTCCTCACCTCTCACTGCAGCGACAGCTTTATGCTTGAGCTGATCTATAACTTAAAGAATCAAGATGAAATAATTCGTTTTTAAAGAGCCAATAAGTTATAGAAATAATTTTAGTCGTTATTAGTTCTGAGCAAAATTTAGTCAAGCTTAATCAAAGTTAAACATTCAAAGTTAATACCGGAGCAAACTTTTACGTTCACAATACAAGGTATTATAATTTATTAAAAATAATTATCACAGGCTTTAAGTTTTGGCCAACTTCCTTGTCAAGCTGGTAATATACATATTGCCTGAAAAAGTAACACCAAATCCAATTTCAGTATTTTCAAACGAAAATTAAAGTGATACTATATTCGGTTAACGAACCGTTCTACAGTGTGGGTAAATTTATGCATTTCATTCAAACATAATACAATTTGATATAATTTACTATTTTAATTTGGTCTGTTCGGTACCATAGATTGTATCATATTTTTATCTTTTTGCTTATGTTACTTATTAGTTATAGTTTATTACTAAAGAAATTTGAAGACTAAAATCTTTGGACACACCGGGACTCGGACATAAATCTCTCACTTGCCAGGTGATTATGCTGACCACTATACCATCCGGCACAACTATGTACGCCTTCAATGGTCAACATATTCACCCGGAAAGGGAGACAGGTTCAGTTCAATCATGCTATCTTCAAAATCTTTAGTAATAAATATCTTTATACAAATTAAGTACTTTTTAGTTACAAATTGAATATTTGGTAGATAGTCAACATTGACTATTATAATGACCAGTTTTCGAATACAAACAAGTGTCGCACCTACAGGGTCACAACGTGAAAATGACATTTGGCTACGAACAGTTTCATCATTCACTTGTTTTCTGTAGAACGTATAATTTCTCTATACTACGAGTATATGTGTCGCTGAGATTTCATTGAAAGTGGGCTTTTGAATCCCCGCTTGGCTGTGAAGGAGTACAATAATTTGGATTATTATAACAGGGGTTGATGAAAAAGACCCTGGTAATTAACTTTCAAGATCTATATTAAAAGAAATAACGTTTGAAAATATAAATTGTGTAGATAGTTACAATACCTTTGAAAACTTCAGGATATTTCCCTAACACACAGAGCTTATTATTTTTATTTTTAATAAATTCATGTAACAATTTTCAACGCTATTTATTCCCTACTAATGAACGCTTTTATCTCTAATTTCTTTTGACTCTAAATGAAAGTTAAAATGTAATTAAAGTAAGACAAGTCCCTCAGGTTAGTTTGTTTGACTTTGTCTTTTGGAAAGGTGGAAACGAGTGTATTTTATTCACAAAGGAAAGGAACAAGATAAAACGCCTCAGTGCTCACTGTTTATTAGGTTACGTCAGGTTCTTCTACTCACTCCTGCGAAATCTTATACTCGCTTTGGATTTCTACAGATTCGCTTTTAAAGTGCAAAGTGACAACCTCTGCTCTCTTTAACTAATGTTTTCTTGGTTGCTCGAACATACAACAAGGAGAGAGGACAGTGCCAAGTTGGTGATAGCAGCCTCATTAATCACTTTCCTTTCTTAAAAACGTTCTAGATCAACGATAAAAGAAAATCTCTCTATAAAACCCGACAGTAAATTTATTATCTGTAAAGACTAGGCCTATCTTGGGCACGAACGCATCCAATGTTTTCTAGCCTGTACGGTGTCATCCTTTTCATATAATATGCACTTGAAGATTAGTAATAGGCTTGTGTGCTTCTGTCTGTTTTCGACAGCCCATTCGTTTCCAATACGGTCTATTTAGAAACGCTTTCAAATCAACCGGAATTTTAACAATTACATAACTTTACATTTAGAGAATTTCTTATTTCTCAAAACTTCAATTAGTGAGTCAAGCATTTTATAATACGTGAAATGTGTAAATGTTTTTAAAATCTGATAGCCATCAATTAGAGATGTTTAACTGATTTCCGATAAATTCTGGTAAAAAGATGTATAACAAAATACCAAGAAATAACTGTCAAATTAAAAATCATTAAGTGTGGGCTTATAAGCGTTTTACTGAATAACTTATTTTTTATTAATTTGGTGAATTTGTCAACATAATTAGTATGGTGTTTAAATTATAAAAAGTCTATTTTCAACATGCTCTAGGGTACCGTCACGTCATTCAAACACAGCATTTCCCCACTATAACGCAATTTCCTTGCCCTCTCGCAGCCGAATAGAAATAAATCAAGTCCCACAAGATTACAAAAATGCTACATTTCACATACAATTTATTTTGAATGACAAATTGTCTTCAAAATACCCTGTGGGATTATTTTATAGAGTTGTGATGTTTCTCTCAGAAGATTTTCAAAAGGATTTGTCATTTAAAAAACATTGTACGTGAAATGTGGTATTTTAAACCTAATTTCTTGTAATCTTCAAATGGGTATTACAAAAACACGAGTTGAGATACAAGATTTTTTTGTTTGTTGAATTTGTGATAAAATTACCTTTCTTTTGAGGTACCACGAGGGGGAGTTTGTATTTTAAACATTTGGGGGGCCCTCCCGTCCGGTTTTTGGGTAGGGGGTGGGTGACGCAAAGTACATCAAACTAAACTTTAGAACTTTAAAAAACATTCCTAAATGGGTTTTAAAAATATTTCCTTTTTCAAAAGTTAAGGTGGGGGGGGTACTTAAAACTAACCCTGTAAATTTTAATAGTAAATTACATTAGTAAATCATCTAATAATACGTACTGTAAGATTAAAGTTATCATTTTAGGTAAGGAGTTTAAATATTACACAATTCTACCTATATTAAACCCCTGTATTGTGTGCGTGCAAACTAGCGGATACAATTCAAGTGATATACTACTGAAGTGGGCTGGGGACCAGAGATGCATACCAAGCATTGGGTGTTGGATTGCATACTGTATATAATCTGCTTTGTAGCTTGATGAAGCATTTGTTCTAGTATATTGCAGTAGGTCCTGCTATCTGGTAAGGACAAGTCTCGATATTTGAATGAAGCTATGAAGAAAGAACCAGCCAACACTAGCACTGCCACACTTCTTCAACCTCCGAGCTTTCTAAGTAAACCACTTCAGAACCTAGTACAAATAAACAGCAACATTTATATTTTAATGTGCTACTATTTCGTTTGCTAACGTTATAATTTGTAAAACAGTACAGAATGTATAATCAACCATAAAAAACAAGAAGAGCCGTTAACATTGTCAATATTAAACATAAAAACAGATTTTATGGACCTGAAGAGACATTGTGGTTGTGTAATATGCTGTAAACACGTCGTAACGCATAAAGAGGGCCGATACATTAGAGTGCTTCTTGTCGATGTTGTGCAGGTGTTGCTCTCGCCCACCCTTACTTTTGTTCCCATTCTAGAAATAGAGAAGAACATTTTAATAATCATATCTTACCCGAACTCAAAAGCTTTTAGTATGTTAAACACAACAAGTATTAGAATAAAAACCAGCCTGACACGCTACTAAGCACTAAGGCGCTACTGGCGTGAGTGGAACGAATTTCCTTTGCAATTTATTACCATAGTTCGCTAATTGTAAATCTAATTCGCTACGCTCGCAGCCCTTGAGCATTTCGTAGTCAGGATTAACGAGGACAATCGCCAAGCTCACAGCTTTGCATCTTTTATTATCACGGGAGTTACAAGGCTGTTTGCTATACGTTCGCAGTCTCGCTTTGGTCTCATATTTAACTGGACTTTGCTGCAAGTCCTAATTCATATTATGAAGGGATAACACATTGAAATTTCAGTAGAATCAGACTACTCATTCTGCTGTTACAGAGAAAAAAATCACTTTTCGGCAACCATTTTGTTAGGACTGAACGGCTTTTCGCATTATATTATTAGTAAGTAGCTTTAAAAATCCGATGAAATTTACTGTTTTAAATCATCCAACCTATTTTTTGGTGAAAACTCTACTCAAAAAGAGGATTTCCGTTATTTCGATCATTACTACCAATTGTATATAAGAACTAGACAAAAAATCCGACCTAGAGAGCTCACACATATGAGATATGTGTGTACAATTTGAGAAAGGTTCTCAAATCGTGTTCTGGGGGTCAGGAACGGTGTTCATTTCATAACCGTGAGCTTGGGTTATATTATGCTGACGGCATGAATATATAAATTCACACGATTCATGCTATACTTTCAATCCTGCGAGGTGAAATGTTGCCGCTTTGAAATTCATATTTGCTTGGATTCCCGGGTTTGAAATGCTTTGATATTATAAAGGATACGTTTCGCAGTTGTTTGCTTGTTTTAGAACTCTCCTGTAAATCCGGCCAGATTATCCAATCCCTTAGGTACTTTAATGAGGATTTCCCTGCGCCTGGAATATTATGCTTAGGCCTACTGATTTATGACTATATTAAATCAGCTGACGTGTTTTGTTCTTAATTTGTATTTGATCAAACAATAGTTTTAGTCAGTCTTGAATTTTTGCTAAAACTAAAAATTGTATATAATTAGTATATAAATACATCGTATAGTCTATGTTGCAATTGTCATCTATTGATCTATTGATATTAAAGGACCTGTATCCTTGGTCACAACACATACATAACAGCTGTGCTTCAAAGTTGACTCAATTCCACTTGATCATTTAAAATAAAATAATATCCAAAGATATATTCTTAAAAGTTACAAGGCTAATAAGCCTGAGGAGCTTATGTTTTGAAAGAATTGTGGAAATGTAATAAGAATTTCAGTAAGAAGAGATTGGCCAACTTTGAACCGTAATCTGATTGGATCCGGAAGCAAATCTGACATAACAATCTTACGAGTATCTACAAAACCCAGTAACTTACGACTACATGACGCCTAAATGTGTTCGCAATGTGATATTCATTTATTTATGAATATAAAACACGTGCTTCATAGCTTTAGTGAGAAATAAAGTAGGTGATGTATATCAGATAGAAGACTGATGTCAATTATTGAGGGATATTACACTTGTTTAATATCTATATATACCATAATATACCACACGGTTTAATTAAATATTTAGACATGGATTCCTGTTGGTCCTGTAATTCTGCAATAAAGGCATGTAATAAAATAATTTATTGCATATAAAAATGAAATTTCGAACGTCAAAATTAAAAAATCTAAATGTTTCATTAATACAGTACATCCAGGATCTTGATCAAATTTACAAAGTCACATTCATTCTGATATTCTCAGTAATTCCGAATAATTCCATTCTAATCCTGGTGTCGGTCAGTCAGTTCAAAGTCAGTTAGTCAAACCAAGCCAACACAGGTAAACAACATCTTTATTGGATGTTAAATTCAAATTAATAAAGTCTTAAAAGCTAGCCTAGAAAACAAAACATCGTACACAGTCACTTAAAGAAACCACAGCACACCAGGAAACTCAACACGCCCTCGGCCGGTGAGAGACTGGCTGGGAGCGGTTGATGCGGCTGATGCAGGTGTGTAGCAGATCCCGAAACGTCAAGGTCTTGTTGTCCACTACACTCATACGTCTCAGTTGTTCAACATCAAAAGTACACCAAGATCCAGGAAAATCGGATGAGGAAAAATAGTTAATTAGTACAAAACAAAATGAAGAAGCAGGTTTAGAAAAGAGAATATTACTGATGCTCTCTCTATTTTAAACCCATTAGCCGATAGTACTTTACTTATGAGAGAGGCTACAGAAACGACAAACTGCCTCTTTCAGTAAGAAACACTAAATTTAAACAGCTACATACCTTACATACCTTTGGCTCAAATGAATGGGCGTTTAAGTAATTGTAATTGTTCGAGATTAGACGAAGCATAACAGTGTTAAACATTCAACACTTATCGGTAAACTTAGTTTAACAAACAACTTGAATTATTCAAACCAGCTTATTTAAAGCCATTTGCTTCAATAAAACAATAATGTTAACTTCCAAGCTATATAACCGTCAAAAAATCCGCACAAGCCTAGATAAACACATTTTCGCTCGTTTTAAACTACTGTTATAATATAACATGATTGTGTATATAGTTACTATTTCACGAAACCTTCAAGCAACAACCTCTCTCTGATCGTACGTTATCAAAGAGGCCAGAGAATAGAAGAAAGTTTGGTGCCGACACAAAGGAATCCTTACAGTTAAGTTCCACAAGCGACCAAATGTTGCCGCGAACCAAACTCGGTCATTTCCGAGAAATCGACCGATTGAACTTCGTTTGTGTAGTAGGTTTCTCGACTAACCTTTTGTAGCTTGCGTCTATAAACTAAAATTTCGGATTCAAAACGCTGCGTGAACGCAAATCAAAAGTTATAAAATTTGACCACTTAGGTGTTTTCTTAGATGAATGTTGTGTTCTGTAATACGAATATATGTATGCGTTGCGTAATGTTTATGGTGATAACTTAAATTTCCCATGGTAATAACTGTAGTGTTGGTTAAACCAGGCCGACACGCAGCTAAGCACTAAAGCACCGCTGGCGTGAGTGAAGCGAATTTCCTTATTACTAAAGGAGTTACGCTTCGGCCTACAGCCTCTCGCTTTGCCTGCTAGATGATCACGAGTTACGTACAGTAACATACACCATTAGAGAGATAAAAGTCTCAAGTTTGTTTCTATATACTACACGTACTCAGACTGTGAACCATGGCTTGCTTTGCAGACGTCCATTCTAAAATCAAATTTTGACCAAACTTTTTAAAAAGTAATCTCAACAACATTTTATTCTGCAGCGGTAATGCGATACCCTAGGTCTAAGAGGTCTATTCATTACGTAACCCCACTAAAGAAATCACCTGACTTTATATGCGCTTCGTGGAGGCGAATTCTGAGCAACGAAATAGTGGTAAATTGTCGTCAGTAGCATGGCCAATCCAACGCTGCAATAGTCTCTCGTCAAGACAGTCTCATACATCGTGGTGGTGCACTATCTCGCACCCAAACATCTGCAGATTTCTTCAATTCAAATAGTAGAATGTCGTATTTGAAGCTCCATACCCACCTTCCTCGGAGTGTTTACCTGTTGCACGGATTAGGATTAACTCAATCTGAGCAGACGTCGCTGGTCTTCTGGTGCTTTTTCCTTTTCTTACCCAACCCGTGGCATTGAACTTCCGATGTCAATCGTAGATCAATTTCCTATTTGGAGGGTCTTCATGATAATGTGTCCGGAAACGACGTTGAACAGTGGTAGCAGATCGAGTTCTTTCAGACTCCAGCACTCTAAAAGACTTCTCTGTAAGAGTGGTGACAATTTTTAATCTAATCACTGTACAACGACTTTTGCCAGATTGTTGATAAAAGGCAGCTGTGTAGAAAAACATGGAAGTTTTCTCAACCCATTGACACCAACCGCAGCTATGTTGGACACGTCGTGTTTGTAAAATTGATTTACAAAGCGGTTTACTTCTTCTTTGTTGTACTTCTTTTGCGTACGCCTGGTAAAATCCTGCACTGGAACATATAACTTGATCGTATCTACTATTTTAATGGACCAAGTGCATTTCGATTAGTTACGTAGTATAGGATTACATTACCGTACATGTTAACTGGGATGGTCTTAGGAAACCGAAGAGAAGGGGGAAGGACAGTAGATAGTCGATACATGTACCGATACAGCAATCGAATATCACATGTATCGACTGCGAGTATGCAGTGTTAAAAGCTCGTTTTGCTTCAAAACAACGGTGGTATTTACTTTGGTTCCAGTATCAAAGAGTGGATTTAACTGTTACCAACAGATCAAACTAAAAAACCCGAGACAGTTAAATTAGTGCACTACTAAATTAAAAATGTAACGATTATTATTAATTAATAAATTGTTGACAAGTTTCAAACGTGGCTGACAGTGACTCGACTAAATATTTTGACACAATGTTGCTGCCAAAATTAAAAGTAAGGACTTTAATGTCTTAATTTTAATAAAAGTAAGACTGTGGATCCTACAATCACATTTGAGCCTAGTAGTTCACAACCTGAAGACATTAATATATAAAAAGACAAATTTACTGTCAAACTATTGCATATTACAAAGCAAAAACAATCAAATCCAAAATATGTAAATTACAGTTGTATTTAATTATCTGGTTAAGATCGGTGTTCATGTCATGGCCACGGCTCTGGATCAAAATGATTTTAACGCCATAAATTCTCACTCTACTATAGAAATCTGCTAAATTTTAACTGATTTGTTATTCTTTTCATAGTTTGATAGAACCAACACACAGTAGATTTCATTTCGTTAGTATTAAATCTTACCAGTGGCCAGGTATTAATGTATTTTTATAAACTTGATAATCAACCTTTATTGTGAAAGCACAATACATGTATTGAATATGTAGTAGGAGAGAACTGTAAGATTGTAAATGTTAGTTTGACTAACTGTGAATCAGCCCAGGCAGTTTCAAATGAACAAACCTGAGTGAGGCGGTGAATGTAGGAGGAGGGTGGTTAAATGTTTTGTTCGACCACATCGTTGCAGTTGGCGTTTTCAACGTTCTGTGAAATGTCAAGTGATTAATTAACAGAGTCATGATTCTGTAGTTCTGCGTTTATATCACAGTTCGTCCAAATACACGATACTAAAATTATTCCTCAAGGCACAATAATTACATTTAAATTGTTTAGTTCTTAACTGTTTAACTGTTCGCAACTATGTTAAAGTATGAGAATAACTCGGTTGTCTTATTTAGAGTTGTAGGATATCAGTTGCAAGTTTCTACCAACTTGAATTTTATTCCGAAACTACGTCCAATTTCTCTTATGTATGAACATGACTGTGGTGCACGATGGCTTTAAAGACGCAATTTTACAATAAGCCATGTTTGAAGTTGTGATACTCTTTTAATACAGGACTCAAAAGTGTCAACCTTCAGTTTTTGAAGTTCTGTTTGTGCCATCTTTATATCTTTCACTAGTAAGGTTTTGTTAACACTCTTCTCACCAGCTATCTGAAAGGTAGATATCAAATCACAACAGTACATCACTCAAAAGGAGAAGTGCAAACAATAGGTCCAGCCTTCTTCGTGGTGCAGGGCACTTATACTTCTTTGTATGACTGGGACTCGTGGCGTGGTCCTGTAATCCAGCTTCATGGAGGTCAGGTTTTGAGGATGATATAGGTCTAAAGCGGCTCAGATAGTCTCTGATGATACCACCATCGTTTAGAAATATCAGACCATCACCTGCGTGGTTCGGAAGTCACGTTAAGCCGTCGGTCCTTGTATTTCCATTGGTCATCGGACTATTAATTAATGATCCATTCTAAGGAAGAGTCGCCTTAGTTTGTAACAAGACTACACCTCATAACTACCACTCATCACACTCATCCTTCACCACATATTTGCCTTAAAATACCCTCATGAGAGTGGTCGGCATCTCAAATAGTGATTTAGTAATTCTGCAACATAACCGAGATCTCTTCAAATAACAGGTGAGGGTAGCTATTCACATATGGGTATGAGTATGAAAACAGGTCAATGTGATACAGTTTTATGAGCAATCAGCGCAAGAGGTTTCTAGTAAGTAGATTCGACCTGTAGACAATGCATTGACCAGTACACAAGAGCACTTAGCGGAGATGATGGTGTGTGGGAGAGGGAGGGGATGACACTTGGTTAATTGATCGAAACATTCCAACAGGAATTATCGATATTATCAATAGTAACAAGTGGGAGATTTCAAACAGGTTTTAGATTATTTACAAAGCAAGGAGTAAAAGCTTCTTTTTTTAAGTTGTATTGTAATATGCAAAACTGTATACCTAATAAGCTTCAATAATCAAGTTATATTGTGTAATTGTTTTATTCAGCCTACAAAAACATTGTTTCACATACAAAAATAATTTAAAATATTTAATACATAATATAATTTACAATATAAAAACTCACCATTGGAAAGTAGTCTGTATGAAGAGTTTATAAATAGTTTACTTAAAATTTATGTTATAAGTGCGACAGTAGTGACAGAATGATAACTATTAATTAATTTAAGGTCCAGCAATAAATTATTCTACTATTGAAAAGAACTAAAAAGTAATAACTTTTTAATTTAGTCTTAAAAATACTAAATTATTGTTTGTATAGTTTAATTTGTGTTATTTCTACGCTGCTCATTAAAAGCTTTGAATGTACAAACATGAATTTCACTCCTTGTTTGAAGTTTGTTGTTAAAGATCGTAGAATTTCATAGCTTGCTTATCTTTCAAATATTTGCAACCTTGTAGATCACTGTATTACCCTACCAAGCTGTTAATAAGAATTTATGAATAGATACTTTTTCTTTAAACAGTAGAATAAAAGTGTTATTTTAGAAGTTTTGACAATACTTTGAACACAAGCTTGAAGGTGAGCAAACTACGAGAGAAATTATATCTAGATATACTCCAGGGTAGAGGTTATAGCGTTTATAGCCTGATAACTTGTAACTAATACACTCCATAAAGCCCCGGTCCTTGACATGAAACTCGCAGAACATTAACTAATACTTCATTACCATGTCATAGCCCAGTTTATGGGTCAAATTGAGGTCGTACCTTTGCACTTACCTCGAAGCTTATATTCGCTTTACAAAAAGTACATTTAACATTTTATATTAAGCGACAGAACCCAATAGATTTTAGTAATTGGATGGGTGAATGACATTATGTATACCGAGGCCGAAGGTCGCGACCTAAGCAAAGATCAAACCAAAACGTAATAAACAAATTAATTTAGATGCCGAACCGAAGGCCAAAGCGTAAGCAAAGTTCCAAAGCGGAACGACATAACAGACGCCGTGCCTGAAGGCCGAGGCGGAAGCTCCTTAGACAACATAATATGTTAGTGTACCTTGTAAAATGTATATATTCTTACAGGTTACCTTTTGGTGCCTGTAGATACTACTGTAGATTCTTCGTACAGATGTACATTTGTACAAGGTCCTACAACTGGGAAAATTAAATATTTTAGTATATATTCTGTTCGATACATTCTATTATTTATGCAAAGTAATGGATGGAGACATATCTTGAAAGACTCATCTCACACATAGCTAATCCTAAAATGTGACCTTAATCAATAAAGCTAAGAGTTATTTGTCTGAAAAACCAATGTATTGACATCTTATAAATAATTACAGCTCTTACAGATAATAGCATAACTTTAATAAAACTATATATAATCGGCCTATACAGATCACCAAGACGTGGTGACATAAAAATTTTGAACAATTAGAATCGCTCCAGAATGTGCTTTCGAGTAAACAGGAACAATTTGCTATATATGGGATTTCAACATTGATGTTTTGAATACTAACAACATCGATGAAAAATATTCGCGATTTGTTACTTCTTAAATTTGGGTGGAAAATCAATTCCCCACAAGGGTTATCTGTGATTTGCTACCGCGATAGATAATGTGATTTCTAATATAAATTTCTTAAAGGTACAAATTATTGATGCAGCCATTTGATCATTACGCACAATATTTGGAAATAAGTTGTTTGAATGGGAACAGATCCTCCTAAACATACTCACTATTCTACCAAACGCATGACTAAGCGACAAAATTTAGCTACACTAAACGCACTTTAACAATCTGAAAATTGGTCATTTTTAGATAGCCTTGCAGATGCTACTTGAAATGTATACACATTTTCATGATACATTTATTAGTCATCTGGACAGAGCATGCCTTTAAGACCAGTATTGAAAACAGAAGAAGGAATTTAGGATGGATGATAAAGGTATTTTGACTTTAGAAACAATTTGAAATATTATTCGAAAATATACTTAACATAACAAGATATTGATTTCAGAGACTTCTTCCAAACCTGTAAGCGAATTTACAGGAAGGTTATTAGGGATAGCAAAGGCATAGAATATTTATCATAAAATAAAACATTCTAATAATATAGCAAAAGCTACATGGGAAATAGTCAATGAGAAACGGAAAAGTGTGTTGGTGTGAGATATGAAATAAAACCTTACATAGGTTATGATTCAGTTGTTACGGACCGTAAAGAGCTATCTAACTCAATACGTTCTTTTCGAATGTAGCCAGTGGTGAGACTAAAAGATCTCTACCTATCACTCTGGGTTAACATCTAGATATAATCCAGCGTCCATGTTTTTATCGCCTATAAGGAACTTGAGGTCTTAAAAATAATCCAAAATTACCTCCCAAGAGATCTACTGATATATATGGGATTTCATCATGGATAATAAAACAATGTTACCCATATTGATTCAGCCACTAACAAAGTTAGTTATTATTTCCTTTAGTAACGGTATATTCCCTGATAGATTAAAACCATCTAAAGTTATTCCCATTTATAAAAAAGGAAGCAGTTTTGAAATGACAAATTATCGTCTATTTCACTGCTCCTAGCTTTAGTAAAGTGTCTGAAAAGCTTATTTGGCTTGACTTAATTCCTTTATTTCAAACTTTAACATATTATCTAATGCTTAATTTGGATTCAGGAAAATAGATCTTCAATCGACGCGATCAATAAACTGGTAGAAAATATCGGAAGCATTAGAAGAAAACACAAAACTTAAGGAGTTTTCTTAGATTTGTCTAAAGCTTTTGACTGTCGTTGTTCATCCTAAACTTATAAACATTTTAATGGAAAATGGTGTTAGAGGTTGCCTCTTTCCTGGCTTGGTTCCTATTTAAATAATAGGTATCAACAGGTACAAATAGAGGATTCTCTCTCTGTCCTATAAAAGTTCAATGTGGCGTTCCACAAGGATCGGTGTTAGGGCCAGTTCTTTTCTAATATATGTAAACAAATTAAGTTCGATCAACGGAATTGAAGCAATTGTGCAATTTGCTGATGACACAACGTTGATTCAATCGGCATCAACAGTTCAATCAGAGGATCAAACATGTATCGGCAAATGTTTTGCATATTTTGAATCCCTCAATTTAAGAACCAATTTTGTAAAACAAACTTTATTACTTTCGACATTGGTAGATCAAATAGAAAGCCCATTGGTTCTTTTAAAAAACAATGTAATTGAAGAGGTTAACAGTGTTACGTTTTTTAGGCCTGAATCTTGACAGCCAACTGGCATTCCAAATTGATTTTGTGAGCAAAAAATGGGATCTAGTATATACCTTTTAAGACATTTATTCCAGTATTGTACCCTAGAGATTTTACAGAACTGCTTACTTTGGCTTGATACATCCTTACATGTCGTATGGCATATGCTTTGGGGAAACTGTTCCAAAACTAAAACCATGCGAATTTTATTCTTCAAAATCCGCTATAAGAATCGATGTCGACTTGGCACCAGAGATTCTTGCAAGGACGCGTTTCAAAACTAAAATTATGACCCTGCCATCTCTATACATTTATGAAACGATAGTTCACTGTCTTTCAAAATGTCGTTTAATCAAAGGACACGAAATTCATTCCCATGAAACACGATTGGCAAACACATTTCGAACCATCATAGATCTGATGTTTATTCCAAATTACCGTCTCAGGCAGGAGTTAAACTATACAATAAGCTGCCAACAGAGCTAAAACATGTTGAAAGCTTTACTATTTTTAAGACTAAATTAAAAAGGTATTTACTTTTAAATTCGTTCTATAGCGTAGAAGAATTTATTGCTGGACCTTAAATTATTTAATGGTTATCTGTCACTATGCGTGGCACTTAGCCATAAATTTAAGTTAATTATTTTATAAACTTGTTATATACCTAATATTTCCAATGTGTAGGCTTTTTTTATATTGTAAATTAAATTATGTATTTATATTAAAATTATTTTTGTATTTCCAAAACAATGTTATTGTAAGTCTTAATAAAACAATAAAACAATATATAGCACAGAAAAAGACAGATCTAGAACCGTTGTATTACAGTTTCAACTAGAGAATAAAGGTTTGTTCCTTTCTAATTAGTTGACTCGAATAAATTAAGCTGGAATCTTATTTTATCTTAGTTTCTTGTTCTTGGTTCAGATACTGTATTTGTACGTGTTTTTTAGTGATAAGTAGGCTATAGCTTGGTAAATATGAATGTAGTCTTTTTAAAAATGTATATTTTCTTAAATACAATTAAAATATTTAACCCTCGGTTCCTTCAAAATTTTGTTTGAATGTACAGTTTGGTGTCTATAACTCTAGAAATATAAACAAAGAAATGTTTTCTAGTATTTTTAGACGAAAATATTGGTTCTTCTCGACAACACCAAAATATTTGAAGGACTTAAGGCTACCATCTTGTTGGAAATTTAAAAATTCAAAATAGTGCTATTGAAGTCTTTTTTGGTTCACCACGCAAAATACGCAACAAGTACATGTTTTTGAAATTTTTTGACGGGGTTAACTTTTTTTATATAGAATTATTAGTCCGATTAAAGAGATATTTAAATGGGACCACTTTGGAGTTAAGATCTATAAATCAACGCAAAACCGGGTGTAAAACGATGCCCGCGTTCAAAATGTATTCGTGAACAGACATTTAAAAAACTATCCCAGGTCAACTTGTGTAACCTCGTTCCTCTGAAGTCAGTTAAAAAAAGAAGCCGGAAGAAAAAAATTATATCAACAGCCAGAACAATTGAAATCCAATGGTTTAAATGAGCTTGTGTTTGTAATACTCTATACGGTATCTATAGAAGTAAAACACATGTTACGCTCAGATGCATGTTAATTAGCGGTAAATTAAAAAAAAAACAACATCATGTATTTTTGTTGGGTGAGCAGTTTTAAGCTCTTATGACATTAATTCAATTAAAATCTAAAGTTAAAATATATAAAATTAAAGACATTTACACATTTTAAAACATTACGACATTTAGGGCAACTAAAAGGATTGTGAGAAAGATAAAACCAATACAAGTTTATGAGGTGTTTCATGTTAGGTTTTATTAATATGACGGGGTAATCTTGAGAACTTGTAATTTACGATGTATTAACTTTTATTGTAGACAAGTACCTGACTCTGACGTTAAAGGTTCAACTATAAATCTATACGGGTTTATATGAGATCATCACACAATACTTGAGATAAAAGATTGTACTGAATACATTCCTTATACGGTTAAAGTGATTACGTTTGAACATTGTTTTTAGAGCAACGTTTTGGATAATTAATTAACCTAGGCAACAATAGTTCGTAAGCGTGGGGCGAGTTATCGAGGCTGAAGGCCGAAGGAAAGATATATGACTTGTAATCACGTTCTGTAACGCTGAGGCCGACGGCGGAGAGATTTTTCGAGGCCTGTAAATTACACACATATTTAGACCTTTTTGAGGTTTGTTAAAATTATTTTTATTGATATATCTATACTAACTACCGTAAATTATTGATCATTCCCTCATCATCATACGCGACACAGTAGAGCGTACCTACTCGTAGTTTATACACTGTATGCTGCACCTCCACAGACGATTCTGATTGAACTTGCAATCTAAGTTCATGCTGAAAATAATGTAATTTATTCGTGATACAGTTGTAACATTATAAACACAATTGCAGACTAAGACTCGACCGAGTGTCGTAAGAATGATATCGTATTTCAGATCAGCATTAAAGTCTGACATTATCATAATAGAATCGTGGATTTGTAGTGGAATTACATTTTTAAATAATATCCTCAATAATCTCAGTTTTTAAACCTTGATTGTACCTAAGTCATTTTGGTGTACACGCCGTTTGTATATTTCAATAGTGTTGTATAAAATTATAATTGAATTTTTAAATGTACAGTTAGTGGCCATAGCTCAGTGGTATAGTGCGCGCTTCGCACCAAATCAGCCCGGGTTCGATACCCGGCGCTACAAAATAACTTTTCACGATAGCCACTCCCCGTGGTTCGGAAGTAACGTTTAGCAGTTGGGCTATGAATAAAGTTGAAGAGCTCTTTAACTATCCATGACAAGAAAATATTCATTTATCTTTATACAACCTATATATTTATATTTTAAACCTCCGTTTTTTACACTTTTATTTTTCTATTTTAGACCAATTTTTTACGCGTCTAATTTTATTATTTTTGTCATTTTTTATTTTATTATTTTCAATTTTATTTTATTTGTACATCTATTATTTATTTATTGTTATTTATTCTATACTTAAAGTATTTTGAATAAAAATGTGTTCTTCTTCTTCTATAAAGTAATGACCCAGTCTGGGGAACAGTCGGCCCTAGATTTTAACGAGACTGCACCTCATCATACATCATACATTTCCCTCGCCATACATCACATATTCACCTTGAACAACGCTCCAAGAGAAGCCGTTCACAGTGTTTTGAATATTTATTTTTAACAAAGGCCATCATTTAAAAATAAATATTTAAATTATTCCTAATTTCCAGCTTGAATTAAAGTCACTAGTTGACAGTCACACATTTCGCATAAACATTCAGATTAATGTACTTCTCTAAATTTGAAGGCATAAACAGGTGCGCCGGATGGTGTAATGGTCAGCATAATTACCCAGAAAGTGGGAGACCGGGTTCAAGTCCCGGTTCGGTCCACACATTTTTATCTTCAAATTTTTAGTAATAAATTAGCTACTAAGCGTGAATGCAAAATTAATATCAATTAACAAAGAACATTATAACAAATAACAATCATATCCTTATTGTGTTATTATTTTTAACACAATAATAATAAATGCTCCTTTACTAGAAGATGTAGTGTGTAATAAACTAGACTCAATAACAGTTTATGAGCATGGTAACTACTTATAGTAAAGTTATTGTGTTTGTAACTCTATTTCTTTTTCACACCAACAAAAAAGATTAGCTAATATAATTATTAGTTAAAATTGTTCACAATATACAGGGTGTTTATTTTAAGTGGGCCACCATTGGGAAATCGTAAACTGTAGGTTTTACAGGAAAGTTTAAATGGGGAACATTACCTAGTTTTGCCCCAGTACTAAAAATATGCTAGAAAGGTTTTCAAAATGGAGGCCATGTGGCATAGCGTGATGATTTATATATCGTTGCGAAATGAAATAATGGACTTGTATACAAAAGTTTAACATTATTTAGTAAAGTATGAGTTTAGTGTAAATTGACATCCGATCTTACAACCCCGTTATGAGCGAGAAAATGATCTCGTTGAGAAGCGTCTCTGTGACTGTAATGATTATTATCTTGTTAATTACAAGACGGGATCTAGATGTGAACCTGAAGTTTAGTGGGATGCATATTCCTCCATCTCCATTCCAAACCCACTTTGACTGTATCAGTGGCTATCAAACTTGGCAGACTGTTGATTAGCATCTTGTAGCCTACATTCTCTTTCAAAGAAAAATAATACTATACAAATGTATTGAATATATCTTGTACATTAAATAGCAAAAAATAAATAAAAACACACACAAATAAAACTACGAACATTTAAAATTACTTACACACTCACTTTAGTTTATAATTCGTAATTTCAAATGTATTCATATCACTAGCAAAATAAATAAATATTTTATTGTGAGAACCTTATACAGATGTACAACAATCGTCAAGCTAGCCTGTATATTGCAAACCTATAGTTTTGCATTCATTCACATCAAAATAACTTTCAGACGTACCATTTTAACATGTACTCCCTCCTGTTAGTTCGAACTATCCCACTCTACCCTCCATCAGTTAGCCAATAAAAAAATGTACGTGTTTGATTTATTTTAAAATCAGATTTCAAACCTTACCATTCTTTTATGACGACCATTGGGCGTCGTGCCATCTTTGATAGAAGTTTGAAAATCCTGTTTGTGGAGGCAAAGTGCATAAACCCCGTTTGTGTCCCCCGGTTCAGTAGTGGTTATGCCTCTAGTTTTATAAGTGTATGACGCAACCTCTTATAGCTACAGATTTTGATTTGAGAAGAAAAACGTGTTCAAAAGACACGACAGAGAAGCGTCAAAAGATTCTTGAATGCGGAGACCAGCAAGACTCTCTCCTCTGTAGATTTGAAATTGTTCCGATTTTGGAAAAATATTCTTAAAAAAGTAACCTCCCCACAACGCTGCTCTATTGAAGAGTCATGGGTATGTGGCAGGAATTCCATTATATGCCACCATTAATTCCGGATTAGGACATGCCGAAAACATAAATACCTGAAGATACACGAACTTATTTATTTCAAAAAGCTTTTATTCATTTCCTTATTTGTTAAACAGGTTCATACAGCTGACTTATGTGTCCATACAAGCATACAAACAAGTTAGCTTGACTGCTAAACCCAAACAAAATAGATTTAGCACAATATCAAGTTAATCAATTAAGCTGACCCCAGATTGTAGTTTAGATAAGGAAGTTATGTTAACATTGTGCAATGTTTGTGTGAGTTGACTATACAGTGAACACGCTGCAGGAGCTAGACGTCCAATATCAGTGTTATCAGCTATAGTGCATCTGATAACAATGTATACAGGACTAAAATATTATGTAATATACAATGTATACAGGACATGCTTCGCCATGGATAAAATATTATATCATCGTATCATGATTGTAAAGTCTGTTTGTTCAAAGGCAGTCTGTTGCTCTGGTACTGGCATCAAACTGTACTGATCCTTACACCTGTTCCTGCACTTCGAAAGTTTTCTTGCTGAAGTATCTGTTCTTCGCAAGGTTATGTTTAATATTATAGTGTAGCGATAAGGTTTAATGTTATGTTTGCCTGTTAGTTACCTGTGCCATATGTGTAGTGTAACCGTAGACAAAACTCAAAAGACATAGCTATCCAACTTCACCACGGGAAGGTCGGCAAACGAAGAACCCATAAAAATAACTGTTTTACGAAAAACGCTTTGTTTATCAAGTTTAAGCGGGTAACAAAACAATTAATATTGATGGCTTCAATAAATGGACTGTATTGAATATTGTATTTATTTGATAGTAATGCAAATGAAAAAGTATGAAACTTACCAGGGACTAGCTTTGTTAGGTTGTTGGTGGGGGGGGGGGGGGGTGTGGGGGCCTAACTCAGATGACTGGCTGTAGAGCGTAGCACTCCGCCGACAAAACATTTTGAGAGCCCACTTTGGTCCCTTGCCTTTTATTTTGTGGATATCTAAAGACACACTGCGTAAAATGGGCTTATACGCGTTCCAATGCCATAACAACGTTTTCACAGCCACTTTGGTCCCTTGCCATTTATTTTGTGGAAGATGTAAGGATTTTAATTATAGCTAAAAACACACTGCGTAATGGGATGAATCCTTAAACGATGTTTCACCGCCATAGCTCCGACTTTGAGTTATAAGCGTTCTAATATGCCTTAAAACCGTTTCAGTTCCCACTTTAGTCCCTTGCCATTTATGTTGTGGATGTTGTAAGGATACAAATTATAGCTAAAGGCACACTGCGTAATGGGCTTAACCCTTAAACGAAGTTTCGCCGTCGTAGCTTCAGCCGATTTTGAGTTATAAGCGGCCCAAAATGACTTATGATTCATGCTTCAAAGTTTGCAAACCATATAATTAAAGTGTTAAGTGTATTTAATTACAGATAATACTGAATAATGAACGCATATTGTTGTAAGCATCTCTGCAGCAATAGTTTTGATAAAGCGTAGAACAAATTGTTATTACGTTTACTATACATATGAATTTGTAAATGTTCTGGCGCTAAACGCCTTGGCTTTGATCCACTCGAACCGTCTTAGGACTGTACACAGTTCCAGTTTTAAATATTTTAACTGCCACAATTTTGAAAATCATTTGTCTGTTACTATATTAGATATTTTGAGCCAATTATCAGTGCGGTATCTGAGAGTACGACCTAGTAAAATAGACGAAATCAAATATTTTCATGAAGTATTAGTTGTAATATCCTAAAAATTAATTAGAAACACGGGTAATAATGATACTACATATTTTTATACAGTATAAAGTTTTGTATCCATGGATAGAACAGATTTTAAATAATCAACAATACTTCTGATGGCAAATACTTTGATATAGTAAAAAGTTGGGCTTAAAGATTTCGACAGATTTAAAAGAGACACGTGTGATAACGATAACAAATATTTTGATACAGTATAAAGTTTGATATCTATAAGTACGTCAAAATTAAATTAGATACGGGTAAATTTCAAAGTAAAATATTTTGATACAGTTTTGTGTTTAGTATCCATGGTCACTAGAGTTTTAAAAGTGTTACGGGTAATTAGATTAGTGTACATTTTCATACAGTTTTAAGTTTTACGACGTATTTTCAATAGATACAGGTAGGCCATGTATAAGATGAAACATATTTTGATACAGAACTAGGTTTGGTATCAATGGATATGACAGATTTAAATCAGCAATGTGATTATTAATGGTACCAAATATTTGATGCCGGATGGTGTAGTGGTGAGCATAACCTCCCGGCAAGTGGGTGAGGGTTCAAATCGGTTCGGTCCAAATATTTTTTCTAAATTTATTTAGTAATAAATAAGCTATTTAGCGTTTATACAATTAAGATCTATGATGACACATATTTACATTCAATATTAAGTTGTATCCATGGATTCGACAGATTCAAAAAGTTCACGGTTAATAAAATTGACATACTTGTTGATACGAATTAATTTGTATATCCATTGTTACAACAGATTTGAAATAGACATGGCTTAATATGATAGCAAAATTTTGACAAATTATAAGTTTTGGTATCTAAGGATACGAAAGAATCCAAACAGACACAAGTAATTCTGATAGGAATTATGACATTAAGTATTAGTTTTGGTATCCATGGCTACGACAGATTTAGATTAGACATGGATAATTCTGGTAGCAAATACTCTAAAGCTCTGAAGCTACGTTTCCATTCAGACAAGTCGCGTGACATGTGCAGGGGACTTTTGCCGTGATTTTTGGTGAAATGTTCCCGATTCTCTGCGACAAGTTGCAGGGATGGGGGGGGGAAGGTAGTACAGTTTGTTCTATGAACAGAGTATACCTTCGTGTTCTGTGACTGCTGAATACAACGGAAACCTTACTGCATCGGCATTTTTAGTTAAGGCAGGTGCTTATCATGAAATGAAGATAAAAAGAGGCGTAAAGGGTCTAAATGGTAAATACGCAGTTTTCTAGCGAAGCGACAGTCCGAAGAGGCATAAAACAACTCCCTGATGAGATGACTGACAACCTACGCTTTCAATGGGATTTTGACAACTTTGTGAGAATTTAGATGGAGGATTTTGAGTGTTTATTAAATTTAGTTCCACCGGAGATAACAAAAAACAGTTCTTATCGACTGCCTATCTCTCCGGGTGAAACTTTGGCGGCCACGTTACTTTACCTGGCTACAGGGGATAGTTATGGAATAGTAAAGAGTGTTCTGCGCATGCCCGTGTCCCGGGCACATGTCGAAGGCTGCTTCCATTTACTGCGCCACATGTTTTGTCTCGCCGTCGCCTGGCACAAATTTGTCCCCGGGACATGTGCCGCGACTTGTCCCAGACCGTTTCCAATTGGGCACATGTGCGGGACAAATTTGTAGTAATGGAGTAATGGATCTATTGCAGACAAGGGTATCCGATATCAAATATTTAATACAGTATTAAGTTTTGTTCCTAAGATACGAGAGATTTAAAAGAAACACGTGTTATAAGGATAAAAAATATATTGATACAATATTAAGCTCAGTACCCAAGGATACGGCATATTCAAAACAGATATAGCAGCAAATATTTTACACAGTAATTATTTTGGTTCCCATGGATACAACAGATTTAAAATAGACAAGGGAAATTACGATAACAAATATTATGATACAGTATAAAGTTTAGTATCCATGGATACGACAGTTTTAAATGGTCATGAGTACTTATGAAAGCAGTATTATGTTGATACAGTTTAGTATCCAAGGATACAAAATATTTAAAATAGACATACGTTACAGACAGACCGATAGGATCTTTTACGTTACTTTCGGTCTTTGTAAAGTATAAAAAACCAAGTAACCAAAACCGATGGATTCATTGCAATTTAAAGACAAAAATATTATTTTATTTATACTGATAAAGTAGCCTACCATCATAACTAGAAACGATGGCCAATACACTCAAAGTCCAAATTGTATTTAATAAACTTAGTAAACCATGTAAGAACAAACTTTATTTCATTTCACATCGGAGCGTGCCTATATTTCGCCATATTCCATCCCTACTGTTTTATTACTTATAATTCCTGAACGAATTTTAAGTGAAAGGGTCAGCCATCTCTTATTGAAATGACACGTGCACTAACTTTATTTTAATTTCCTTTAAATTTATAAACTGATTGACCAAGTTTATACACCTTTTGTAGGTGTTCATACAACCACACAAACAAGTTAGCACGACAGCTAGACCCAAACCAAATAAACCATTATAATTTGGCGCAGCTTTAAGTTAGTCAATAAGCTGACCCGGGTTGAAACTGTAATAACTACTATAAATAAAGAATAAAGATTAAAACGGTGACTTAAAGAAAAACTATTTTATTCATTGGCAGAAATTTACGCAAGAGACACTTTATTGTTACGTATTTAGAAATTATTTAGAGAATTATTGTTATTACTAAACTATTACAGTGAGATTATTTAACTTCAACCAAATTTGGCAGAAACCATTATAGCTTGCTGCGGCCAACCCATTATAATTTCGCCTGAAAACAATTTGTTTGACTTAACCTGAGAAACAAAATATAAGTCGAACTTTCCCTAGTGCTCCTTCATTTACTCCAGTTTATGTACAGTTTGTAACAAATGTATTTTCCAATTCATCTAGGATGGGGCGATAACATCATATAACTAATATGACAAATACCCTTTTATTAACAAACGTTTTGTTCTTAAAGTTTGATTACGTTGGTTTTGGACCTTAACTGGACTTCTTGTTTGAAAGCGGAAGTTTACTTTGGTTTAGCTTCCTTGGAAGTTCAAAGTTCAGCATTGTGAAAACGTGTCCTTTTCAGCTTTCTACCTCTCTCACAAAACGTGATTCGCACAACGCACAAAGAAATAAGACAATAATTTGAGTTAGAACTGTTATCTCCTGATTTGCGTTCACAGCATTACCACAGCGTTTTAATCCGGTTGACTTTAATGAAACATCCGATAGTATGCCGGATGTCGAGACGTACCTCTCCCTGGTATTAAGGCACAGCTGCTATGGGCAATAACCCTGCCTGAACCTCTAACATTTAAATTACATTTAATCTACTGGCTATAACACTACCACCCCCAGGCCGACCACATATCTGTCTTATCTGGGGCAGTACTCCCATTTATTGTCGGTCCCTCTTAAACACATGCAATTTCATCAAGTTACAACTTACATTATTGTAGGTTCATAGATTTTGACGATTTTCTATTATGACGTTTTCTTCAGAAATCAATGAAAAGGACATGTTGTTTTCCAGCAAAGGCACATATGATGGATCACGTGATGAACGCAAGCCTCTCACTGGACCTGAGTCGCGACGAAGAGCTAGCACGTGCAGAGATCGCCATCTTGGCCGCCATCTTTGTCGTCACAGTGTTTGGCAACACCACTGTGCTTATAGCTATCTACACAAGAAGATATTGCGTCAGCAACAAGAAACTGCCGAGGTAATTATGTTTAAACGAGACCAAAATAAACACTTAATCGCAACACAGTAAAACGCTAAGATTTAGACATTTATTTTGGTGGACTAAAGCAAAGCTCGTTAATCAAAATACATAACAAGATACACTGAAATACAAAAAATAGAAAAGCGATACATATTACATCATATTGTTTCAAATGTACGTTCTGTTACTTGAACAAATATTATACCTGATTTAATTTGTTACTTTCCGATCATGTGAATCTTTAGACATAGCAAAAGGGTTATCCTGAAGGATTAGCTGGTAGATCTTAACAATGGACCAATGGAGACTTGCATGTCCTTTCCTCTCATGTCATGGCAATCACAAAGATACTAAATGTATAAAGTACCAAAAGGGCTACGTAAGAACAATTTAGTTTTCTGTCAATTTGTTAAATGATATTTAATGTATTCTAACCGCACATGATAAAATATTGTCCTTTAGTGTATCTTTTCAGAATGTACTTCTTCATCCTGCACCTGAGCGTGGCCGACCTGTCTACAGGAGTGTTAAACGTATTCCCACAGCTGTGCTGGGAAGTGACCTATCGCTTCCGTGGCGGGCCCATCCTCTGCAAGCTGGTGAAGTATGGCCAAACCCTCGGTCCCTACCTCAGCTCCTACGTGCTGGTCGTCACTGCTCTAGACCGCTACAAGGCAATCTGCAGTCCACTCGGCTACTCGGTGTGGACCTCTCTTCATTCATCGTACACTCTCATGTTTGCCTGGCTGGCTGCTCTAGTCTTCTGTGTACCTCAGGTAAGTCATGATCCGGTCCTCTGTCCCTAGTCCCTACTGCAGCTTCTACGTGCTTGAAACAGCTGTTGTCACGTTCATTCATCGTAACTGATTATTAATTGGGAATCGATAATTTGCTAAATCGAAAAGTAAATTGTAATTTGGGAATCGAAAAGTAAACTAAACCCTATATAGATCGATAATTGGAGTAGCTGTATTTTTCAACAGTCGACGACTTATTTCCGATAGATTAATCATTCCGATTATACAAACCCAGCGGAATACCTGAAAGATCATCTGACCTAAGGGGAAAATAATAATCCAAACATATCTTATTTTCTTGGAAATGAAAGTGCAACTTTAGTTCTTCAATACATGTGTTTAAAGCAGCTGTTTTTAAATCAAAACCACAAAAAATAATGTGAATAGTCTGCTATTTTAATTACATCTTGTGTATTTATTAGATTGTTGCAAAACGAAACCTGCTGCAGTGAACTAAATACTACGAGTAAT
Organism: Matsumurasca onukii; assembly: GCA_018831715.1. Classification (NCBI taxonomy): domain Eukaryota; kingdom Metazoa; phylum Arthropoda; class Insecta; order Hemiptera; family Cicadellidae; genus Matsumurasca; species Matsumurasca onukii. Next base: position 22,763,528 of record CM032058.1, on the reverse strand, counting down.
TACAATTTGTAAAGCATGAGCTACATGATACTCGACTTTTAATCATATCTAATTAAAAGTGGATAGCTCTGAAGTTTAACTAGTTCAAAAGTCAATTTGCGCTAATTACAAAATAATTCCTAGAACTACTTGTATAACTAGGTTCATATTTTAAAGCACACTGCAGCCACTTGTTTTAGCAAATTTTCATAGGAAGTCGCCATACAGAACGAAACGTTGTAGAACAAAATGGAAAACAGATATAACGTATCACTAAGATCTTAGGCTTCCGGTTTACACCACGTCACAGTTGAAATACAATTACTGCTAGACGTTTCGACCTAACTTTGTGGAGAGTCATCCTCAGTAGCTTGTTGACTGGCTTGAAACTGGATTGGCCATTTTCAGAAGCTCGCCACGATATTCACATCGCCAGTTCACGAGCAACAGGTTACTAGCGGGTTCCAGAACAGATTTAAATAATCAATGATGCGTCTGCTGACTTTGATTGGTAAAAAGCTGAGTGTAAAGAGGTGAAACACATTTAAAGGAACACGTGTAGTAAAGATAACACATATTTTGATACAGTATAAATTTTGATGTTATAAGTACGTCAAAATTAAATTAGAACCTGAGTAAAATTCCAAGGAAAATATTTTATACAGTTTTGGGTTTGATATCCATGGTCATTCAGTTTCAAAAGGGTTACGGGTGATTAGTTATTGTCCATTTTTCATGTATTTTTAAGTTGTACGGCGTATTTTAAATAGATACAGGTATATAAGATGAGAGAAATATTTTGATACAGAACTAAGGTTTATTCAAAAACTCTATCTTCAAAAACTATCTTCAAAAACTCAAATCATATCTATGTTTAACTCTAAGAAAATTCTATATGTTGAGATTCTTATGTCCTATCCTGTATTGAGAACAGTTTATTTTCTATTATAAACTAAGAAGTTCAGTCATGGAATTTCATATTTGAGGGAAAAGCATGTTGTGGTGTAAGCCTCTTGTCACAGCTCAAAGAGAATTATCAGAACAATCACTTGTACTCATAGACTGCAGCCATCTTCCCTATGTTCCAAATGCTTCACATTCTTCCTTTAAGGCATCTATTTGTATATAGAGTTCTGAGAATCTTTTTACTAGATCCGGAGCCATATTACCGGAAATTCAAATGTTTTTCAAATAGATTAAGATTGAAACTTTGTTGTGCACCTCATCCACGTACTGAATTCTATAGAAGATTTTTTTACTTTCTGTAGTTCAAAGTTTTCAATTCCTCAACAAACAATCTCTTCAGAACCAAACATTTATTGTTTTGTGAAAATCTAAAAAATGGCTTTTACAAAAGGGGTCTGTCGAAACTTTGTTCCTTTAATTACCTTTTAAAATCTTTCATGCACTAAACCTCCGTATTGAATATTTATAAATATTTATTTATTATAAATTATTATTTATTAATATTTGTAAATATAAGATACATTCGTCAAATTTGTGTAATTGTTAATTGGGTCTTCTAATTTTGAGGTATTGTGTTATTTTATTTTATTTTGGTTATTTGTCTAAATTTACTTTTTTACTTTATTGTTATATTCAGGTATATTGTTTTTATCTTTATAGGGAGCTCACTATGTGTAAACAAATTCTGTAACAGTGCCTCAACACAGCTAACGTTAATGAGGGCACTTAATTCATTCTTTTCAATCTGTATTTTTAACATTATTGTTCATTTTATCTGAGGTATTTATTTATGCTTATTTGCTTGTGGTAACATGCGTAACTATTACTCTTTGTATGATAACTTGTTTTGTGAAATGTATATACATGTAAAGGGATTTGCACATGAGTATAAAAGGGTGTATTGTAATGTGTGTGGTGAAAGAATAAATAAAGAAAAAAAAATATCTATGGATATGGCATATTTAAATAAGCACTGTTAATAGCAGCCAAAATGAGTTAACGATTACTTTTGTTATTAACATTTGTTAAACACATAACACATTTCCTTTAATCTTTACCTGACTCTCGATGGATAACATAAATCTTGTTAATAACAAAGGAATCTCTATTAAACACACGAGTTATAACTTTGTTAAAAACTCTTGTTGAACTCTGGTGTAAACCGCAGCTTTAAGTTTAATATACAGTAGAATCTCGACTATCCGCATTTTGTGACGGAAGGTAGGCCAGATATTGAAAAGCCGGATAGACTGGAGTTCATTAACGGACTTCAGGCCTATCTAGATTGATTTTTACACGTTTTACAAACTGAATCAAACGTTTTAACTGGTTATACAGTACTATTAAATTACAAAATTAGGCTAACATTTGATCTAATATTACTTTACAAATTTGGAACAATTGATCGATGGTTTGTAAGAAAATTAATAGGTACGCAAAATTGTTTGTGAAGTTTAATTAATGCCTTAAATGTATTTATCAAAAACTAACAGTACAACATTTAGGATTATACATACTGTAATGTCATAATCATAATCATTGAGTAAAATAAAACAGTAACACAATATAAAACAAAACAAAGAAAAATTAAGATACTTTTAAAAGTCTTTAATGAAAGTTACCGTTCGGTATTTGACCTTTTCATAGCCACAGTCTCTCACCATTTTCTTAGGCATGTATGATGTCATCTGCGGTTGCTGCGATGGTACAATCTGTAGTTAACAATTGAAGACGTTCAAAACCATGTGTCGATTTTAACGTTCTTTGTAACCATGAAGTTTTTTAAATTTTTTTTACAAAATGGTAGGCCTGATAGTACGGAGGCCGGATGGTCGCGAACCGGATGAACGAAAGTTTACTGTATATGGATACGACAGAAATTAAATAGGCACAGGTACTTCAGATAGCGAATAATTTGATACAGTATTATGTTTGGTATTCAAGAGTATGATAGTTTCAAAAACGTATATGTGTGATTATGATGACACATATTTTCATTCAATACAGTATTAAGTTTGCTATCCATGGATACGACAGATTCAAAAGGTACACGGGTAATAAAATTGACATATTTGTTGATACGTATTAATTTTTATATCCATGGTTACAACATATTGACATGGCGTAATATGATAACAAATATTTTGATAAATTTTAAGTTTTGGTATCTAAGGATACGAAAAATCAAAACAAGTATTAATTTTGGTATCCATGGCTACGACAGATTTAGATTAGACACGGGTAGTGCTGGTAGCTAAGCGTTGGCTATGTTCTTTTGTTATGCTTATCGAACGTATCTACTTCTGATAATGAAACAACAGAGGTGAAGGTTACGGTGTATACTGGCCAAACAAAGTAGACATGGCTAACTGGGGCGAGAAACAACACAAGTGATATGAAAGCTTTAGATTTGTATTAATCGTTTTAAGTTTTGCTTAAACAAGTTGCATATAAGACAAAACTTCTCAGCACAATGTATGTAGCGCGAGGTTAGGAGAACCTATGCGGTAGAGTACGTATATGAAGCTAAGGATATAGTTAATGCTCTTAATGCAAACACTAGTCTGCAGATCATTTAAAAAATAAAAAGTGATAGATTAGATTGGTGTGTATAATAATGACTTAATTATGACTAAGAGGATGACTTACATTGAAGCTAAAAGGTAAAGTTTGTCTTGTTAAATGAGGTGAAGTTAGGACTACAAAGTTTTCTCTACCATTTAACCATGTGCATCACTAAATATGAGATGATGACTACATAGACTAACTAAATAGACTGATTTCTAAGTAAACTAAAATATTTAAAGATTAAACTTATTAATGATTTGTAGTACTTACAACACGGAATCAAAAGCATATTCGTTAAAATGAATGTGTGACTGAAACCTTTTCAAAACGCTGATTTCATTTTGGATGGATGATATACCAAAGACAATTTATACACGGCACCTATTTGTATCGTCTTTGGTTATACTCGTAACTTGCTGGTAGTAGTTAAACAGCTGTGTTGAACTGTGTTGTAACATCGTTGTACTTGCACCGCATAGTGACCTTACAAGGACAGTCTGTAAATAAACGAGGCTATGATATCTATGTATGTATGTAATCATTTTTACTTTTTTAAAGCATTCCTATCCGGCTCAGATCATTAGTTTTGAAGTGAACATGTTTAGGGAGTTTTAAACAGCATGAAAGTCCTGGATTTGGGATTTATCAACAAAACAAGAAATTAGACAAATAATTTTTAAGCCACGGCGGAACATTATATTGCGCCTTTCTATTAAAAGTATTTAAAGCTGTCCTTGTAAAACCTGTCTACAACGACAATTTTTACGAACTTTAGCAACCCCTCGCACCTGTGACACTTTGATTTGAGACACTGATTACTCTTTGAGGGTTTTGCAAGATGAATTCAGGATGAAGTGATATGAGTGTTTTTTTAATGATGAAATTGATGAGATGTAAGTCTTGTCAGGAACTGAGATCGACTGTTCCTCAGATTGAATAATTAATTAATTGCTCAAATACCAATGGAAATGGACCAACAGCCTTCCGAAGAACGGCGAGTGGACAACGTGAAATGTTATTCGTCACTTTTACACCGGTTGTTCCCTTGATTCTGCATTGGTTGGTAAAGTTGGAATGTTTGTCATACCAGATCACAATCACATTAAGCTAGTCTGACGATACTCTCTAAGGGTTCATTTGACTGGTTGTATCTGAATATATTTGAATAGAGTTAGAGTTATGGTCCCTACTGTGCAGCTATCAACGTGTAATCGGTGAGGTAACTTTAGCAACTCAAAACTATATTAATATTAGAACACTGCGTTGTAGTTTTGCCGATCATGAACGTCGTACAATATATTTCCTTTAGTATTAAATAACGTAATCTACCTAGCTATTTAGGTACTCCAATTACTTCTATGTATTTGAACATTATAATTAGAAGCCAGGCCGACACGCAAGTGTGAAAAAGCTCAAAACGTGTTCTGTGGGTCGTGCTCATTTAATGGTCCCGGTCTTGCCCTCACCATGCTGACTGCATGAATATCTCATTTTCCAAAGGAAATTCGATAACAACGTTGTGTACTTTACCCCCAAAATAAATTAATGCACGTCGACAAAGACATGATAGCATGCAACTGAATTAAGGAGACTAAATTGCCACATTTCAATACCATCAAACGTTACGTAAGTCTTTCTTAGCTCCAAAGTAACAAGGTCAATATGAAATATTCGTCTCGAAATTACAGCAAAATATTATGTCAAAAGGATGATGGCATCTTTGAAAACAGTTCCTAGCTAATTACTCTTTACAGTTGTTACATTTAAATTACTTTCACTGGTGTGAACCCTTTAAGTAAAACGTGAATTGTATTTAAGTATTCTTTGAGTTTATGGCAGCAAACAACACAACACAACTCGTTAAGCTGCGAGCTACTCACCTCACAAAGAACGATGCTCCCAGCTGATGAATTCGCGTGGTACTTTCATATTTATAGCTATTCAAATATCTAAACACAACCTGTGAAATGTGTAAAACTGTCCACTTTCTGTGATATACGGGGTGTTTTCGCACTGTCTGGATACTTTGCGGGATTGTTGTTGAGTTAGGATAAACCACTTAATCCCATGACACTACTTGTGAGGCTTTGAACATAGTTTCACAAGTACCCAAGTTGCAGTGAAACATGGGTAAGTTACCACATCTAATTAAAATGTTCAAATGTATAGAAGTAATAATTTATTGAAATATCTAAGCTGTAACTAGCTAGCTTACGTTAGTTTATACTAAAGGAAATATATCTTTCGACACGTTCGACAAATGAAATTATATGAAATAAGTTTATTCATCCATAATTTACAAGGTTGAATGCGTAAAATTTTAACTTGAATATTCGCGTCCATCGTTTCCAGTATTGATGGCTGGCTTGCTGCTACTATATATACATTGTTATCAGTTGTCAATTGTTATCACTGATATTGGACTCCGTGCTCCTGCAGCGTGTTCACTGTACTCCACTCACACAAACATTGCACATTGTAACATAACTTGCTTATCTAAACTACAACAAAAGGCCTTTTTATAGAAATCTACAGTTTGCTATAACTTGCATGATGCTTGCAACGTTCTCCATATTTAATAACCATTTTTAACAAGTGCTTTCAACCTATTTATGTTTCCACTGATTTAATTTTCGGAAACTTTTGTTAAATACCTTTGATTCTATAAAAAAAGATGTTTGAAAATAAATTTGTTTTTGGTGTTTAGAAAAAGTGGCTTTTACTAGCCTACGTTTTGATTTACAGAGTTCTAGACGCCAAAATATACACTTGACCAAAGATTTGAAGAAACTTTGTGCCAGTAAAATTTAATTTTCTTTCGAAGTACAAATATTTGTTAAGATTATAATACCATATTTACCGAGCTATGGTTCGTCTGCTAAAAAACACGTAATTTTTCTATTCTGCATAGTTTTATAGCCATAGAAACTTTATTTTCAATATCTTAACATGGTTATGATAATCTGTGAATAGCTATGTTCTCAACAACAAAAAAACGTATTTTAGCTTTAAAACCTTTTATAGATTCTGTAAACAAGTATAAATGTCCAAAAATGTCATGCTGAAACGTGTACCCATGCGTGCTTAGTGGTATAGGTCTCGCTTTGGAAGGTTATGTAAAATAGTTAAGGTACAAGGCTAATTAAAATTGAATTTTCTACAACGTGGTTTCCATAAATGTTTTATGAACTGTTAAAAAACGATACATTTTATGCAAACACGTGGTTCTCGAATTTAAGCTGATGATGTTTTCATTTCGATGTGATGGATGTATATGATATGATAATGGTACCGTTCTGTCCAGAACATAACTTACCCAAATTGTACCCTGATACGTTTAAAAATAAGTATATTTCTGAGAAAATTTCAAAACAATCAGACACTTTAAGGGTAAGGTGAACACCTCAAAATCTGAACTGCATTTGTGTTAATTTCAACATTAATAAATTATGTACATAACCGTACAAAACTTAACTCATAAATAGTTCAGAAATAGCTCCCGACATTTTTTAAAAACTTTAAGTTAAAGGAAAGGCAAAGTAGAAAACACAAATTGACAGCAAAATAAACTCTACTAATTTGCCTAAAGGACGACGCGTTACTATGAGCAATGTAAACGGCTCATAATATAGCAACTTGCTAAAGGAAGAACCAAACTACTCATAAGTCATAAGGATACGGGCCGAAACCTAACTAAACATGATCTTGTGAGCTGGCATAAGCAAATGAAAGGCCAGCAACAACTAAGCGTCAATGCAGTGGAGCGAACCACCTAGTCCTTTTTAGCTTGACCAAGCACCGAAACCACATTTCAGATTGAACTACTCCTGCGAGCTTATTATTAGAAGACTGAAGGCTCGTAATCAACGAGCCATAAGCCAAATCGTCACCGATGCCCCATACCTGTTTTCGGCAAAATGCTACCGCGAGCGAAGCCAATCACTTAATTGATCCTTCGAGCATGCCATGGGAAAACAAACGCCTATGATCTGCATTAATACCAAGCAAAGGCCCGAGGCCAAAGGACGAAGCGTTACCGTGATCCAGGCGATTCTTTTCCACTCCCGTGTGTAGCAGATTTGTGTCTTGTGCAGCGGTCTAAATGTCTACCTAGAAGAGCTGTACTCACAGCTATATCAGTACACATTTACTTCAGTTTGTACTGAAGAAAATCACGTCAAACCAGCGATTGATACATGGGATGAAGGACCAACCCTAGGTCCGATTAGAGGGCTGCTTCCCTCCCAAACTGGCTGAAAGCTTTTTTTAATAAATATTATATGATTCAACTACTTTAATTTCAAGACCTCATGACTTAGTTACTAAGTTCGAGATAATATATTACATAACACTACAAGTACAAAATCATTTAACAGCTTCAAAAAAATTGAATCATATATTTTCTTTGCCGTTACCATTTTTTGTTTAACCATCTCCCTATACATTTGTCTGATTGGAATTACTTTACCAAAAAAAAAAAACTGACTTCAAATAAAGATTTAAAATAAATATCAAAATTGTGAAATAAAAACTTTTAACAAAAAATTGAACCGACTTCAAAAAACAATCCAACAGTAAACTATAAAAAAGTGTGAAATAATTGGGTAATGCAATCCTGTATTGCTTTTACATGATACATTTATAAACAATGTTACTGATGTGTTACGCTAACAAACAATAATTTATCCATTACACTGTGTAAGATATTACAGTTGTAACCATTTCATGGTAACCAATATGATAAATATTAATTTGCTAATACATATCAAAAAATACCATCAAATACTTACACTATTTGCCATATTGTGACTACAATTTAGAGTTGTTATATCTTCACTACTTAAAAAAATATTGGAGTCGGTGCGTTCTTCTTAGATAATATTGCCTCAGCAGCACCGTGCCCCTCAATATTTTTTTAAACTCACGTGACCATATGTACAAGACACATTACTGTATCAATATATTCTCTATCGGAATTACCTGTGTAATTTAAATCTGTCAAAATCATGAATATCAAACTTTATACTGTATCAAAATATTTGATATGGTTATCACCCGTGTCTCTTTTATCTTACGTGACCTTGGATACCAAAAGTTTTATCAGAATTATTTTTGGACCTGTTAAAATTAAATCGTCGAAATGTGCGTCAAAATGTACGTTGTCATAGTTACCCGTGTCTAGTCCTTTTTATATGTCGTATCTATTATACCAAACTCAATACTGTATAAAAATATATCAAATTTATCATTTGTTTGAAATATTTCATATTCATAAATGCCAAACTTGAGACTGAATTAAAATTTTTGCTTTTGGGTCTATCCTTTGCTTTTTTAATCTTTTGTATCAATGGATACCAAACTTACTACTGAATCAAAATAGTTTCTACTAGATTTACTCTTGTCTATTATAAATCTGCAGTATCAAAATAGATCTTATCGTAAGTTTCCCTCGTAAAACTTTCAAATCAATAGACAATTAACATATTACTGTAACGAGATAATTGCTTACTGATTTACCCCTGAGTTTTTAATCTGTCGCGTCCATGGATACCAAACTAAACACCGTATAAAAATATTCGTTACCATAATTACCCGTGTTCCTTTTGAAACAATCGTATCTATGTATACCAGACATAATATGTGGTATCAAAATATTTGCTATCGGAAGCACCCGTGTTAATTCTAATTATGACGTATCCATAGATACCAAACTTAAGACTGCATCAAAATATTTACCATCGTAAATACCCGTGTCTAATTAAAATATGTCGTATCCATGGATACAAAGTAATGCTGTATAAAAATATACCGTATCAGAATAACCCGTGCCCCTGAAAAACCTTTTGAAACTCACGTGACCATATGTACAAGACACATTACTGTATCAATATATTCTCTATCGGAATTACCTGTGTAATTTAAATCTGTCGTACCCATGAATATCAAACTTTATACCGTATGGAAATATTTGTTATGGTCATCACTCGTGTCTATTTTAAATCTGTCGTATCCATGGAGACCAATTACCAAACACCAATAAAAACCCGATACTGTACCAAAATATGTGCCATCAGAAACCCCTTAGATTATTTGAGCTATGGTTTTGAATGGTATAATTTCAATTAAAAATGAACAAAAGGCCAATTATGTATAACAAGTACTTTATCAAAAGTTTGCATTTAGATGTACACTGGTCTATTAAAAATCTGTCGTATCTATGGTTATACAAATATTTTCTGTAGTTATTACCCTTGTCTCTTTGTAATGTCACATAACCTTGGATTCCAAACCTACTACACTATTGAAATACTTTTTACCGGAATGACCAGTGTATAATTTGAAACTGTCGTACCCTTAGACACCAAACTTAATAGTACAACAAAAATGTACGTTATCATTACTAACCGAGTCCCTTTGAAATCTGCCATACCCATGTATGCATAATTCAATGCTGTATGAAATTATTTTCCATCGGAATTACCCGTGTCTTTTTCATTAGGTCGTATTCTTGGACATCACGTTTAATATTGTCTCAAAATATAAGTTATCGTAATCATCCATGATCCTTTTAAATCTGTCATAACCATAGTTACCAAACTTATTATTGAATAAAAATATTTGTTATCACTATCACCCGTTTCCCTTTTAATCCTTTCGTATCCGTGGATACCAAACCTACTAATGTATCAAAATATGTCAAAATTAAATCTGTCGAACCAATGAATTTCGTACTAATACTGTACCAACATTCTTGCTATGGTTATAACTGGTGTATATGTATATTCTGTCGTATCCATGGATATCAAACTAATACTGAATAAAAATATTTGACATCAGAACTACCCAAGTCCATTTAAAAATTGTCACGTCGAATAATATCATCAAACGTTAAGTAAGTCTTTCTAAGCTCCAAAGTAATAAGGTCAATATTAAATATTCGTTTCTAAATTACAGCAAAATATTATGTCAAACGGATGATGGCATCTTTGAAAACAGTTCCTAGCTTAATTACTCTTTACAGTTGTTACATTTAAATAATTTTCACTGGTGTGAACCCTTTAAGTAAAACGTGTATTGTATTTAAGTATTCTTTGAGTTTATGGCAGCAAACAACACAACACAACTCGTTAAGCTGCGAGCTATTCACCTCACAAAAAACGATACTCCCAGCTGATGAATTCGTGTGGTACTTTCATATTTATAGCTACTCAAATATTTAAAAACAACCAGTGAAATGTGTAAAACTGTCCACTTTCTGTGATATACGGGGTGTTTTCGCACTGTCTGGATACTTTGCGGGATTGTAGTTGAGTTAGGATAAACCACTTAATCCCATGACACTACTTGTGAGGCTTTGAACTTAGTTTCACAAGTACCCAACTTGCAGTGAAACATGGGTAAGTTACCGCAGCAAACAACACAACACAACTCGTTAAGCTGCGAGCTACTCACCTCACAAAGAACAATGCTCCCAGCTGATGAATTCACGTGGTACTTTCATATTTATAGCTATTCAAATATTTACATACAACCTGTGAAATGTGTAAAACTGTCCATTTTCTGTGATATACGGGGTGTTTTATCCTTGGATACCAAACTGAATAGTGCCACAATACAAAATATACGTTATCACAATTACCAGTGTCCCTTTTAAATCTTTCGTATCCATGGATATCAAGCCTACTTCTGTATCTAAATATGTCTAAATTTAATATGTACCCATGAATAGCAGACCTAATACTGTATCAAAATTCTTGATATCGTTATAACTCGTCTAAATTTTAAATCTGTTGTATCCATGGATATCAAACTTAACATTTATTTAAAATACTTGTTTTCATAATTTCACGTGCCCTATTAAAATTGACGTATCCATGAATACCGAACCTGTGAAACTTTTAAGCCTCGTTTCACATACAATTTTTGTAGATGAGAAACTTGTCTTAAAACTTGATTAAAAATTTCGCAGATATGCGATTTACGGTTTTTTGTCGAATACCTTTGGCCATCTGCAAAATCCGTTCTACTAAGCCCCAGTGGGGGCGCACCCCACTGGCGCCATCGGACCAACAACTATGAAGAAAATTAGTTCATAGTCCTTAAAAAAGGTCTGAAAAATTGTGTGCAATTACCCTGCGCCGTTTAAAAGTGATTAACCCGTCTCTAGACTTAATTGTCACCCTGTATATATTTATGAGTAATAACAACTAATACAAGAGAGTTAAGGAGGGTAGATTTTATATTATATTTAATTAAATAGAACGAAGTAAACTTGATTCTTTACCTTTTGATTAGTTGAATCACAACTTAAATTAAAAATGAATATTAAACTTCTTGATTAATTACTTTTATTAAATTCTTCATATCTGGACACAAATTTCCAAAGCTCGTAAATTTCAATGTAGTTTAAGTAATTTAGAGAAATTTAAGTCATCTTCGTACCAAACCGGATCCGTGGCGGATTGGTATCGCACGCGACTCCGGAGCTCATCACTCCGGTGGCGCGGGTTCGACCCCCGCAGTCACCACTTACATTTGTAATGTGACTAATACGGTGACATTAGGTAAAGGTCGAGGTTGAGTGGTAGAGAGGACTTTGTAGTCCTAACTCCGCCTCGTTAAACAGGAAAAACTTGGCCTTTACCTTTTTTACCAAATATGCCCTACAAGCAAACGTTTTTTTATAAAGAAATTATATTTCGATGTGAATATGTTAATTACGTACGTGAAGAACAGTACAGTATGTGAGATGTTGTTGCAGGCTGTGATATTCTCTTACCAGGAGGTGGGGCCGGGGGTGTGGGACTGCTGGGCCAGTTTCCCAGCTCCTTGGGGGGAACGTGTCTACGTCACGTGGTCAGTATCATTTTCTATCAATAAACATGCTAGTTAGTCAGCTTGGCGTACTGATGTGTGTATGGCGTATGTGTTACTATTGGGTAAATAGCTTGGTGTACTGATGTGTGTATGGCGTATGTGTTACTATTGGGTAAATAGCTTGCGTAATTGATGTGTGTATGGCGGCGGTTACTATTGGGTAAATAGCTTGGTGTACTGATGTGTGTATGGCGTATGTGTTACTATTGGGTAAATAGCATGGTGTACTGATGTGTGTATGGCGTATGTGTTCAACTATTGGGTAAATAGCTTGGTGTACTGATGTGTGTATGGCGTATGTGTTACTATTGGGTAAATAGCTTGGTGTACTGATGTGTGTATGGCGTATGTGTTACTATTGGGTAAATAGCTTGGTGCACTGATGCGTGCATGGCGCACAATTACCATTGGGCAAACAGCCTATGCAACTGATGTGCGTATGGCGTATGTGTTACTATTGGGCAAACAGCTTGGCGTACCGATGTGCGTATGGCGTATGCAATACTCATTGCAACAGCTTGCGTACTGATGTGCGTGCATGGCGTATGCATTACTATTGGGTAAACAGCTTGGTGCACTGGATGCGTATGGCGTATGTACACCATTGGCAATAGCTTGGTGTAACTGATGCGTATGGCGTATGTGTTAATTATTGCAAATAATATTTGGTAAACTGATGTGTGTATGGCGTATGTTTTACCATTGGCAACAGTTTGGTAAAATTTATGTTTTATGGCGCATGTGTTACTATTGCAAACAGCTTGGTGTACTGATGTGTGTATGGCGTATGCGTTACTATTGGGTAAATAGCTTTGCGTACCGATGTGTGTATGGCGTATGCGTTACTATTGCAAATAGCTTGGTGTACTGATGTGTATATGTATGCATTACTATTGGGTAAATAGTTTGCGTAAATTGATGTGTGTATGGCGTATGTGTTACTATTGGGTAAATAGCTTGGTGTACTGATGTGTGTATGGCGTATGTGTTACTATTGGGTAAATAGCTTGGTGTACCGATGTGTGTATGGCGTATGTGTTACTATTGGGTAAATACGTACATTTGGAAACGAGGAAACAGGTTACGATCCGTAAAACTGCAGCAGTAAACAGTCCTACTTTAGGTTTAGTAATATTGAATGAAAGCTTAACATATACGCTTGTTAAACTAAGGAAAAAATGTCTAAGCCCACTTTTTACTTTAGCGGCACTTTGTTGTTTTTCATTCAATTTTCTGTTTGTACTCGTGTAGAAGCACGAGTTGTAAGGGAGTGCTATTTTGGCAAAACACACAAGCTCAGCCATGAGTAAGATATTAAATAAATAAAACACAAAAGGGAAAGAACAAGCTCAGAACACATGGTGTTGTAAACAACTGGCTCAGGTGTATTTTGTTAGTACAAAAAGAAGTAAGATCCATGGACTGACTACTGAGTAGGCCTGTTGTGTGATCACCTGTTGTGTGTAGTTACAACTTTAAAATACGCGTTTTTTTAAAGATGAACTAAACTGACATTTATGTTACTTTCATATACCTAACATATTAGTTTTAAAATTTCCTGTATTTTAGGTGTCTTAAAAGGGGGGTCTGTACTTAAAAATTGCCCTCCCCTTGGATTTCGGGTGGCGAGTGGGTGACGCAAAGTACGTCACAACAAACTTCAGAATCGTATAAAAACATTCCGTAAAGGGTTTAAAAAATATTTACATCGTCAAAGCTAAGACCAACATTCGGTCATGATTTCGTCCTTTAAAACGCTCTCCTGTAAAATAGGTGAAAATAATGGACTTAGCCGCTTCTTCTTATTGATTACTTTAATTGTATTACTTACTGTAAATCTAATTAAGGCTACGCAGTACGGGTGGGAAAAGGTGACGATGCAAAAAGTTGCAGTCCAACAAACACCGCCACGGTAGTGCTTATGGCTACGAAACAGTTATGTTGTTTTTATTGAGCTTAAGGGGATCAATCCAAAATGGCGTGGGTAGAGCGTGTACTTAATGCCTGCACTTTAATGGGGATTTATGTCTGAGCTGAGAGACCATAGGTTCGCGCAGGGACCGCTTCCCATTAAACCTTCAGCTAAGACCTTTAAACATTTCACTTGCATAATAAAACAAATACAAGACTTCACTGAGTACAGAAGTCCTTATTCACAAATTGAATAAGCTCTGGTTGGTAGTATTTTGTTGGTTTAAGCAAATTTACCATCATAACTGAATAAGAGCGACTCCGACAGCACAGACACATCACTGCTATGCATATTCAGAAGCTGAGACGCCTTCATTATATTTCAATATTCAGGATGTTAATACCTATTGTTCTATTGTTTTTATTTTTACGCTGAAAATAACCCAAATAACTGGTTACCGACACATTTAAGAGGGGGACTTTCCCCACAAACTAACGATTATGAACGATTTGGAAATGTAAGCATTGGCTCTAAGCGTAGAAACTTTTGACAAAACCAAAATAATTTGAAAATATTGTACCTTTTTACTCGTACTACGTTCATTTTTGCCTTCTACATTATTTTTACAATACTAAAACATAGAACGGAAATTTAGTAATGGTTTGACATATTCAGGTCTGTAATGTGTATAAGATCAATTCTTAAAATTATCCGTAAAACCAGAAGTTTTATTTACATGACACTAACTACTGTACAACTACAAATATGACTCTTTAACCACGGATATTGGATTATCTAGGGTTTGAAGCGTATATTATAAGGGAAACAAGTTTGGAAAACGGCAATTTCTTTTATTGACGGGCTTCAAATTTAAGTTAAAAATGTTAATTGAAGTTAACTTAAAAAAATACCATTATCTTGTAGCTGAACTTATTAAAATACTTAAATTCAAAAATTAAACAAACCGTTTTATTGAAAAGAAGTTTTACTAGCCTAAACAGTATTATTTATTTATTCGCATGAACGTACATTCCAATTTATTCCGTGATGTCAAGAGGCTATTTATATGTATGATTGATGAGGCTTCAGTTGACGCTGCGGTGGAATGGTTTGCTTTCAAAACTTGCTCATGAGTGTTGATTTATTGAAATTCCTGAATTCAACATTTCTGACGTGTTCTTTAATTTTCAAATTATCTGGTCTAATGTTCGTTAAAATCATTGAAAAGTATTTTATATTTTATACAGAGAGGCCTTAGTCGGCACAATTCAACCTAATAATAAAATTATTATGAAATCACATAACAATGTCTATTTATCATATATGGTGTGTTGTTTTAACCGTGCGAAGTGTATTAAAAATTACATAAGAAATGTTTCAATAACTGTTTTACGTCAAGCTGAGATCATTTCATAACTTGGAAAGTTACTTCAAAGCAAAGTAAATTATAATTGCAGAGAAAAAGTGGAAGTTGAATACAGTTGACGCGGCAAAGTAATATCTCATTTCCAGGGACTTGAGAACAAATTGCTGTTTTACTTTATGAGTGGCAATGCATTTAGTCTGGGAAAGAGCTGATATATCTTCTTTTGTTGGTTTCCAACAAAGCTTGCTTATTTTTCACTCGTTTCACGTTACCAAGGTATTGGGGAGATAATGTAATAGACATCTAAGATTCATTCATACTTGGATAATACGGAATATGAAGATTGGTTATGTAGGATTGTGTTGTAAATCTACATAATCCTCGTATGTAGATTTGCAACACATGGAATGGACGGAATCACACAAATTATTTTCTACTCTAGTCAACTTGTGCTCGACAATGAAAACAACCCGTCTCTCAATAACTAATTATTTATAAGCTGGTGGTACTGATCTAATAATCACTGTATGGGGGCTTAATCCAATAACAACTGTTTAATTGAAGAACAACTTTTGGATAAACCAATTACATTTAAATTTTATTTCTATTACATGTCAAGCCACATAAATTTAAAATCTAAAATAAAACAACTGTTTAGGTTTACAGCAGTGTTATAAAATATAAAATTTAGTGTATTAAACAATCGAAGAGAAGGAATGAATTACTCATTTACAAACCAAGTGTACCCCTTTTCCGCAATCGAGCACGAAAGCAAATCTTTTAAGTAGACGGATTACTGAAATACCTTAACGTGGAGAGGAATCCTCAGCCCGTCGGCTTAAGTCATAATTGCCTCTTTTGATTATGGGCTGATTAATAGTTTGGAAACGAGTATTGTTAGATTGTTGAGTATTGTACATGAAATAAAGTGTATTACTTTGAAAAGTGACTATTTTCTACACGACAACGATCCGGCACTCAAAGAATACAGCAAATTCTCAGGCTTGTTACGAGTAAAATCATATGCATCCCTAGTAGGTCGGACTCAGAGAGCACAATAAGCTTGACGTAGAGGCTCACGTGCGGGGCTTGGAACCTCTCTCCATCAATCAATTAATCTAATGCCTTAACATCCCTTTCATTTTAGAACTCTTCAAACTTTATTCAGTAACGTTTATGTAACACCCAACATGACACAATGTTAGAACGAGCGAGAGTAAGATCACTGATCAAAACAGCTTTTTGTAATACGAGGTAATAGTTTCCTCGCAATCCATAACTCAGTTGAGGCGGTTTTAACACAATTATTAAATTGGAAAATATCATTCTAAATTTCGAAGTACCTTTTATTGCCACTATATCAAGGGTTTTCGAGTGTGTACTCCCATTAGAACCGTGAGATGTTCAACAGAAAAGCAAACCCAAGCTAAGATCAACACGTTAAATTGGATAGCGAAGTCTATTGAGCCTATTGTCCATTGTAATAATAAACAATAGACTCAGATAACGAAGTTATTTAAGTAACTGAACCAAGGATCGACTCAGTCACGCATTTGTCAGCTCGATGGTTACACCACAGATAATGGATTTTCTGTGGTTTCACTTAGCTCAGCGTGTCAAATGTTAAACGATTCTACTTGCGGGTTTCAGTTGCACACGACAGTGTCTATTGTCCATCGTTACTTCGCTACCTGAGTCTATTGTCTATTAGTACAATATACAATAGATTCAGGTAACCATCGAGCTGACAAATGCGTGACTGTGTCGATCCTTGGTTCAGTTACTTAAATAATACCAACCATTATTAATTTTCCAGTACAATATACAAGAATTGCTATTCAAGCTTGTTATATGGTATTATTAATTACCACTTCAGGATAGAAGAGACATGCAGTTACCCCAAGTTATTATCTAGATCTCTTTCATTGATGGTCAAACGGAAATATGTAACAACTCGTTGCATCAAACATCAATACGCAGATGATACGACTTCATATTTTTCAGCAAGGCCATCGAAGACGTCAAAAAGGACATAATTATTTCTCATAAGATTAAGTCCGTTTAAGTCCATTTAAGACCATTTAAGTCGTTTTAACGTGTCAATGAGCTCATCCCCAAAATGAATCACCGAGAAGGTTAATTAATTCAACTTTGTTTGCAGCTGACGACTCCAAGTAAAATCCAAACATTTTCAGACTACAACGTCATCATTCAACACCCGTTCTGCGCACCCATTAGCTCTTATTGTGCAGGTACTCAGTGTCGGTGTTCCTGGTGCCTCTCTGCACTCTGATCTACACATACTCACACATCTGCTGGACACTGTGGAGGTACGCAGGTTTGCCTGATGGATCCTCCCCTCACAGACTCATCTCTCGCGCTAAACTCAACACTGTCAAGCAGACTGTTGCTGTCATCCTGCTGTATGTCGCTTGTTCCTCACCGTTCATCAGTGCTCAGCTGTGGGCTACGTGGAACCCTCATCAGTCTTTTATTGAAGGTTGGTTCATTTTCTGAACAGTGGCTAATAACATAATAAGCGTGGTTACATGAAAAGTACAAAAAATACTTCAACACGTAGTTGCTGAAAGCTAACAAGTCGTACAAATACAATGCTTACTTCCCGTATTATTAAATGGCTTTTTCTTCGACTACCGCAGTTTTTCTTCTTGTGTGACGGGTGTACGCCTAAAGCAGATAATGTTTTCTCGTGTTTGACATGGGTTCTAACTCTTTGTGAATACCAACTTACGAAGTGGTATGATGAACGTGTGTATAAAGTATATTTACAACTGAAAAGAAATAATCAGGGATTCAGTGGGAATGTCAGAAATATATCAAATCATTGAGTATATACGTTAGAGAAGGACAACTCATATTGGAACCTCGATCACTGAGATTTACACGCACTGAGTTGTGTATCGTGCCTAGAGGCTTTTGAAGGTTAGATAATAGATTGAAAGTTAGATTTATAGATATATTAATGCAGTATAGAATTATACAAGTACGAGAATTATTCAGTATAGAATTATGTTTATACTCGTATAAACACTTCCTTTTCTCTGCAGACTTTACACAAGATGCACTTACTTACTCTAGGAGCAGGGTTCACGATCCTGACTCTACTGTCGAGCCTGAACAGCTGTGTGAACCCCTGGATCTACCTGTGGTTCAACCAGGAGTTGCTGCGCTCCCTGTGGCAGGTGTGTGGTTGTGCGTGGCACAGACCACAGAGTACACGAGCCAGTGGCAGCCGCAGAGTCACCGAGGTCACCACCACTGCAGCTGACCCCCAGGACGAGCAAGGGTCAGTCCAGTGTCTTACTTAAATAGAAAATCTAATAAATAGTTTAGAAAATTTGTATAATTAAAAATAAAAGAACAAGTTGAGATTAAGTTGCTCAAGAAGTGAGCGAATTATCGTTTTTTTTCTTTGTTTTCTGTATGTTTTTTGTACATACTTTTTATACAATACTTTTGTCATTTCTTCTTTTTTCGCAATATTCTTCTTGTTTGCTATGCTTGAGGCCAACTTTGGTTTGTACGTGTAAGACTTTTACTGACTTAATTTGACTTGAATTGAGCAATCTTCAATATAATATGAATAGCTCTTGGGATACAAAGTTTAGTCAAGACTCTGTATATCCTGGAATAATCATCTGGTGTGTTAATCATTTCTATAGATTTTTTTTCGGAATAAATGTTAGGTGAGAAGAGCGGGAATGAAACTCTCTCCTGAATCGTCTACTAACCATGAGTTACATAAATTTAAGGTAATAGTGATCAAGTTAAAGTGCAGTAGTACGTAGCTCATTTGTTCAGTTAAATGTTTGTAGAAAGCTCGGTGGAACGCTATCTACCGTCAAGAATGAAAGCTTAATCGCACCGTATTACTTTCAAGTACATGTAATCGTAACCTTCTGAAACTGTATAGCTTGTTTCATCCCATCACTTAGCTTTTAGGTACGTAGTTACATTCGTGTTGGTTCTAATGTCTTGTTTATTAAATATTTAAACAAAGGAATAACTAGACTGTTTTCAGAATGGCTTGTTCAAGATTTTAAAGAACCAAGGGTTCACAAGGAAAACGTCATTGTTCAAAAGATATCTACGAATTAAAGAGAGTTCTGTAGTAAAATCTTGGATAAACTATGAAGACTTAAGTTTTATACTCGTAGATATATACATAATTAATGAAACCATTTTCAACAAATCAATAGTAAGGAAAAACACATATTACCTACTTCTTAAATAAAATGGTTCAACGTTTCCCAAGATTCATCAAAATTACTTTCATCCACCTCTAATTAAACTCCATTTTTGTTTCTTGAGTTATATATTCTGAGCTCAATGACAAGTTCTTAGATCAATACATCAGAGTTCGAGGCAATTATATTAGGCCAGTGTGTTATCTCAAGAATTTCAGATTTCAGCTTTCTTCTCAGATTCCTGGGCTTCCATTGTTATCATTGTATTAAAGCCTCAATGGACTTAGCTCAAACATATTTTGATTTATATCAGTTTCAGGAGGACGAAGGTTTCAATTTCTTATCTGGGCTTTTATGTGGACAAACGCTTAAGTGTTAAATAATAAGTTAGATTTTAGTTTCAATTAAATACTGGTATACACGAGTACATTAATTTCTATGTTAATATTTCGTTGACCAAAACAAATATTGTTTATGTGGTTTAAAATAAGTCAAAACAAAGGAAAGAAAGGAAATGTGATGCACACTAAGGTAAACATAATTAGAAACAATGTAACATTACCGACTAAAAGACACAATTAATACATATTTCTTAGAAATCTCATGAAATGTTCCGTCAATTTACGTTAATTTTGTTTCAACTTAAAGTTATTTACGCTTTAAATGTTAAATGATATTTATATTGTATTATTTATCTAAAGCCTTTTTTGTTACCTGAGATAAAAGTCAATACGGTCTTGACAATAGAATGATAGCGAACATCGCCAACCATTTCATTCAATTAAAGAAGTCATTAATTGTGGCTGAATAGTATTGTTCTTGAAAACATTCATGAAGAACACAACTTTTCAATCAGTGCTTCTCGTATGTCTGTATTGACTGGACACTTGGAACTTTGATAAGTACTACCCTATTAGTTATTAGCAAAATTTCTTCAACAATAGAACTATTTATTTCTCTCACTTAGCAGAAGGAGACGTCGTAGAACAAAACTGTTTGGAGTTTTGAGCTGCCCAATACTAGCTTGAGTCAAATGGCAAAAGTTTTTATATTTTTATATGTATAAAACATGAAGAGCATGATGTATGTATTTATACAAATGTATACAATAAAGGTAAGGTACTCGACTCAAATTCAACACTTGAGGACTGATAATAACATCTTGGAGATTGAAAGGCCTCGCTAAAATGTATTAATTAATTATAAAATTAATTTATTTTCTAACTAAATCAAATATTGAGGCTCGATTCTACAAACTTATCTAAAAATGTGTTTATTTAGTATTGGTTAAATCAACATAATGATTAAATCAAAAGTTTGTTGGATAGTGTCCTCTTAAATAAACCCCTTATACTCGTAGTAATGGGGTTAACTTGTTAGGGGAGGGTACTTAAACTCACGCCTTTGAAATATTTAAATTCATTCCAAGTTATGTTTATTTGTCTTACTGTATAACTTTATTTGATTACAACCACAAACTTTAGTTATAAACAAAACTTTGCAGGTGAAAAAGGTCCAAAGCTTTAATTTTAAGGTCGATTTCAACATGAGCAGCTTTTTTAAACACACATTTTTGCCTAATGCAAACTAGTTTTAATGTATTGATGAAGGTCTCTATTGTTAGCGAGGGAAGGGCTTTAAGTTACTCGTAACCACGCTCAACGTGTCTCTGCTTTAGTTATGTGTCGACGCTTTAATCAACTTAAGAACTCCATTAGTTTGTTGTTTTACCGAGTCTTTGTCGCCACAGTACGGGATGAAAATTCCTTTTAATCTTCTAGTGTATTGTAAAGACATAGATGGACTGTTCACACAATACTATTGTTTGACTCCTGTGAAACATCTAGCGCAGTGCTGCCATCACACGGGGACGCTTAGTACTAGGCAAGTTATATGGGCGACCAGTGGCGCTACCTCGGGCGTTGGCTGAGGAACTATAACTAACCGCGAGCACAACCCTCCAACCAACATAGGCAATCTACGGTCTATCTAATATTAGATGGATCTGATAGTGTACTGACGGTAAGAAATGCAGAAATAAGTCAAACACGAAAGGACGACACGCAGTTATGCACTAAAGCGCCGCTGGCGTGAGTAAAGCAAACTTCCTGTGCAATTTGTTACTCTAATTCGCTACGCTCACAGTCTCGCATAACCATCCCTCAGCCTCAGATTTACATGGTATTTTCCTGCAAGTGTTAATACAATCATATCTTGAAGGAAAAACTAATTTCCTTTAAGTCGGATTTTTTGCCCACCATTTTGAAACTACTCAACGGATTTCAACAATTTCAACGTATTGATGAATAAAATTACATATTAATTCAAATGTCATTAAGGTTAGATGAAATGAACTGTGTCTAGATCATTAAACCAGCTCCTTTGATGAAAATCGGACAAAAAAACGGTGCGCAGAGAGTTTACATGAATATACATATATTTATTACGTTTACATATATCGTAACACGTACACTGTAAATATAAAAGAGTGAAAACCACTCCCAAAAGAGTAAAAATTGAGCCACTCTTTAATGATAGTGGCTTAGTTTCAACACCCAAAAGAGCAAAATTCCACTCTTTCTAAGTGGCCTTCATTCCTTCATTTTAAAGTCTACCATAATAGTACATAACTCTTGAAAAACTAATTAATCTCTTGAACTTTGGGTTGACTAAAAAAGTGTATCTCTAATCTGTAAACATCTCCCTTTTGATTCATCAATCAACCACGGTTTGAAAACGGTTTTCATGCATTACTCAAAGTATTCAGGTTACAGCAGAGCTACAGTTATTCCAGTTTACAAAGTGACCTGGATTGTACAGAAACGTTGGCACTGTCGTTTGTTGAAGACAAACATCCATTTAACCTTCTAAGCTGAACAAATCGTATAAAAAAATCAAACGTAAATAACCCTACAGCAAAGCTAAGCATCCCTTAACAAACTACAAAAAAAGAAACATCAAACAGAAGTTTTCCATCAGCCAGTTGCTCTCAGTGCATTAGTGTATTGACTGAAAGCTTTAGTACAAGGATAAACCCGATGTTTCATCTGCTGAACATGATGCAAGAATGGCGTCGGATTTGTTACAGTATATATGTTCTGGTCTGATTTACTCTGTGTGCAGTTTACTTAAGGCTTGTTTACGACTAGTATCATGTGTGCTTTGTCCCAGTCTGGCTTTTATTGAAAGGGGTTTAATGTTTTTGGCCAGTCTGTTCTGTGATTTCGTACTATTGACAGTTTTTGTAGATACAATATAGAAACATCAACTCTATAGAAATAAGCCAAGATAAGATTTGAAAAGCCCCTGCAAGGTCAAATTTCTCCAATGTTTATCTAATTTGCCCTAAACACGTTGTCATTGTTTGTTGGTAAAATAAACTAAACTTCTTCATAGATTTCTTATGATGATAGGTCGATGATACGGACTTTGTTTGCACTTGTACTGATATATTGACCGTTGACCGAGGGCTCATCGTTCGGAAGTCACTTTAAACTATTAGTCCATATTGCAAAATGATAATAACGGTACAATTTTCTTATTTAATTATTTCTAGCGAGTAGGCATTGTTTTTTGTTTGTTGCCCTATTTTCCTTGATCTTGTACCTGAAATATGTTTCTTTGCAAAGATAAATAAATATGTGTGTCCTTTTTGGACAAGTCAGCCATATTTATATGACAAAGTAACCTCAAAATTGCCTATAAGTACATCCTCTCTCACACATCCCATACTGTATAAAACACCCGTAAAAGGCACAGGGATTTATTTATTTATTTGATTTGTTATTTTGGGTAAACAGTGAAATAGTTCAATTGTCTACCTATTCTGTAGTATTGGATGGTATTTTATTGGTGTGTTGGTAAATATCATTGTTGTATTGTTTGAATAAAACTTGTTTAATGGTTTCAGTGAAGGAGTTGCTTTGAAAACGTTCAAGTCTACAGACTCCCCCGCAAGTCAGAGTCACAAAGCCTCGCGGAGATCTCAGAAATCAACGAAAAAGCACGTCATAGAGTCCGAGCTTCATAACTGTGTGTGAACAAACCTCATCAAGACTTCAGTTTTCCAAAAAAAAAGGTTTACAACTGTTTTCGTTTATTCAAAGTCAAAAATCAGCATCGAGCTTTCTAATCATAGTAAAACTCCAAATATGTGTGAACCTGTATGATGTACTTGTATTTGTTTTTAAAACTGAGAAAATTGCGCAGATAAAAAAGTTTGGTTCACTTAGATTTAAACCAGTTACCTAAGCTCCTTTGCCAAAAATATATATATGTTATTGCAGAATCTCCCGGTTGTTAAGCAATTTAACAGGGATGTCAACAGGGTGTTATATTGTCTAGAGTAACAATATAGAAATAAATTTGTAATAAAACAATATTTTCCTTCTATATGAAGTTATTTTTTGTCAATTCTGGTCAACTATATTTTTAAATAAATAAAGTTTTAAATCATATTGTTTATTGCGCTTTAATGATCCTCTTGTGTAAAACTGTCCAGCCAATTTCATTAAATCAAACTATAAGTCACCATAATTTAGTGACATTATGTACTCAGTGGTAGACGAAGAATTCCTTTAGTTATATGTATACAAACTGGGAATCTTGGTTTCATTCTGAAAGAACGGCGTTATGCGATGATACGGTTACGTGTGTGTACTGCGGGAAATGTCGGTTGTTTATTGCAGGCGCTTGTCAGGTGAGGCAGATAGTGTGTTCAACCACAGATAAATTTGGTAAAATATACCCGGTGGCTGTAAAGTAACAGAATGTCACATTCCGAAGTGTTTTATGTGTTCACCAATTTGTTTTCGGTACCTGATGTTAAAAAAAAGGTGTTGCAAGCGTAATGTATGTAGAGGCGAAATCAAGTACAGTATAACATTAGAAAACAACAACGCTTTGTTTACCAAATGTCCGCGATTGTTTGTAAAAATTATCTCCGATACAATTAACCGAAAGTTTTGAAGTTCTGTATGTATCATTTTAAAAGAAATTGCTATCATGTCCAAATTTTAAAATTGTGTTCTTCTTTAAATAGATACCATCATTTTATTGATTTGATACCACACCCTGACACTACGTTAATTGATCTAAAAAAGCAGATTCAAGGCTATTTAGCATGTTGAATATGTGGTCAAGTTTCATGATGTCTTATGGATGATTATAACATAAAAATAACAACACGTTATAAAGCATGAAAATTGGAGGCCAAAGGCCTAAGCGAGGCTGTGAGCGGAGCGATTTCGAGTACCTAAAAAATTGCAAGGGAAATTCGATTCGCTCATGCCAGCGGTGCTTTAGTGCTTCGCTGCGTGTCGGCCTGGTTTATTGAACAATGGTAAGGGGAATCCCCTTTAAGGGATAACCCAATTGTCTCATCACAAAATTACGTAATTTCTTCATTTACGGCAAATGTCAATGTAAGGATATAATCAATTATATAATGTACATGCACTAAAGTACTTTTATACATAATAAGCAATCACTTGTATTGTCACTGTCCCAATCTGGAATTAAAGCGTCTTCCGTTGCTTCATTTCTTGGCATTACTCTTGACCACAAGGTATTCTGGCTTGACCACATACACAAACTCTACAGAAGATTTATTAAAACCAGTTTTGCTCTTCGAACACTCGCTATTCTTCTGTCAGAAGACCTCACGATCATGATTCATCAATCATCAATTTATCAATCAATCAAACGGTTCAATCATGTCATGTGGTATTCAAGCTTGAGGAGTCTCTTTTCATTTCAACAACGTTTTTCTCAGGCTAAAAGCAGCTGTCCGTACGACCGTAAGTACATAATGGATACTTCTCCGATAGCACCTTGCTAGCACCCTGATTGAATATTTGAACGAATAATGAAAGCATCGTACTCGTATTTGTACTTTAATACCAATTAATTTGTTATTTAATTCAGTAACGAATACCATAAAGTAAATGGATGTACACCGAGAACATTTTAACGCTTCCATCTATTTTAAACAATTTTTGTTTTTCTACAATTAAACTTTTGCATTGAGTTGAGTCCTAGCACGGGTAGATGCACAACACGGACTATATCTTCTCAGAGAGGGAAGAGTCCTGCAGCGGAATACTTTTCAATAGGCTTGCAAACGCATACAGTTAAGTAAAAATGTTCAAAGGCTTTTCTCAATTTGTTTGTATTAGGTGGTTAGTTTAATAGTCTGTGGGATTTCGTGAGTTATGAAAATATATTGTAAATTTGTTTATATTATGTTGAGAAGTTTTGCAATTTATTTTTTGTTAACTATATTAATATGAGATAATTTCTCCCCAAGCTTGAATTTATTTTTAATTTATGCAAAACTTAGTGTATACATTAAGCGTAAAAGTTCTAACCATAATTATTTCATAATGTTAACGAGTGAGGTGTATATTGTTTATACTTTATTCACATTGAATTAAGTTTGAACTTTCTTCCATGCAGTAGAATTCCCAAAACACGTCCTATCTCAGAAGAAATCAGTTGCAATTCAAATCGCCGTGGCGTTATTTGTTTTGCATATTGCGTCGCTGATCGGGTTTGATCGATCAATGTCCTCTCTTGATCACAGTCAATACGTCAAGCTATGTTTTAGTGACATTCAATCTCGACTGTTATGTTAGGCGATCCTTTCGCTTCAGAATTTCGGGAGGTCAATGGTAGCATTAGCGAAAAGTTGTATTTGAAAATAGCAGTGTCATTCGATTGAAAACGGCAAAGGTTGTTTTATTTGAATGGACAGTGAGTTATAGGACTATAAAGTCCTGTTTACTACTTGCTTCGACCCTGTACCTTACGTTTGCATAGTAATCACTTGACAAAACTGTTAGTGGCGACTGCGGGGATCGATCCCACGCCACCGGGGTGTTGAGCTCTGGAATTGCGCGTGATTCCAACCCGCCACGGATCCGTTGAAAGTACATACTCCATTTTGAAAACAGAACAGTGTTAAGTTGGTCGTGTTAATTTCAATAAGGTTATTGTTAAAATGTTTTTAAGGATTATGATACGAGTATAATAAATTTAATTCTTATGAAATGAATTTAAAAATGTCTGATTCAGGCGAAAACTAGGACTATGAGAGTCCTCTATACTACTTAAACTGACAAACCGTGATAAATAGTATATGTACAATAGTTTTACTCAATGCTATATCTGAACTAAAGGTATATAAAATCAAATAAACGTACAGATAACATTTTAACAGGAGTCTTTATACAGCTTGGGCAAGAACGTAATTAAGCGTTACAACTCAATTATGGGAAAACGATGACGCGTAAGCACTTGAAATAAGAAGGGTCCCCACCAACTCGTACCCACAGAGTTTATTACATTTAAAATCAACCATATTTACAGCAGAGAGTGACGACATATAGGCTCGAATCTCAGCAATTAGAGTTGTCCATCAGTTTCAATGTAATTGTTTTTCTGTAATTTCATCTGAAAGTATTGATTCAAAACTGTGGTCATACACGTAAATACCACATACAGTTATGACAGTTTATGTCTGTTTTGATTTGATTAGAACTTACGATATAGAAATCGTTTTTGATCCTCTACAAATGTGTTAACTTTCAAATTATATACACTTTCCAACAATGTCCAGCATTACCAATTAACAGAGTTTGAACTATAATTGCGGGACATTTTTCCTTATCAGCAGGAAGAGATCACGACGTTTGAGTCTCTGCAATCTGATCCCGTCCTCAGGTGAAAAGTAACCTAAAACATAACACAGAACATTAGAAAATAAGCTGGCCTAGCGTAATCAGCGTAAGCTGACCACTGTCAGTGAAGCACAACAAAACGACATGTAGCTGTTAAAGTCAAAATACTAACACTTAAAAAACTAGCCTAGAAAACAAAGCCACATCCATTTTCAATTTCTGAGTTATGTTTTAGGTTACTGTTCACCTGAAGACGCAATCAGACTGCAGATCCCAAAACGTCGTGATCATCTTGCTTACTAACGATGGAAAATGTCCGCAATAATAGCTTAAACTCTGAAATTCTCCCATCGTCAACAACAAACTTTAAACAAAAGTAATTACTTACCATATTTTAAAAAGCTATAAACGTTCCTATAATATTTAGACATTTTAAATATTTAAGGTATAGCTTTTTAATACAGTACAAAAGTAGGTATTATTTTTAATATTTAAAGAAACTGGATGCGCCTTACTTTTATCTTTATCCATTTAAAAGATATTCTAACAACACTCTGAGTCTGATCCCTCTTATGTTTACCCTCCTGTATTTATTTTTGGTTTTCTGAACGCAATGATCGACCCTTAGACGCACTCTAATCAGATCATCAAAAGTAGTATACGAGTACATGAGGTGTCTTGGTAAAAAAATTGTTTTTAGATAGCTTCGAAACAAATTGAATAAAACGTGGTTCAAATTGAGGAAATCGTTGGGTTTTTAAACTAAAAGTTGTACAAATCCCATACTACTAAATATTAACAACGTTTAAACGTTACATTGGGCACTTTGTAACGTTGATTACTTTAGAAAGCATGGTCATGTAGCATAATAACGTTGGAAAGTTTGTGAAATTTTAGAGAAGTATTTGTAGAAGCTCTAAGGTCACTTATCTTAGTTTTAAGGAAAATACCAGGTACAAGTTAAAATGGCATTAAAAATCAGTCGCCTTCATTTCTAATCACCTTTATATTTGTCAAATATGCTTTCATCAAAATAACATAAGGGTGTAACATATACTCGTATACATTTCAAGCACTAACTACATAAGCACAACTCAACTTAAGTTAACAATTAAAAATGAATACTGTATATTCTAAGCCTTGACCCTGAATACAAATATGGAAACATGATACTCTCTGTATGTAAAATAATATGGATTATTAACAATTTTAACTAACTCAATGTGTATTATTTAGTTGGGAATCACATTATTTCGACTTTCTATGTGAAATCGTTTTTACGTAATTGAATGCTCAGCTGGACCTCTTCTGTATATTTAAGTTAGGAATAACAGATGACAGATTGTTATTAATCAATGTCTAATACATCGTTTATTAGGAATGTTCTAATTTATTTATAAGGAAAATTAAGTTATAAACTCGTTAACGTACATTAGGCCTAAAAATGACAATCTTCAATAAAATTACTTTCGTTTATTAGTAATAATGGTCCAAGTTATGTACTCTATCACGTATAAGTTATTTTCGTTAATGTCCAAACACTACTTTCATTGTGAGTTTACCAAGAGATGTTTTTATTAACGAACAGGAATGGTGTATTTGAAACCAAAATATTGTTTGAGAAGCACTTAATTGTTTAATAGTTTCATCGACCAACTAAACCAGAACTGTGTGTTCGCGAACTGAAGTATTAACTTAGTGAGAAACTTTCAAAACTGTTCAGCAAGAATGTAATATCAAGCCGTTAGCTTTCAAAATCCTTCCAGTTTCTTGTCAAGTTTTGTGGAAAACATTAAGTTTTAACCTCCTTCATCCATCACTTTGTTGAATTAGCGCCACTTCTACGAGAAACTTGGTAATTATTGCTAGTTTTTTCACTGTGCTCTTTTCTGATAGGTATACTACATTTATCAAACTTGACGGGGATCTCTGTGCTCAAATAACTCAATGATACTGAGAAATCAAATAAAAGATTCTATTGCTGAGACTTTATAGCTGAGAAATATTCAACTTGAATGGGATTGTTCGAGACTGTGTCACAAACTGGGGGGATTGTTCAAACACGTGCAAGAAAAGTTCAACTAAGGAAGAGGGAGGGTCCGGAGCTTCTCTCCTGGGTAAAATAGAAAGTCTACACAAAAAAATTAGCTAACGCAATGCCGTCCTATAAAATCACCTTTTAAAAAAAAAACAACCTTTATCTTACCAACGGGCACATTTGGATTGAAATTTGTCTTATTTTTATTTGTCCACTTTAAAATTTAATTTTGTGATACATGAAAAACTTATTTTAATATCTTATAACTTTTAATTTTAGGGTCCATTGTCGTATATTTCTCCCCTACCCCCCGCATCGGCCACTTTACTACGATCGCAGTAGTATTTTCATTTCTGGAAACTTAAAACCCAGTCCCAGAACTAGAAATGTCAGGTACTGTATTTAGATATAGTTGAATTTAGGCTTGGTTTAGCTACATGCAGAAAACCTTACCTCTTCTCAGCCATCAGAATCTTCAATAATCCGTATGAGAACATTCAAGAGATAATCACCAATGCCTTCAAGACACGGCCGAAGCAAGTTTTGACATCCAGACTTTTGTACTCTGTATGTGGCCTTGATAAAGAGCCGCTCATAGCTCCGTAACCATAATTACACAAAATATTCAAATCCACGCCCGTTTAAAAGTATTCAAGTTGACTAAAAGATAAGATTAGAAATAAGGTTCTTAGGTTTATTAAACAGCCCTATGTTTAAAACAATGAATTATGTTTCGTTCCAACAACGAATGTGTGTCTTAAAGACAGAAAGTAAACCCCAGACAGAGGTAGGAAGGATTAGAGGATGTTTTCATTCCGCTAACAAAGAGTTGTTTGTGAGTGTGGAAGTGGATGGGGGGATTGAAGGGGGTTGAGGGAAGGGGGTTATATCACGTATCACTAAACTTGTTTTAACACTTGAGTGAGTTCAGAGTTTATACTGTTGCAGAGGTGTGCTCGGGGTGTTGTGAGTACTCGAACTCGAACTTAAGATTCGATCGACCTTCAAGCATATATTTGTAACATATCGTAGGGCCTACACAGCTATGTTGAACTTGTTTGTGATACATACTTATTTGTCACAGTACGGTAACAACTAATAAAAACAATGTGTCATTTTATAGTTCATATCATTCTCATACAGCCCGCAGATGTGACATGGTAGAGGAAGGTACACGTTTTTGTGACTGTAAGTAGAACTTTTGTGACTGTTTTTTAGAATTGATTTTGTAATAATTATTTTAACGTCATTCCACGACCCCTCTGGCAGGGAATTCTATTGTATGAACTCCATACAAAAGTCCAAAAGCTTAAACCGCGGAAGTGCCGTAGAAGGCTGTACTGAAAGAGAACATGTGATATCCATCAGGCCCTATCTATGGGTGGTATGAATAATCAATGGTTCAAATCCAAAATACGATATGTACAAACTTTATTTCTTTCACATCAAGAACCGGAGTTCGGTAGAATACTACAGAAACAAGTTCTAGTTTATGTGAGAATTAAAGATGTCAGAATTTACGTCCCGTCTTGGGCTTAGTACAATATCATTATTATCATTAATATCAAATTTCAGTTGAGCAAGGGTTCCTCATAATTAAACAATGCCATATTGCATGACAAACGAAATAATTGAATAATTAACCCTTTCAACTTTTTAACCTTTTCAATAATCAACCTTACCTTTGCTCGAGTGGCATATCATAAATAAACAAGATCCTTGCAACAAAAGGATCAACAAGTATTATGGTAAATTATGTAGAGCGTTGCACTGTTACCAGTATTAAGTAAAGTATTTTGAATAACTTTATTGTAAAAGTTATTCAAAAAGTAAGTTTTGAAAAGTGAGAGTATTTCAGATGCAACCAAAACTAGCCTATGTCATGGAATACATCCGATGGAACAATCCAATAAAACTTTTAAATAGCTGGTTAGGCCTTTCAAGAACGATCAACTACAATATGTTAATGCTACTGTAAATCTAAACCCCAAGTGCTACCAACTGAATGTTGTGTAAAAGTAAAACATTTGAGGAAGTTTTTGAGTCTTTTGAACCTAATGTTTCTTTCTCCGCTACAGTTACAGTACCATTTCAATAAGATAGCCAATTGCAGATTGGTTAATTTGTTCATTTGAGTTTGCTTCGAAAAATTGGTGATGAGTAGAAATTGTGATTTTTTGTTTGAAACTAATTGGGTTCCAGACGTACTTGAAATGTCAAAACTTTGCATTCAAATAGCTACCTAACAGCTATGGTGTAAATCAAGGATTCTTATAAGACGTCGTAGAGAGAGTCTTTAACCGGAGACGGTGATATTACAAAATCGGATAAATGTGACAGAAACGTGATCAGCTGTTGCCGGAAGTGTTGTGGGAGGAAGGGGCGGTCAGGATCAGCTGCAGGTTTCCCGGAAGTTGAGCTTCAGTCTCGTCACGTGACAGCCACGGCTTTGTTCGTCTCAGGTCCTTTCTTGTGAGTATTCATTTGTTTGCCGAAATGGCAAATGATGGTAAAATGTGCACAGTTAAATTATCACCGTTTTCTGTAATTTTCTAAATTTTCCTGTGTTCTTTTTATTTTCGTAAGAATATTTTACAAGAATTAGGAAACTTTAAAAACTAAATTAAATCTGTTAAGCCGTTCTCGAGTTACGCCATTACCAACAAAACCTATATTAATTTTTATATATATTAAGACTAGCTAACCCGACAAACTTTAGGCTACTCTGTCCGTAAAAACGTGTAGTTACTAAAGTTATTTAATGTTTATCAGCTATATGTTTTATTTACTTAATAGTTATTTGGCAAATTTCCAAATTAAACCATTAAAAGTTTTGTGTTGTTTTCTAATTTTCGTGTGTTTTCTTCTTTTTTCTTTCCGTTAGAACATTTTACAGAAAATTAGGAAACCTTTTAAAATATTACTTAAATCCGTGAAGCCGTTCTCAAGTTATGCCATTACCAACAAACTGGATTATTTTATATTATTAAGAAGATGCATGACATAATGTGTCTCCATTTGAGTGATGTGTTGACTGTTCTGCTCGAGATGTATGTTCTCTGCTGGCCGTAGTAGCACTTCTGAACCTAGTCAGTGAGGAAGTGTTGTCTCTGATGTATGCTGCTGCTTGTGTTAGATGGACGCAACCACGTTCCAGCTGACAGATAACCTGAGGGTGGAGTTGGAAAGGCGGCCGCGGGATCCGCAAAGCCTCACAAACTCGAGCCCAAGCAACACGTCTTCTACCCTCAAGGTGAGACTGCTGTCCTTCACCAATCTCGGTTACGATTCTCACCTTAATGTCTCAAGTACAGTAGAATTTACCCATATGTCCTTGGTTAAACCTCCACAGAAATAATATTTCGCCTCAACCTACCTTCCGGGAGACAAAATTACTCCTTAGTAATTATTCTAAAGAAGTATTTTCTCCTGTGAAAAATTAAAAAGTCTCTTAAAATTTCTCTGGATCTTCTCCCAAACATCTTCCAGCAGTCATTATTAAGTAATTAAAAAGTTTTGGTTCGACACGGCCAAGTAGTAGACTTCATAAAAACCATGTAGGTCTGTGAAATGTTCTGGTAAAACCATTCAGAAATCTTCTGCACTATGTAAACGGTTTTTTGACAAGGGTGGACAGTTTTTGAAGGTTTTGATTTGTCGCCATCTTGAGTGGAGTGAGACAAAAGCCTTTTGAACAAATCCATTTGATGATGAAGCAATAATGATATCAAGATGTGAATGATGTTGTTACAGGGGATGGTACGAGGGTACAGGCAGCGACGGTGAGCTCGGAGGGTGGATTCGACGCGGTGTACGCCGGAGACAACGCCGTGAGCGCCAACAACCGGTCGAGCCTGGCTACCGACGCAGTCAGAGCCACCCTGGCCGCCCTGCTCACCCGGTACAACCACCCTGCCGCCACACAAGCTTTACATACAGGTTAGTGTCCTCTACCAAAGATATTGTTATGGTAAGTAGGTTGCGCATAGATGCCAAATGGTTGAAGCAGGAAAATCAACATAATTTGGCACCCCAGCATAGATAGCGCTGCCGTCTCTCGCTGCCTTTCTTCCCCTTTGGCTCCACATGGGCAAGTTTGTTTGATGTCAATTACTTAAATGTGACCGAATCATGTGTGCTTCAGTGGCTCTGCTTGAGACTGTTAAAAGAATTCTCTCGCAGCGCTCTGTGTTCTTGGATTGCCGCAACTATGTTAAGTTTCCTGCCTCAGCCATTCAGCATCTATGCACAATCTACTTACCATTACATTTTCTTTGATGTAGTGTTAGTGTCCTCCACTGATTTAATTCATGGCTGAGTTTAAAGCTAAAATACCAATTTTTGAGTTTGCTAGTTAAACAAGTAAACATTCAATTAAGTAAACACAACGTTATTTCCGTTGAACTCATTATTTAATTAATTCGTTGAGTAAGTTTTGATACGTACACAATCCCACTGTCCCTCACCTCATCTTCGTTAATCTTCCCTTCTCCCTGTCAGGTGTTCTTTCATCTCTAGTCACTGAGACAAGTCTCCCATGTTACATCATGCGTTGCAGATCTCTGGTCACCACTCCTCACCGCAAGTTCAAGTGTCGCAGCTCCCGGAGATGATTGGTCCACCTGTTCCACCGTTGAGAACTTTGCCGTCTCTGGCAAGGAGCCCTTGAAGAAATTGTCATCCGGGCCAGATGACCTCCGGTTTTATCGAGGTTGATACTCCTCCGACTCCTCCTCCTCGTTGCCGAGTCCCGGGCTTGCCACCGGCTTAGCGGAGTTAAAATTAGGGTTTTGTTTATTTTATAGATGTGTAAAATCGTGAAAACCCACATCTCCTTGGCGGGGGCGTAAGCCCGGTAGCAATCCTCTGTGCAAACCCGACCTGCTTGTTGCCCGTTTCCACCGACCAAGGACCTAATAGGTGTTATCAACACTCTAATATGAAAGAGGAAAAGAATTACTCGATTTTCACTTTTTCGTATTTAGAGTGAACGCAGACCCGAGCGCGAAGCAAGACGGGTGACCACGGTGTAACCTCCCTTAACCAAGGGACCTAATCGGGTGTTATTAGCGGACGTTACAGCGCAGCCGGTCGAGGAGTGCTTATGTATATACAAATACATTCTGACTTGAGTTGCCATAGAAATTATACGTTGCACTTTTAGTTTATTGTTAATAATTTGTGAATTTCAAAGTAACTATGGAAATAATGTTTAATTGTTAAATAATTAATATGCAAAGGTCCTGGAAATCTAACCCTCTACCCCTATACCCTATACATTTAAAATCAATGGTTAGGACATCGGTCGTGAAAGCTTAACCAGTGTCAATGTCAAGACTCAAGATTAGTGCCTGGACACTCATTACTCTCTTAACTAAGTACAGTGCAGCAATTTGTCGTTTTCCCCGCGACTGCGCCCCCTGAAGCTTGCGCCCTAGGCCATGGTCTAGGTTGGCCTTATGGGTAATCCGGGCCTGGATCACAGTAGATAAACTGAAGTCTTATTAGCAGTAGGCCTAATAGTTTAACATCTCTGATAATAAAAAACTGAGGAATAATTGATTGGCGGTTACAGGATGACAGTGGTTCTAGTCTACTCTGGTGTCTACTGTCACACCCGAGCTCAACTCACTGAACGCGGCTTGTCTTAACATGATGTAACCTGTACAAAACCCTCTGTATATACAGCGGACAGATGTGGTCTTAGCTATAAGTAGCTGAACAGCAATGTTGTTTTGTTTTTACTACGCCGGACATGTAGCTGTGACCTAATGTTTCATAATATATTGTTTTGTACTGTACATAGCTCAAATAGATTATTTTATTGTATAATATTTTTGAGGGTTTACATCCTGCCCAAGTGGTTTGCTTTGCTACTTGTTAATTAAGATATTATTACCACTTCAAAGCTGTTTTATTCACCTACAAAGTGTCCAGCATAAAGGAATTCTGGGTATTTTACGGTAACTTTCGATATACGGGAAAAGTCGGGAACTTTGTCCCTTAACTGAGAAATTTTGAGAAGGAATGTTGCGGAGGTCTAGGGATCGCCGCGAACGGTTGTCAAGGTTGTGATTTTGTCACCGTACTAATGGTAATCTAGATATAGCGGCCAAAATGGGTGGGAGTTACTATGACTCTCTCTTAAGATAGCAGAATAAGCCTACGGCTGGACGGCAGGGGTGGATGGTGGGAACGCGGGGCTTCGGCCCAACCAAGTCTCTTAAGATAGCATTTTAACGGTTGTTCTAAATTTTAATGTGGTTCAAAGCCAGTACCCCAAATCTGGAAAATGGGCAAAATCTACCCGGGAAATTAATTTTTCCTGAACGCTGGACACCCTGACTGTAATAAAAATGATTGAGACGCCTCATTAGTTTTTCAATCCTATTTTTATTTGTGAACACAGTAACAATAAAAAATTCTATTACATATCTCGTATTATATATCACTTTCAAATGAGATTACAAAAATTATATATTAACATTATGATTTAAGGCAAAGGTACAACTTTTGAAACTTAACTCTTGATCTTGCTAAAGAAAAGTATTTTCTGACTAAATAACTTTACTAAGTTAAAGAAACATTTAAACTGAACGAAGCCTAAGAGAAGAAAATGAACTAGTATCTTGAATTACTTCTGGATTTCATGTTGTGGACAGACAGAAGGCTCAGATTGCGCAGTGGCGGGGTGAGTTGCTGGTAGGACTGAGAGTTTGAGTTCCCGTATTTGCTCTTGGAGAACACTGACATGGGAGACACACTGCTGACACTAGACAAGGGAGAAGGACTCATCGGCCTGTGTCTGTAGTGTTGACTGGAGGGTGTGGTGAACACATTTACAGGAGACCGAGAGCTTGCGGACGCTTGAAATATTGACGACCCAGCGTTTGATGCTTGAGAACTCCTGAATGCGGGGAACTGAGATTTCGGTGACGGTGTCAAAAATGTGTAACTATTGTTGCTTCGGCTCTTTCTCTCCTCTTCCAATTTCCTTTCCAAAAAAATTGCTTTTTCTTGAAGTTTCTGAATGGTGTGTTTTGCTAGCTCATATTTCTCAACAATTTTTCTGTAGTTTTCATTCAGTTTTTGACGGTGCCCTTTTTGATACACCATTACTTTTAAGACTTGATCCGTCAACATCTTTTCTGGCTCTTCAAAGTACAGTTGGACTTCCTTGGCCATGTTTACCGACAAAGGAGTTGATGAACATTTGATGTTGCAAACTTTACACAGTTCGATTGTTCCGGAACGCTCACAATAGCTACAAAAGATGTGGCCACAGTTTGTCAATTTAAAGTCTCTTTTAGGAACTTGACCAGGTTGATAAAAACACAAGTTGCAATGAATCCAATCCATAATGTCTCAAGTGTCTTTTTCTAAAAATGAAAATAAAATTTTGTTAATAATAACTAAACTGATGATTCTTTTGGAAACCATCAAAATGTTTGCTTTTCCAATAAACTTTTTAGTTTGGTTTCTAATTAAATTTCAAAGTATTTTATTAGTTCAGCAAAAAAATATGAATGAAGGTAATATTTATATATTTAGGACTAAGATTCAAACTTTAGGATGTCTCAGGATATAAATAAGAAAACGTACAGGATTTTCAGGCATTATTAATACTTTTAACTGGAATTGAAGTGATTAGTTTGGTGATGTGGAAACGATGCGAGGAAGACAATACAGTTTAAATTGGAGTAGAAGAGGACCAGAGGCTTGGATAAGCCGTGCTTAAGTACGGAATGAAACATTTAGGCTTTCAAAAGTTAAATTGTAATTGCAGTTTAGCGGTCAAAATTGTTAGCTAACCTGCATAGAATGTTTTGATTGGCTACTCGCTTAAAATGCAGCCATATTCCAGTTTGGAAAACAATACATTGGCCTAGCCAACAGAACCAGGCCTTTTAGCATAACTTTGCCTTAACTCCGACAAGGCCAATCCGTGCCAGGGTCAAACCCGGTGGTGATAAAAAACTGGAAGTTGGCTTGTGCACATTAGTACAGTCTAGTCTTCTCAAACAAGTAGGTAGTACTTATAAAACTATAGACATGTTCCATAATAAGGAATTACTGCATAGTTTTTGAAGAAGTAGTTTGAGCTCATTCTCAACTATTGACAATCATGTTTTAATGTGTAGGGTGTGTGTTAACTTGGTAAACCAATATTTCTTAACTACTTACCTTCTTTAAATTTGAATTAGTTGAAAATGAATGAACTATTATGATAGCGGTTTAAACTAATACAAATAAAATTAATAAATAAAGATTCACTTTACAGAAATGTTTACTTTTGGGTAACAATAGGTTGGTTGAAAACAGCTGTTTTAGCAAGCATGATTGTTAAGCTGTGACTATCGTAGAACAGGAGTTAAGTATTTTACAATAATCTTAAAAATATAATATTCATACTGTATGAAATATATCTTACTTGATCATTATTTATTTACCTGGATATAATATTTTACTTAGATATTTATAATTGGCATACATCAACTTTAACTGTCCATTAACAACACAATAACTAAATAAATTCTAACCGTGATTTGGGGATATTTTTGATACTATAGAAACGATAGTGTATATCCTTTTATTGAAATCAGGCCAACAAAGACTTTTCTCTCAAGGTTAAATTAGAACAACGCCTTAGTACAACCTGGCAGCTGATCGGCAGTCTTGTTTTATGCGCTTACCAACACATTTTTCAATCCATTTTTATATTCTAGATTTAAAAGATGCATGACATAAACTACCAATATTAAATACAATTTGTATACAAATCCTAGAGTAGTTTGACACATTTCCTTGCAATTGTTGCAATTAGTCACGTAGTGCAATTTGAATGTATAGTTTATTTCTGAGAATGAAAAAACCGCTTGATTTAGGATTACGTTCAAATGCAGTGCTAAGGCAACTAACATATTATTCTTTACTGAAAACGTCACGTTGCAAGTATTGCTACACTTCCAGCTTAACTCAGAAAGAATGTTTTATTGGGTATTGATCCTAAAATCTTACAGTTATTGGATTCTTCTCTTGAATGAACGAGTTCAAAGCCAGTGTCTTTAGTTTTCGTCTCCAGAAATCTTTCCTGCATTCTTTCAGACACTTTACACTTGATAGAACCGAATTGAATTTGTTCTTTTCTTTTTTTGTGTGTTACCAGTACATGTTTTTATTTGTGTGGGTTTCCCATTCGATGCATATACATTTTTCTCTAGTTACAACATACTGGTTACTGTATTTTCGAATCAAACTTTCAACTTACAGCTATATAAATATTATAATTTTGACACTGGCCACAAAAGCCTTAAGTTGACTGAATGGATTTTAATACATTATAGGTTATAACATAGATTGGTTAAATACACATTTGTTTTAAATTTCGTCCAAATTGAATACAATTTGCTGCTTTTAGATCATTAAAACCACTTTGGTGAAGAATTATTTCCTGTAGTCTGGTAGTTGCTTGGTTTAGAACATTATTTTACAATATTATTTACATTAATTGATAACAATAAGTAAGTTAATGTAAATGACAAATTAAGAACTATCAGTGATAGGCTCAACAAAATTATAACAAACAAAATGATATTAGTTGAACTAAAATCTTGAATTTTGATCCAAAGATATTGAAACGTTTAAGTCTATGGTGACTGCTTTTGTCCAGAAGGTTGATACCAGTTGGTTAGGATGAAGTCCAATTTATTTAAAATTTTGAGGTTGAACAAATTTCCTCAGTAATGTAAGAATTTTTAGGTCTTCATGGTGTTTTGTTTGATACAAACCATGGTGCTTGGTATTTGTCTTGTACGATTGGAATCTTTGTATTAGATATTTGATATACTGGAGTTCCATCGAATTGTCCAAGCTATACAGAATTATTCAAAGAATGTCCTACTTTCATTATTCCGTAACTTTTATAGTATGAGTGATTTATGAATAATTTACATATGGCTGAAAAGAAGAAGTTTCAAAGTTTTGTTAACATATACTGAGAGGTAATTTTCGCTTTTAATTACCACCTAGATGGCTGCCCTTCAACACTAGATATTTTTCGTTCTTGAATTTTCAAAATCCAGTCAGTTCAGTTCAATGAGAGTTTCGGCGTAGATTTTGTAGTTTTCTCGTGAATTTCTTTTGTGTGGTTATGTAAGGGTGAATGTTTACGTTCCAGCTGTGACAAAAAAATCTATATGACCTGCGGAACCGTATCAGAGCTGCAGTCAATTCCATAAAGCAATATTAACTTCGTGATCTACCTGAAAAGAGTTTGATTTTTGGCTAGATTTTTGCCGAGCAGTCAGGGGAGGACATGGTGGGCATTTATAGACGTGTACCATGACAAACTTTGAACAGTGCTTTTTTACTAGTATTTAATTTATCTATGTATAAATAATAATTAATGAAGGAGAGTTGTTTGAAAGTAGGACATTCTTTTTGAATAACCCTGTATATAAAAAGTACATGTGTAATTTCATGAAAATCGTGCAAAAAATAAAATCTATAGATAATACACACACATATACATATATTCATATACACATATGTATATGAAGCTTTTTTAAATGCTCAAAACGTGTTCTGGGATCAGTGCTCATTTCATGGCCTCGAGACTGGGTCTTACTATCCTTACAGCTTGAATATCTCATTTTTCCAAAGGAAATTCGCTCATGAGAATGCAAAAATCCAACATATATCATGTTCAGGTTGACCAAGTATTCTCTCTATAGTAAAAATGTAGTAAAACAACTTGTTACTAAACATCAATCACTCACTTAAAACTTTAAAGCCACAGAATGAGTTTTAACACTGCTGAAGTATTAAGCCGCCCTACAGGAAATTAGCTTTGGAAATGTTAATCACTTGCCAAAATTATCATATTCAAATGTCTGGGACGGCAATCCATTAAACTTTACGGCTAGTGTTGAAGGCTGGTCCACGCCGTGTATTGTAGCTTAGCATTGTCTTTGCACAAATTGTCCTTATCTTATGCAT
This sequence comes from Matsumurasca onukii, assembly GCA_018831715.1. Lineage (NCBI taxonomy): Eukaryota > Metazoa > Arthropoda > Insecta > Hemiptera > Cicadellidae > Matsumurasca > Matsumurasca onukii. The sequence continues at coordinate 22,722,937 of CM032058.1, read as the reverse complement.
GTATGTTATTATATGGCCCGGTAGCATGTTCAACAAATGTAATTCCTAGTTAATATTTGTTAGGGTAAGTAAGTGTTTAAGAACTCTTTATATTTGATCGCTGCTGCTAGAAAACCTTGCATTGTAGTTTTGACTTGTTCCGAAGAAAGTAAGTTTTGAACAGGTACTGTACTTATTAATAACGATTTTTCTTGTTTCAGTTAGGGATTTTAATACATTGAAACCAAATACAAGATGAGTTTTAAATGCCCCATAACTTTTGAAAAATGGAAATATTTAGAAACCCCTTTGAGGAGTGTTTTTGTAGGATCCTGAAGTTTTTTTTTTGACGTCACCTTCCCTCCAACTTAAAAACCGGGAGGAGGGCTTTCCAAACTTTTTAAATACATACCCGGTCCTTGTGGTTTTTTCTTAGAACAGGAGTTTTAACACAAATTCAGCGACGTAAAGAAAGATTTTGATCTTGACTTTTGTTTTATTCATTTTAAGGTTAGGTTATGTTAAAATGCCATATTCCACGTACAATTTATTTTGAATGACAAATTGTTGGTCTAAATGATCTATGGGATTATGTTATAGGGTTGTAATGTTTCCCTCAGAGGACTTTCAAAAAGTTTGTCGTTCAAAATAAATTGTTTGTGAAATGTGGCATTTTAAACCTGATTTCTTGTAATCTTTAAATGGATATAACATGAAAACAAGTCAAGATAAAACAATTTTCTTTGTCGTTTGGAAGTGCCCGCGGTGGTGTTGGTACTTAAAAATGTTTGGGTTTTGGGAGATGGGTGACGCAAAGTGCGTCAAAACAAACTTCAGGATCCTACAAAAACATTCCCCAAAGGGTTTTTCTAAATATTTTAAGGTTAAGGGCAGGGGGCTCACCTTGATGTACAACCTATTCACACAAAGTATTCACATTGTATTATTTTGTAGTTTAGCAATACATCACTATGTGCTCTATTTTTTAACCGCTTTCTAGAGATGTTATACAAAACTATCTTAAAACTGCACTTGTTGCTTATTTTCAATTAATTTTTTAGATATGGGTTAATTCTATGAGGTAACTGCACATGAATTTAAGATTTCTGAAAAAGGTATTCAAATTATTTCAGGTAAAAGATACAGACGAACATTGTAAACTACTTTTTAGAAGTCCAGACTATAAGTAATTTATAGATTTGTATGTTGTCATGTACACTTAAAAAAATCCAAATTTATTGAAACCAAGTCGTCAAAGCCATAACCATGACACAAGGGGGAAAACACCAAAAGGGTTCCATAGATAAAGTAAGATCATGAACAGTCACCTGGTTATTGGTTTAAACAAATTTACTTTCTAGGAATCCTAGTTAATCCAGAAATCCAGTTTGGACATAAATTTTACCTTGGTCACTGAAAATCATTTTATTATTATGTTGAAGACTATTGCCCTATTGTTAATGATTAAGAAATCCTTACAACAAATAAAGATTTCTCAATTTTCTATTATTTAAAAATATATCATTATAAAATTATTTCTATAAATATTTTTAAACTAAATTGTAAAAATCAATTTACTTGTTCAATATAATTTGTTTCATTATTATACTAACTAAATCACTATTTGAGATGCCAACCATTCTCATGAGGGTATTTTAAGGCAAATATGTGGCGAAGGATGAGTGTGATGAGTTACTAAAACCAAAGAAATGAGACTATGAAAAATACTAACAATTTGTTTTAATATTTTATAAATACTTACCTAATAAGTATAAAAGTACTTGGTCATGCTTACTTTGATCACGGGAAAATACTAGGAAATAAAACAAAAGTTAAATGTGTGGTAGAACAACTTAACTCATGTGAAACATTCGGACCTGGTCTGAGAAAAGTAAAGTTATCTTAGGAACTCAGACAAACAACATCTAGATAACTCCTGTCCTGTCGATTTTCCAATTACATTGCAGTATTGCACCATAGCCCAGCTTCTCATTTCTGCAACTGCAAAAACTCTAGCTACAAGCAAACTACAGGTGATTCACTAAGAGGTTACATTTTAAATTTAAAATTAAAATAAACTATTGCTTTAGCGGCAAAATTTGTATATTTTTATAAAAAACTTTTTATGGTTTGACATTAAACGTAAAAAATTATATCATTGAGATGACCACCCTGATCTGTCCGGCAGACCTCGGCTCTTTTGATGAAATGTTCCACTACTTTTATAGCTATCCCTGAAGATATTTCATTGATAACTCCTGGGATTCCTGTTTTCTCGTCGGATTTCTGCTAAAGCACTTACTGCGGTGATTTTTTCAGTTGATAGGCCATTACGAGGCGAAGAGGTCTTTTGACAACTAACGTTGATTCGGTAGTATTGAATTTTTCAACCAAGTTTTGTGATTGCAGTACGTGATGGTCGATTATGAATACCAAAATCATTTTGTTTACACAAATTGTGTTGGTAAAATTCTCACCACTTTTAAAAAATGGTTAAAAAAGTATTAAAATTTACTGGATGAAAACCGTTCTATATCAATAAATGTCAAAGGTAAACAACACGATTTAAAAAATATGAGCTGTTTATCTTCAGAATCAAAGAAGGGGTGTCAACTTAAAAATGTAACCTCTTACTGAATTACCCTAAGCTGTGTATCTTTTGTGTATTTCTAGTTTATTTTCATTGGAGCTTAAACACTTGAATTAACAAAAGGATAATGTATGTAAATACATTAAGTGCAAAGACATTTGTTTTAATTTTGGTTTATATACTGAAATTTACCAACTACTTGCAGTAATTAAACAACTAATTGGAAAAAGTGTCGTAATAGAAAAGATCTTTCAGATAGACTATACAGTTATGTGTGTTATTTTTCATACAGAGTACTGGAAATCCATTTAAACCCTTAGGCTAATTGAGAAAATAAAAGGTGTCATAAAGTGGCAGTGATTTATTTTCAAGAAAATAATACACACTTTTCAGCCACATCAGGAAAAGACTTTGGAGAAAAACACAAATGGGAGTAATTCTTTCTTCTGAAGTGGCTGAAATGTTTATATTATTTTCTTGTAAAATAAAAGGTGTTTCTGTAATTGCATTGTAATTAATTCAATATCATGAAAACCACACAATCAGAAAATGGTGTGTGGGTACAATTACCTCTCAAGTAGTTATGTTAAGTTCAGTCCAGCTTTTCAAATCATTTTACTGTTTGTTTACTTTAAATTATATTTTACAATACATAATAAAAAAATAAATTTTCTTAAAATATATTTAAACATTTTTGATGAGTAGTTTTGTGCACACAATTTATAGAGTCTGTATAACTACCTCCATGTAGACTCTTGCATTAGGCTCTACAAACTCATGACATAAAGATATCAAAACAAGAAAATATTGTATTGTCAGATGTATTATTTTTCTTAATACATTACTTACCCCTACAGAGCAATGACTTGGGCTTGTTTCAGGTCAGGATGATGACTCCTGCTGTACAACTGATAATGATAGGCCTACTTTCCTGGGTCGGGGTGGTCAACTGCGGATGTCCAGTGCAGGACTGATTATGATTGTGGGCCAGAAGAGTGCTGCGCCTATAGTAAGCATAATCTTTCTTTTCTTGAATTTGTGTTAATGTTAGTGTTTACAATATTTTTAATTGAGTATTTAATTACTATTTAAATAGTTTCATATCTTATTTGGGTAATTTAGTGGACACTTTTAAATGCTGTATAAACCTGCAATAAAGGCAACTGGATTATTCACAACTGGTCCATAGTTAGATGATCCAAACAATGGTAATAATTTAATTCTTAGACAAAAGTTCTTGTTTTGCTAGCACACAAACTATAACAAAAGAACTGAGCGCTATAAAAATTGTAGAACTAAGCATAATAATGAATCCAAAAGATATGTATGTTTTATATACCAAAACTAACCAAACTAACTTTGTAAAATATGTTTTAAACATATAGTATCAATTAATAAAATAATAACACTTTTCAAAAATTTAAAAATTATTATTAGGCTATAGAGTTGATTTTATTATTTTAGCTGGCTAAGTCTTCATCAGGAAATAGATGAACAAAACAATGTGTCGTTCAAGAGTTCCCATGTAGAAACATTTACTAGACCTGAATACAATTTTAAATCGGACACCGGTATTTTTTTACGTCACCTGTTTCATCAACCCAAACAGAACCTACTTTCCAGACAACTTTCAAACATATTCTTCAACATAATTACTGCTGGACCGGCAGGCCTAACAGATTTGTCAACAGTTATAGGCAAGTACGGGTCAACATCATGTGAGAGGCGGGGAGGACTGGAGGACTCGTGTAGACCTGGCGCAAGCCCCATTAACACGACTGTGACGCAGCCAGGCACCACGCCAGTGGAGGTGACAGGTGTACACTACATGCTGTGCCCGTGTACACGAGGCTTGAACTGCGACTACAGAGGCAGTTGTGCTTACAGCCTACCAGACAACAGCGAGTCCCATCCCGCACAAGTACCTCGCCATTAATAAATCAATACAAGCGTTTGGATATAGTGTGTTTAGCATCATTAATACCTTTTTCAAAACCTTTGATATTTTCACTGCAAATACTATTGCTAAAGTTTTATAGGTAAAACAAAACTAGGAATGGCCACCATTTTTAAACGAATGGTTTGATCTAGCTGTAGTCGACACGAGACCTCGAAGAGTTAAGTGTAATAATTTGTAGAAAGAAGGTACAAATTATAATTACGAGTTATAGACAATATTAAAAGTTATTTGAACCTCAAGTTAAAAAAATATATTTTAAAGGAAATGATGTAAGAATTATGAATAAATAATACGGTGATTTTTGAACTTGATTTTCTTCATTTCACTGGGTGGCTTGATAAAAGCTAAATACAGTACAGTCTCTAATCGACCGTTAAGCCACTCGACCGTTTAAAATAATCGGCGCTGTGACCGTCATTTAGCCACCTGTTTCAAGTCTCTACTTGTCTGTAAAGCGTGTGACAAAGTGTGCGTTGTTTATTGCTCATCAGTGCTTCTGTTCAGTACAGGCCATGAGATGTCGCAAAAGGTAAACATATGTTACTTTTACATAAATAAAAAGTACTTTTAAAAAGTGATTATAAAAAGATTAGAAAATGGTGATAAGCTAACATCGGCAGATCAAAAATATGCAGACGTAAGGAAGAATAAGAATGAAATTGAATCATTCTTTAAGAGTAGTAAATCATCCTCCATCTTAAAAAAGATTATTCCTGGCAAATTGAGTCTTTTTTTGGTGAACCTCCACCAATCCGGGCTTCCATCCCGATATAGGAGTAGATTAGTGAGATCGTACTGTACTCTATTGTAAAGAAGACATTACAAAAAAGAAGACTTATAATTAAAATGGATCTTGGTAAAATTAAAATAACATTCACTAATAAAAACCTACGTATATTTACAACAATTTCTTACATTTACTGAATTGGGCACCAAAGACAAAAATGTATTACAAACGTCTTGGGAGATATTAGCCAAACAAATTTTAGACTAGACCAAATGCAACATAATACCTAAATAAAAACTAAATCACAATACATTGACCAATGAAACTGAAATAATGTAAAAAATACATTTCATAGAAATTTATGTCGTAATATTTAACATGGAAGAATTTAGACAGAAATGGAGAGAGGTTAATTTGTTCTCTCTTCACCCCTAAATCCTTATGAAAGTTAGTTTAAGTATTACCATAGTGCCTTTTAGGAATTGTTGTCCTGGGCCTTATCTTTTTCCGTATAGAAACAAAATTAACTTTAATAGAAAGTTAGTGTTATCCTGTAGTTGTTGTTATATTAGAGAAAGATAAATGTCACAACAAAATAGATTAGACACTAGCTATTTAAGTAAATAGTTATTATTAGTGTAGTATTATTAAGTAATTTTTTGGCCTATTGAGTATAAATTATCCAAATATCAGTCACCAAATAATGGGCTGATATACAAACACAGAACAACTGTTTGTACAAACAACTCCAAAATCAAAACACTAAAGTCGATTTACAAAAGTGTTGTATAAATTTAAATAATGGAAAACCATGTTACGCACCAAACATACCATGTTTTTTTATTATTGTACATTTATACAAGATATTTTATTAAGTTGTTTCACATTACTTATAGATTATAATTTGCTTTGCCATTTCTGAAAATATATGCTCCACTATATCTGTTTCATTGGTCAATTTGAAAATGAGTCATGTTACATAATAAAAATCTACATATATACAAGATCATAGTTTGAACTCAAAGCATTTAATGCCTAAACTTAAATCACAAAGTGAGCATTTTAGCAGGTTTTACAATAAAATTTCTCTGTAGCAAAAAATAGATCTTTGAGTGTGAATTTACAATAGAATAATAGATTCAAACCATCTGAAACAAAACCATACTTAAAGCACCTTTAAGTTTGGGAGACTTTTCTCCTAACAAGTTGGTAACATCTTTATTGACTAGATTAAACATTTAAACTTTACATCAATATGTACGCTAATATATTATGGCCGTTTGACAGTAGACATGAAATGTGCGAATATACTTTACAACATGTCTTTATTGTTTATTCCTTCGTTGGTATTTCATCTTATTTCATTTTAAATCTTGTCATAAAAGTGAATAAGTATTGTCATTTTCTAAAATAAGACTCTGTTTTGGTAGAAAACCGTACAGCTTAAACATTATTTTTATTACACCTATTTCATCTTATTTTATAGATGTATCATACACATTGATAGGTAACTATTGAATAAATAATTATAAATTACAAATGACAATCAATTCATTAAAAATGTTCTTGACCTTTGTCACAAAAAAACATGAGTCATTTCTTTGAATGTGTCAATACTAGTAAAAATACAAAATTATGTATTACACAGTTTTATTTTCAGAAACTAGGTACAGACAGTACAGTAAATCTACAACGTTTTTTACAATAAAAAAAGAGTAATTATGTAAATACACCAATAAAAGTTAGTCTGACTCATCAGGATGTCTTCTCAGTTTGAAATTATTTATTTACCGTACAATTTTAATTTACCCTTTTTAGTAGAGAACCTTTGAGAAAATAACACTCACGCCAAACATTTATCCAAACATTTATCATAAAATATTATTATCAAGTTTAGTGTTAACTGTTAATGTACTCTTTAGGAACAGACAAATCATCTGGACTGTCTTTCCTTTGTAAATGAAGAAAAACCAAAATTTATAGTAAAACTCCTCAGCAACTTTGTTGTTTCATTTTTTTAACGCACATTTTTGGGTTTTGTAGATAGTGGCGGCAGATCAGGATTCTGAAAACTACTATACATAGCTACTAGTACACATATTGAATTACAATTATACTTTCACATGAGATTGACACATTGTGAGTAAGGGGGTTGGAAGGGGACCTGAGTTTTTATTCTGTTTAGTTTTATAAGACTAGTTTATGTATTTTTTTGAAACCTTAAATTATTATTTTTCAGTTAAAGCTCCTCTTGTCATATATTCCATGACCTTTTGCTCTAGTCTCGACACAATTCATTTGTGAGCTGCTAACAAAACTAAATTTTCAGGGAAATGCAGCTAGCTTAATCTTGTGGAAGAGATTCAGGTTGTCTATAGACACAAAACTAAACACACACACACAGACAAGAAGTTCACAATACTGACATTTCTCACAATAGTAAGAGAAGAAAGTTTAAGGAGATGTTTACCTCCTTAACAGATTAACTAGCTGTCTTTTCTCCAATAAAAATTCCAGACCTAAAGTCTTTCATCACGTGATTTAAAACTTTAAAAGTAAAATGTTGACTGAGTTAAAACCAATGTAATTTTAAAACACCTTAAAGTTACGTAATTTACCCTGCAAATTAACATCGTTTATTTCGTCGCTATTTGATTATCTGGAAGGTACTAGGAGTGTCATGTTGATGCAGAGCTGATGATCCCTGCCACCATTACCTTTGCTTTGCGCAGCTTGCTTCTTGGTGCCGGTAGTGAATGTCAAGGTCAGGTGTGAGGGGTAGAGGTGTCTCATGGCATTAGCCAACACTTTCTGCACCTTAGAGACGCCGGTGCTCTCACAGTTGGTCTTCTTGTGGTGAACTCGCTGAAATCGAGAATATAGTGTTGAGATAATGGCAGAACATTTAAATTACTTGCTGATTAGGTACTATGTTAAGAATAGGACTTTGTTTCCATTTACAAACATTTTTATTACAGAAGAATTTTGTATTTTTAAACATCACTTATTGGGATTTCTTAATACATTTTTGCTCAAGTTGTCAAAATTAACTGAGTCTGAGCTGGTCCACTAAGGATGCTGGATTGTAAAGTGAGTGAAACCATCCCCATATAAATAGTGTAAAGTTTAATGACTCAGTTTGTACTGGAAGCTTTAGACTCTACCTTTAGGACTTCATCAAGCACATTACCACAAATTACAGACCAATAAATGGGTTTAAAACTTGTTTTGTGTGTATCCGTTCATCTAAAATTGCACAGCATTGTGTCGATAGAAGCTGTTGTGCCTGCTCCTGTCAAAATGTTAAATGAGTCCAAAACATCAAGAGCCCCTTAAAAGCCAAAACTATTTTATAATTGGCTGAACGTCTTATCGTAGATAGAGCCAAACCATACAAGTCCATGTTTTTATTAAGTTAAACTATAATAAGAGTGATGACACCAACCATTCACCGATGTGGAACACTCGTGGGCCGCATCACCATGGCAGCAACAGCTTGTGAGTGAGGCAGTTCTGGCTGACATGCTGCAGACTCCAGTCCCAGTTGTAGTCGTGCTAGCTGCAGAAGTACCGAACACGCCCACATCTCCGGCCACCGCCACGGTTCATCGCAGAAACCCCATGTTGTGCTTGCTGCTGATCCACGGTATCCTCGACTGTGGCACCTGAACGCAGTGCACAGTCACATACAACTCACAACTGTATATAATAAGTTTGTATGGTGAATTATTGAGCAACTGCAGGCCTTGAAATCAGTTGGCACTAAACTATAAAATGAGAAATCAGCTGGACAAATATTTTACACTCTAAACTTTTAGAATCAATGTTATTGAAGAACATAATATTGGTTTATATTGGGTAAAAGGTGTTAACTTAAAATGAAGACTTTATAGTAAACTATACATTTTGCAAGAATGTTTTTTGTGTTTTGAAAATCTTTGCATTTTTCAAACTGTTTTTAGGTTCACCACCTTGGTATGCATAAAATAACCAACTTTAATAAATAAATAAATCTTTTATTGCGTAAAACATACACATCATAAGCAACCGTCATAGTATTAAGTATCAAAATTTTTCCTACATTTGAAATCTCATTCAGCATACAGGCTAATTCTTGTATAGATTTTTTTGAAAACAAATTTAAAACTAATTTTGACAAAACTTTTTATGCTATTTGGACCTCTTTAGTAAGCTGCCTTGAGGGTTGAATTTTACAGTTGGTAAATCATGAAATCAATACGAACAGCATCAAGTTCTTGAGGCATTTTGTGGAAAAAAATTAACCTGGAATAACCATATTGATGATATAATTTGTAAAGAATGGCTTCTGCATATTCTTATTGTGAAAACTATTTTTCCTCAGCGCAGATGTTTGAGAATAAAATTTATTTTGGACTTGCAGTCCCACATTATATGAAGAATGTTTTGGAAACTCTTGGATCATTTGTTGATTCTTCAAAATTGGAGTAGGAATATTTGGAAAACTAAAACATAAAGAATAATTTTTGAGACTCCTTTCATGAATGCGCTGACAATTACGACACTTTATGTACGAAACTTTATTATTCTGTTTCCAAATTTCAATTGGTATGAGTTGAAGCCACTCTTATAATAAACGTGAATTATGAAAGATTTTAAATTTTAATAGCCACCGTTTGAAATGTTCAATAAATTGCGATAAATTGTTAAAAGATGTTTAACTAACTACCAGAAAACATCAGACAAATCAAATTCAAAATTTTAAAACTTTTAGGGTGTTCAAGAACTATTATTATCAAGTTTAGTGTTAATGTACTCTTTAGGAACAGACAAATCATCTGGACTGTCTTTCCTTTGTAAATGAAGAAAAACAAAATTTATAGTAAAACTCCTCAGCAACTTTGTTGTTTCATTTTTTAACGCACATTTTTGGGTTTTGTAGATAGTGGCGGCAGATCAGGATTCTGAAAACTACTATACATAGCTACTAGTACACATATTGAATTACAATTATACTTTCACATGAGATTGACACATTGTGAGTAAGGGGGTTGGAAGGGGACCTGAGTTTTTATTCTGTTTAGTTTTATAAGACTAGTTTATGTATTTTTTTGAAACCTTAAATTATTATTTTTCAGTTAAAGCTCCTCTTGTCATATATTCCATGACCTTTTGCTCTAGTCTCGACACAATTCATTTGTGAGCTGCTAACAAAACTAAATTTTCATTTGAGGAAATGCAGCTAGCTTAATCTTGTGGAAGAGATTCAGGTTGTCTATAGACACAAAACTAAACATACACACATACAGACAAGAAGTTCACAATACTGACATTTCTCACAATAGTAAGAGAAGAAAGTTTAAGGAGATGTTTACCTCCTTAACAGATTAACTAGCTGTCTTTTCTCCAATAAAAATTCCAGACCTAAAGTCTTTCATCACGTGATTTAAAACTTTAAAAGTTAAAATGTTGACTGAGTTAAAACCAATGTAATTTTAAAACACCTTAAAGTTACGTAATTTACCCTGCAAATTAACATCGTTTATTTCTCGTCGCTATTTGATTATCTGGAAGGTACTAGGAGTGTCATGTTGATGCAGAGCTGATGATCCCTGGCATCACCCCAGCCACCATTGCCTTTGCGCAGCTTGTGCTTCTTGGTGCCGGTAGTGAATGTCAAGGTCAGGTGTGAGGGGTAGAGGTGTCTCGCGGCATTAGCCAACACTTTCTGCACCTTAGAGATGACGCCGGTGCTCTCACAGTTGGTCTTCTTGTGGTGAACTCCGCTGAAATCGAGAATATAGTGTTGAGATAATGGCAGAACATTTAAATTACTTGCTGATTAGGTACTATGTTAAGAATAGGACTTTGTTTCCATTTACAAACATTTTTATTACAGAAGAATTTTGTATTTTTAAACATCACTTATTGGGATATTTCTTAATACATTTTTGCTCAAGTTGTCAAAAATTAACTGAGTCTGAGCCTCAGTCTCAGCAAGTCCACTAAGGATGCTGGATTGTAAAGTGAGTGAAACCATCCCCATATAAATAGTGTAAATAGTTTAATGACTCAGTTTGTACTGGAAGCTTTAGACTCTACCTTTAGGACTTCGTCAAGCCGCATTACCACAAATTACAGACTAATAAATGGGTTTAAAACTTGTTTTGTGTGTATCCGTTCATCTAAAAATTGCACAGCATTGTGTCGATAGAAGCTGTTGTGCCTGCTCCCGTCAAAATGTTAAATGAGTCCAAAAACATCAAAGAGCCCCTTAAAGCCAAAACTATTTTATAATTGGCTGAACGTCTTATCGTAGATAGAGCCAAACCATACAAGTCCATGTTTTTATTAAGTTAAACTATAATAAGAGTGATGACACCAACCATTCACCGATGTGGAACACTCGTGGGCCGCGCATCACCATGGCAACCAGCTTGTGAGTGAGGCAGTTCTGGCTGACATGCTGCAGACTCCAGTCCCAGTTGTAGTCGTCATAGCTGCAGAAGTACCGGGAACACGCCCACATCTCCGTCCACACGCTACGGTTCATCGCAAACCCCATGTTGTGCTTGCTGCTGATCCACGGTGTCACCTCGGCCTGTGGCACAACACAGACGCAGTGCTCAGTCACATACAACTCACAACTGTATATAATAAGTTAGTATGGTGAACCATTGAGCAACTGCAGGCCTTGAAATCAGTTGGCACTAAACTATATAAATGAGAAATCAGCTGGACAAATATTTTACACTCTAAACTTTTAGAATCAATGTTATTGAAGAACATAATATTGGTTTATATTGGGTTAAAGGTGTTAACTTAAAATGAAGACTTTATAGTAAAACTATACATTTTGCAAGAATGTTTTTTGTTTTTATGAAAATCTTTGCATTTTTCAAACTGTTTTTTAGGTTCACCACCTTGGTATGCATAAAATAACCAACTTTAATAAATAAATAAATCTTTTATTGCGTAAAACATACACATCATAAGCAACCGTCATAAGTATTAAGTATCTAAAATTTTGCATTCCTACACATCGAAATCCCATTCAAACATACAGTGCTTGCATTCACCCAATTCTCGTTCACTCGAATTTGATCCACTCAATTTTTTCAAGCGAGTTTTAAATGGCTTTGGCATAGACTGTGCACGTTTAATTGAATTTGGTAGTCTCTTGACTAGTTGAACACCTGCCTGTGAAGGCATACGTTCATGGGCTACCATTCTGTGTCTCCCAGTTTGGTAGTTCTCCCTGTCCCTGGTTACCTAAGAGTGGATATCACTCCCTCTTACGGGGTGCATTTTGTCTGAAAAAAGGCAGGTTTCCAAAATGTAGAGGCAGGGTAATGTCAACAGTTTCAAATTTTTGAAAGCTGGCCTGGTCACTCTCTCCATTGCAGCTTTGCTATTGTTCTCACTGCTTGTTTTTGGAGAATGAAAATTCTGGAAAAGTTTTTGCTTTTGCAGCCTCCCCACAGTGCTACTCCGTAGGAGAGGTGTGGAAACACTACTCCATAATATGTCGTCATCAGTACCTGAGTAGGGCAATATTTGGATAGCTGTCTAAAAACATAAAGAGGTAATTTTGGACCAGACATAGTCTACATGAAAATCCCAAGTCGAACCTCGATCGAGGCATATCCCAAGGAATTTTGTTGTGTAGACTTCTTCAATCTTAGTCTCATCTAGCATGACAGTTGGAGTATGATCTGAGTATGTCTGGTGTAAACAGAATTGGATGAAAGAAGATTTGTTATAATGTTAGATTTGGAGATAATGTTCCAAGAATGTGTAATCCATTTACCAAAATATTTTTAAAACCCATTATGACTATATTCTTTCTAAATTTATACTATCTACTTCTTCAAAACAACAGAATGTATTTCTGCGTTTTCCTAAAAGTTATGGTCATCAAATAATCAAAGGTAGTGTCTTCAACCTAGTACCTATTTTGTAGCATTATACCAAAATGTTGATAAAATGAGCATTAATTGTGTAATATAAAATCTACTTTTGACCTGAACATAATGTATGAATAATTATGGCAAATTAAATTATAATCACATGTCACATTTAAGAAAATATCCAGCTCTTCCTTGAACCTCAGTTGAGTTATAACATTTATTACTAATCAAAACAAGCACCACTAGATAATTTTAACACACAATGCTTAAAAACCAAAAATGCAATAACCCTGTATCAAAAGTTAATATAATAAGAGCAAATGGTTCAGTAGATCAATTCTATAAAGAATTAAACAATTCTACAATCTTTAATAATATCCAATACAACAATCAAATCAATACTGTCAGCCACCAATGCTAAAGAAATATCTGCTAGTTAATTTTTCAAACCCTCACATACTTTAATATTCAAATCTAAGCACATCAAAGATCATTCACCATTCTGAAGCAATGTGTCAAGCAGGACTGCAGGAGTATTAACAATTTCAGTTGCAACTTGCATGCAAATGCTAAATGTGGTTATTATCAAGCTCTACCAAGCAGACCAACACAAAAGAACTTTTATCTACTACCTGGACAAGTTCTAGTTCAGTTTTGACTGTTATTGCGTTTTTATATATTTGTAGGAATCAAAATAGGTTTTACGAGTTCCAACTTGTGATTAGAAAGAGATTAAGTAAATTTTAACACGAATGAGCAGATAAAAATGATAAACCCAGTGTACATTGTTAGTACCAAGTTCGATTCCCGGGTGCAGTGACAAGGCCGGCCACACATAGTAGCAGTCGAGGCGAGGCAAGGCAACTCGACTTGCCTTGACACAAAGCGGACACTCACATGAGAGGCGAGGCAAGTCAATGTATACCACAGACCTGGTGCGAATTCATACATTGTGGTGTCTCACTGTGAACAGGTGACTGATACATGGGGTTTCTAGTGTATCTGCTATGCGTTTATCACTATGGACGAGGAGGAAGAGACTGTTCTTGTACTATGCAATTTCATACAGCTGCTAGACCGCAATGTGAAAAACAGAACCCTATGAATCAAAAAAGGTTCAAAGTAAGTAATGTTCAATTTATTGAATCAACAGCTTAAAATCAATTCCAAATCCAGTGCAATAATGAATAAAACTTTTGACACAATGAACAAAACATCCTACGTATAACAACTGTTGGTGTACATTGTATTTAAGGCCAGTGATTTGTGTGTGATTAGCTATATTTTATATCCATACAACATCCACAAAATAAATAGTGAGAGACCAAAGTTGGCACTGAACATGTTTTTAAAGCATATAAATCAAAATCGGCTGAAGCTATGACAATGAAACGTTGTGTAAGGGTTTAGCCCATTACACAGTGTGTCTTTAGCTACATTTGATGTCCATATAACATTCTCAAAATAAATGGTAAAAAACCAAAGCAGGCTCTGAAAAAGTTTTTAACTACGACTAAGTTTAACTATGACTAAGGAAATTTGAAGACAAAAATGTTTGGACCGAAGTCACCGAACCGGGACTTGAACCTGGGTTTACCGCTTGCCGGGCGGTTATGCTGACCTCTACACCATCCGGCCCCACTATTTCTGCCTTCAAGAGAACTATTAAATCTGAATGTCTAAATCTAAATTCAATCTAAATTTTAAGGCAGAAATAGTTGGGCCGGATGATGTAGAGGTCAGCATAACCGCCCGCCAAGCGGGAGACGCGGGTTCAGGTCCCAGTTCGGTCCAAACATTTTTGTCTTCAAAATTCTTAAGTAATAAATTAGCTATACGTTTATACAAACTAAGATCTATAATAACTTAATAAGTTTAACTATGACCCTCACAAGGTAGCCAAACACTGATAAACACTTATTTGGTTTCCGTTTTTCTGTACATTGAAATTAATCCATCTGTATTTGGTTATAAAGTTTTTTTACACTTTGTAAAGACCAAAACTGACGTTAAAAAACTCCTGTGTGTCTGTCTGTAACGTGTTTTAAGCCATTTGGAACTCTTATAACTCAAAATTGACTGAAAATATGGCGGTGGTGACAAGGAGAGCTGACAAGGACAGTAGTATATCTGCCTGATGTCTAGGTGTCCAAGTGCAAATTTTGGCCATGAATACGGTTAATTTCTTGACAGACAACTACCCTGGAAGTTTAAAAGTCACATTAAAAAACAGTTTGCTTCAGTAGGTGAATAATAATAATAACTGCAGAAATAACTGTTCTGGACATTGTTTTGGCTTCAAATCAATATCAGAGCTGTGTCATGGTTCTTTGTCTATTCAGTTTGGTGGCAGTTGTTGAGTCGTTAGCGCACAAGACTGGTTCCGAAGTTCTTGCACCGCCTCAGACATCTGGTGGGTTAACTTTGAAAAAAAAAATTGGGTATTGTCAAAGTGTGTTGATGGTCTGGGGAAGCTGAACTAAGGGGTAAAGTTGCAGCAGTGTTTAGCTGAGATCCGTCAAGAGTGAAGGTTGAACTGCATCTCTTTTTCAGGGCAAGCTCATCGCTTTATTCTCAGCAGATTTTGTACTCGCTAATAATTAATGTAAAGCCTTCTACTGAAAGTTCCACAAGCAGTCAACAATACAACTTGTAACTAAATACTTTTTAGACATGCGGTGCATTTAATTAATTAATTAAATTCATTAAATTTTATTTGATAGACTAAAATATATTTTGAAACATAATAAATGGAATAGACTTTTAACATGTTTCAGTAAACAATTAATCAAACAAACAAGTATTTTAAATTTTACGCCAAAATAGTTTTCTAAGTGTTCTTTAATAAATACTAATTATTTGAACTCAGAAACAAATTATGTACTACAAGTTTTAATGTTTCAACTAAACTACTGTTTGAAGACATTTCTCACAGTTAAAATTACATTTTTACAGTGCAGTAAGATCTATTTTATGATATTGATGCAACAAGAACTTTATAATTAGACAAAAACATCAACAAACTCTTTTGAGCTAAGGTGAAATTCTCTCAACAAGGGTATACTTTCACTAAAAGCCAAATGATAAAAAACTATTTCATTAATCATCACGGAAACATGCACACAAAGAACATTACTGAACATGGTCTGAACCATTTGTGGCAGCAGACACAAATGCACGGAAAGGGTAGAGGTCAAGCGATACCCTACCTTTTGGTAGTGTTGGTAGAGGAAGGGGAGGACTTGAAACGTCCATGAGGGAGGAATAGCAGCCGCCGTCAGTGTCTGGTGTCTCTTCATTGCTCTCAGTGCCTCCTTCTGCAAACCACAACCACCACCACCACACCTCTTAGCAACCACAACCCAGTACAATCATGTTATGTTGGATGTGTGGATGAAGCAAGAAGGGGAGAAATATAATATCCATGTGAATATAAATCTGGCATAAAATGCGTAAAATAAATAAGAGGGACAGAAAAGTGGGGCCACTAGTTCGTCGTAAGAGGTAAAAGGAAGAGAGGTAAATGTACATTGAGAGGGAGGGCTAAAGGTACAAGTTGATCTGAAAGAGAAGAGAAGTAAGGTAAAAAGAGAATAAAAAGTGCAGCGCTCATGAAAGTTCTGGCAATTACTTTTTAGAAACTCATCGGATCTTACTTCTTATTGGCAGGATGACAAAGTATCAACCTTGTTCTTTTTTGTTTGTTTATTTAGCGGTTTTTGGTCTGTTTTTGATTACAGTCAAACTTAACAACGGTCCAAAAGTAGTTGCTTGTCTTCTTGTGACATCTACAGATGAAAGTGAGTAGGCATTTTAAAGATTTCAAAACTGTACATGTTTTGATGATGCCTAAGCTAACTAAAGTCAACTAAATAGTAAAACTATTTTGAAATACTTAGAATTCTCATTATTTTTATCCAGACTAGGATTTCAACAAGTATTTACCCTTGACTTTTATCTGTCTACTGTCTGTATTCAGTTGTTAATTTTGGCTTGGCTAAAATACTATTAACTTTCAAAAGCTACACTTTTACGTTACATATCATCAGTTGCAAAGTTATATACATGATTTATTTAAATTTTACACACCCTATAAAGTGTAAATTATTAAACCTGTTAAAAGAATGTTCACACACTAAAAGAAACATTAATTCATTTTCAAACAAGATTAGTAAGCTGTGTTTAATTATAGTATTACATTTAATGATTTGCACAAAAATCCAAGAACATTTATTGCAAGTAAACACAACAAATTCCGGACAGCCTTAATAGGCAAAGAGCGAATTCGATAAATTTGAGATTTTTGAGGGTGTGTAAACGTTACCTTCTTAGAGTCCCCAAAGTAGTTGTAAGTCTTGAGATATGTGCCGAGGGAGAGGATGTTACACGTCGGGCAACTGACTCGTGCCGTGCGCTGCATCAGTCGGAGGATGTGCAGGAAGTCTTGCGCGACAAAATGGTCCTCTTCCAGGAACAACACAAGTCCTGAACACATGGTTTTATTGAGTCAGTATGTAAAACCACACTAGGTCTATGACCATTTGAAACCAAATGAAATAACTAATGTATCTTAAAACCCCAGGGCTACAAAATTAAGCTAAATTTGCTAAATAAAAAAAGATTTCTTGTAAGCTAAAAAAAAAATACTACTTAGCTCAATTGCTACCCTCGATCTAGCAAACTTTACATTTCAAAATCAAAGCAATTGAAGTGCAAAATTACAGTTTATTGACTTTAGTAAGGATTTCTGAACTGCTGTTTTGAAAAGATTCAAATAAAATAATCTATACCAAGAAAAACAAATCTTAACCTATATGCAGAGCAAGATTATCAAAAACTGTTAAATGGAGAAGGAACTAAAATTGAAATCATCAAAATAATTATTTCATGGATTTAAAGTAAATGTTTATTTTATTTTTTAAAATGTACTATTCTTTGTTAATCTTCAAAGTCAATTGAATGGAGAAAACGTTGTAAACACATCATAGACAGGTACCACTTAGTACATTTTTGATGTTGTACCACAATGTTCAAAAATTATTCCAACTGAAAGACTGACCTGTGTGGTTTCTTGTGACTTCCAGTTGGTTGAAGACTCGGTTGGCCTTCCACCACCAGTGGTGTTTTGTCTGAGTGAACTTGGCTTCTCGGTAGTGTCCGTACAAGTCCGGCGTCTGCGCGTTGACACACTTGCGTATAGCCGCCCTTCACA
The DNA here is from genome assembly GCA_018831715.1 of Matsumurasca onukii. Lineage (NCBI taxonomy): Eukaryota > Metazoa > Arthropoda > Insecta > Hemiptera > Cicadellidae > Matsumurasca > Matsumurasca onukii. The sequence continues at coordinate 22,704,580 of CM032058.1, read as the reverse complement.
CAAACCAACATGTTACTCTTTCAAACACGATTACTAACACTCATCTGACATACAACGTCAATACAATCAGATTTCAAAGAATGTTTCCTGTATTTTAAATGTCTTTGCTTAACCTGTTTCATTTTAGATTTATACCATCAAAACAAAGGCGAATAATGCTGTCAGATAAAGTGTTGCTGACAATGCTTTCTGCCTCATGTAACTGCAAGCGGCGTCACGAACCTCAGCGTCTACATTAGAGGCTTTTATTCATCCACCTTACAGCCCTGACTTGGTGCCAAGTGATTATCACTTATTCCCAAAGCCTAAGGATTTGTTGGGTAAAACAGTTTGCTAACAGTTACTAACTGTAAATGAGGAACTCCAAGAAGCTAAGAAATCCTGGCTCATGTTTTTGGCGGAAAATGAGTAGAACATGGGTATGGGAAGACTGGTCCCACGTTACAACCAGTGTCTTAAAATCCATGGCGACTGTGTAAAAAGGTAGTGGAAGGTTCTATGCATTTGTAAATAAAGTTTTGTGTTGATAGCTTTATTTTTTATTTGACCATTCCAAAACGTTCTTTACTTTCTGGATGAACCTCGTACATTTTTGTGGCATGGATAATAATAGTTGTTTCCACAAGTTTATTTTTACTGTTTTGGATTTTAACACTGACTTGTAGTAAATCAGTGTAACAGCTGTTTCTTCAAAACAATATAATTCAGACTGCTGAGGTGAAAGCAATGTTTGTGGTAAATTTCTTTATAATAGTAAAACATTAATTGATTTTTTTGTTTCACTACATCGCCAGCTTAAGTGATGAAGAATAAGCGCACCTCAACCTCTGACCTCGGTGCCCGTTTTGTAAAAGAGGATTCTTAACAATATTTAATTGTTAGATAATAGGTGCCATTTTTAAGATTTTTAATGTTTTTTACCCCCACTTTTTTTAATCCGCCTTCCTCCCCAAACAATTTATTGAACCAACCAATATATTCTTGAAATCAGCCTAATATTCCCTTTTTTTTATACCCACATAGATTTACATGATTTTTTTTTTTTATTCTTGCCCCCTATAAACCCCCAATCCATATATTGTGTCTCCCGAACCTAAAATCAGTAGGGATCTTTGGGTTAGTGGTATACAACTATGTGTCGAGAGGTTTCAAACAAATCCATTGATCTTTATTAATAAATATTTACTAAAAAAAATATATAACATGGGGAATTGGGGACTTCAAAAACCCCATAAAAATAAAAATCTATATAATTTTATTCGTTTTCCCCACCCTCCACACACTAAGGACCATTTCTATTCAAAAAATTCTGAGTTACCCCAGCCAGATTCCGAGATCTCAACTTTCTCCGGACAACCCTAGCAAAATACTAATAGTACTTAGATTATTAGTTGCATCATGGCAAAAAGTATCGTTCATCACTTGTCCCAAATGTGTCTTTTTGAGCCTCACTCATTTATCGTCCAAGACCCAGAGTCGGACATTAACTTGATCTTGAGTCAAAGTGTCGCACAGGACCTAAGGATGAAAATATAATATTCTCAAAGATGTTTGTCGATATTATGATGTTGAAGGTGGTTCATTCATTATTAATATTTCTGCCAATCAGCTATGTAATATTCTCAAAGATACAATATGTTGATTACATACATTTTAAAGAATTCTGAGGTTTAACAGGGCATTAAACAATAACAACTTACTGTTCGATGGTGATATCCCTGGGACAGTCCTCAGGCGACTCGCCCGGGAATTCGTGAGGGTGTGTTTGGATGGAGAATGGGTAGAATATCTGCATCACTTTGGCAAAGTCCACACTTTGCACCAGGTCGTTGATCTCCTCGTCGTAATAGTCATGACTGAACACAATCAGAGTGTTCTCTATGTCCCGGCCTTGCGCCAGACTTACGACCAGATGGCGCAGGTAGACTAGCCGTGTATGGATCTGCGTAACAAACATTTAGGACTATTTAGTTTTTATTTTTATTTACACTTTTATTAACTCAAACAGCTCATTACAGTACGTATACTATGATTTTGTTAATTTTGAAAGCTACTTGAATTAGGGACACGCTATTGTAAAATGGTAGCCTACTATAGTACATATACATTAGGATTCAGGCATTGAGAGGTCTGAAATGTTGACTGAATGTATCTAATAAATTTATTTGGAATTAAAAATCACTTGTCAACTTGAAGATAAATATTTGATGATCTGCTTCAAATAAGGTTTGCTGCTAAAGCTCAGCAGTAAACTTGCTTGGAAAACCCTCAACAAGGCTGCTTATAAGAAAAAGCTCCTTAAACCACCCCCTAAGTTAAGGGCTGAAGGCCCTTCCTTAATCTAGCATTTCTTGGAGGAACCAATAAGTTTTGTTGTATAACAGGAAAGCATCGTTATACCTAATTTTTGGGGCGTAATGCAATACAATGGAAAAGCGTCACTGTGTTGCATTTTAAGGCATAACTCGGATTATTAAACTGGTACTACTGTAAGATCATCTCACACTATTTATTATTACAAGCTTATCATTTCAATCCGACAAAGTACAAACAAAACCTAACGCTTAACCTAAAATACAAAAATAAACTTAACAAAACTTACCTACCAACACCATCAAGCTCGGCTCGCTCAAAAGCCATGTAGCCGATGCTCCAAACACGCCCAAAACCCGTTCAAGACCTCTCTCCGATCTGTCTGCCCCCCTATGGCCTTACTCCAACTATATACTGGTAAGCTAAGCCCTTGGCAACAAGGCTAGCATACCAGACACCCAGCTATTCACAATAACTACAAGGTTTCCTACAGTACATGCTACCTAACAGCTAAAACAAATGTACATTAAATCTTATCTAAAAATTGCTAATTTTGAAATAACAATAAACATTAACACAATTACTTATTCTACAGTTTTCCCTTAAAAACTTTGCAAACTGCTCAATTTATTTAGTGTTATTTGCTCAACGGAGCTGTGTATTTCACCTGTATTACAATGATGATAGTATCGTTGAGCACGGGGCCAAACAAATCCTCATTGTGGACGGTCTGTGCAGAGTTGTACTTGTAAATGTTGCGTTTGATCTCATCAATGGTCAGTATACGCGGCAATTCACTTGTGTTCGACGCCGCGTGCTGAGTCAGATTCCGCGGTCGGCTAGTCAGGAACTTGTGAAGCACCTGACAAACAATCCAGCCAATATGATTTATTTACCATTGACAATCACACAGTTGAGTAGCAAAAGAAAGAACAAGGAAAATAACATACTCAAACAATTGAAAACAAATTGCAACGTGTAAAAGCAATAGATTATTAGATAAATCATCTATAATTTTATCCACCAATTAACAAACATTGCTGATTAGCAAAGGTTCCTTTCATAATTTGACAACTTTAGCACTACTTTTTTTGTTCAGGAAGGTTTTTTTAACACTTTTACTGCTACAGGCACTTTGCATTTTCATGGAAACAAATGCAATTTTCATGGTTTATCATGTCGATCCCAGTGTTGTTTGTACTCGCATGGCTAATTTACCAAATTTTGATGTTCAACTTGATATAATCTACAAGTAATTCCTTCCTCTTATATTGTAATATTATCAGTAACTCTACATTGACCATACATTCTGTTTGTTTGACAATATAGAATCACTTCCAAATTGTAGGTACAGGGAAGCATCAACAAACCTAATGCTTTAAACTATGTGACCTCATGATTTGTCCTTAAAATACCTTCAACTAGGACGGAGTTTATTTTAATGGATACATTTCAAATGTTTTTAAAGGCTTTCAAAAATATAGTTTATCTAGGGGTTTAAATTGGAATTCATGAGGATTTTAAAGGAGAGATTAGAGGATAAGAGAGTTCCTTGGGGGTTGAGGTGTCTTCTTGAATAATTATAAGCTTGTACCCTCTAAAAACAAAGTGCTTACACTTCATACTAATAAGGTCATCAGTGTTAAATGAAAACGTAAATAAATAATGAAGAGTTTTAAAACTGGCAAATTGTAAGCATTGTGCTTCTGTAAGTACTTTCAGTGACCCATCCTGCATCAGTTATCCATTGCACCCCACTCTCCTTCAGCATTTGCTATCAACTTACCCGTTAGATCCAATAGAAGCGCAGTAGGAACCCACTAACCAGACTAATTATAGTACTATAAAGCCGGTTGTACAGGTAACTAGTGACTGAACGAGTAAATGTTTAGGCACTTTCAGGCTTGCTACCCCCCTCAACCACATACTCTTTTTGAAGCTCTTGGTGTGAAACCTTCTTGGCGTGAAAGAATCTGAAAACATTCTTTTTTAAGGCTCTGATAAGTTGGCGGCCAAAAAAGATGATGTCTGAAAATCTGTCCTTATATTTCAAATTAAACAAACAACTTCTGTTAATGCTAAATTAAAACTTTAAATTTTACATTAAAATTGTACAATACTTTAGTTATTTTATTGTAACAAAGCACATACATGTTGTAATTTTGAATACAGCTGTTATAGTTTTATCTACTTTGAAATAAGAAAGTTAACAATTTTGAATCATAGCAGCAAAACAGTTGCCAATGCCTCTAAAATACAAGGCCTCGGGCCGAGCGGAGGTCTGGCTGCAAATTTATAAAATCATTCTACTTCATTTTAATTGAAAACAAATATGAGAATAGAATAGAAATTTGTTGACTTTTAATTAAATGACTTTTAATTTATTTAATCTTGGTGAAGCAGAACAGACAATCTCTACAGACATTATATTTGGTTACAAACATAACGCTAGTTCGATATCAAATCTATCACTGGGTCTGGTTCCCATATTATGCGTCTCAGAGTCACTGCAAAGTGCACACTTCCACCTAACCTGCCCTAACTCTGCATTCTGTGCAATATGGCAACCACGCTTGAGGAAAGATTTCACGATTAAAACTCACAGTCACTTTCCATATCATAGCGGGTTTCTGTTAGTAGCTCTGATATCTGTGGAAAGTTACATTGACTTTTCTACTGAAATCACCTTTGCAAAATTTCCTTTTAGGATTTTCCTTTGATATTTACCTAAACCAATAATTTTCTTCGTCACTTGTATATGTACAAGAATAATTAAATTTGGTCTCTATTAAGTTGGCATTTCTAAGAATTTGTTCTAGGCAGTAACAACAGCAGTTAAAAATAGATTTACACATTCAAATGGCTGAGACCTAATTAACTTAATTCTTCACATTTTTATGGCTCATTAATTTTAAAATTGAACTGATCAGTGGCTGGTAAAAATTGCTCTATGTTTAGAGTATTTCACTCTCAAAAGTAAATCACAAATGACATAAGTAACAAATTATTTTCTGTCCTACCGCTTTTCATTTTGGATCATTGGCGGTTATTGTCGCAATACTCGGAGCTCATCACTCGTGGCGCTGGTTCAATCCCGCAGTCACCACTTTGTAATGTGACTAATACGGTGACGCTAGGTAAGGTCGAGGTTGAGTGGTAGAAGGACTTTGTAGTCCTAACTCGCCTCGTTAAACAAGACAAACTTTACCTTTACCTTTTTTTTCTTTTCTTTTTGTCCTCTTTTAAGTTAATTATACTCTCATTTTGATAGGTGACCAAGTTCTGTACCTCCGTAGCACCTTGTTACCCATGTTTGGAACAATCCAACTACTGTGACTATGGAGTTGTGCTTACCTGGGGCACCATGCTGAGAATGGCTTGAGAGGAGTCGTTTTCAGCTACCGACTCTTGCCGTGGCGTGCTAGAGAGACTGGACATGTGCAGCTGGAGCCAGACAAACGTCACCAGGAACAGGAAGAGGATGGTGCGTAGACAGCTGGCTGTACGCCGCCGACCTAGCGCTGGCGCAGTCACCACCACCCGCACTGTCCTGCCACCTAAACAATAGCTATTTATTTAATACTTGATACTTTTAATACTTGTTTATTTATTTCTGTTCAATTTATTTTAATTATTTTATTTAATGCTCATTTATATTGTTATGTATTTTTTAACTTGCTTGTGTGCTATACTGATTAGGATTCAATAAATTTAATTTAATGTACTCAAATTGATTATTTTCAACTAATTTTACAAATTTAAGCAATAAATTAAATGTTAATTGAATAAAAGTCAACTTTACAGAGATTAAATAGATCTTGTACTCTACACTTTATAAATTTTTAATAACTAATAAATTTTTGATAATTTTTTTACCTTACACTTTGATTTGGGAGGAAGATTGAAAGGTAAATTGCCAATAGAAAGCCTAAGAAAGAATATCATTAGGAAAACTGAATTAGTGTTTCGCCAATGGCTTTCGATAGGAGACCATATGGCCAGATATCTCCCTGGATAAATCTCTTCTTCGGCCCTTAATTAATCTTACCTAGAATTTAAACTAAGTTATACTATTAACCTTTTGTTGTTAAATATGAATTTAACAAAGGAAAATAAACTCACCTCGCATTTCTTAGAGCCAGGAATGGAATCTGAAACAGGAAAGTATTATTATGTCATAAGTAATATTACTCACTCATAAATATTTATATTTCATATTTCTACTGTCTGTGATTCATTCAATTTTACTTAAAACTCATTGTAATGTTTTTTGTGTTAATTCAAATATAAAAATGAAAATCATACAATATTGGTGAAATGAGAGATAAATTACAATATAAGTATGCATAATCAGTGGTGGTGCTTGACCTTAGCAGTAAGGTAAGCCCACCAGGGGTTTTAAAAATTTAGGTGTAAAATTGTGAGTTTGAGGAGTTTTTGAAACTAGCTATTATCTAACAAGTTTGTTTCTTGGAAATTTTGAAAAACAATTTTAGACTTCCAATAAAAAATGCAGTTTCATCTCATATTCCTTAACTTCTCTGAATGATTACCGTACTATAAAGAATACAGTTATTTAAAATCAACGAATGCCTCAATAACCACACACAAAAAACAATATAGGCCTCAGTATAATCAAGTGGAGTTGGCCTAGATATACGCGGCAACATTCGGAAGAACAAACAATCTATACTACCTAGCATGTAAACTCACGATTGAGAAATATTCCTCTTCATTCTATTACAACGTAAATACTGATCAAAATTAAACCATCGGCAGATCCAAAATTACCAGTTACTATAAGTTGTAATAACAACAAAACGGGAATAATATCGTTTCCTGCCCAGTGCCCAAACCGGCAACAGAGGAGATCATGGAATCATATTAAAACTGATTATGATTATTTCTCATGTATTGATAAACAAACACTGTGGTCCACATTATACAATAAACGACACAATAAATAACTAAATATTCAATAATTCACTTGATTCTAAACTACAAACTGTAACTACACTGCACCGGACGATATTAGAACGAGAGAGCAGACGACAAGCAAGCTCAAGATGTAAACAAAGCTACTAGCGCTTCAGCTACGTGCGGCAAGCTAGAGAACTTGCAGAAACCTTGCAGTAGCTTCCACGGGCCCTCACACTGACTCACTCGATGTTGCACTGCTTTCACGCGGGAGTTTGAACTCTTTAGCGCTTGAACGTGCATTTTGGCCATAGTTTAATAAACAATGACAATCTAATCACATATAAAATTGTAACAAAATATTTTGTTGGTTGAGTTTGGGGGGGCCCGGCCCACATGGAAGCGCCACCACTGTGCATAATGGTCTTAAGCCACTGATAAAACTACAATTGCTTGGGTATTTCCTACAATATTTTCTATATGGTATCTTAGAAGCTAATTCTATTTTGCAATCATTTAATTTTATTCATCACATATTCCAGATTATGGTTAGTGATCAGGTTCCACGGTAAAATAAACTTTACTACAGAGTAAGAAGCCTTATTCAACAGATACTTTTTTAATTTCCTTTTGAACAAAGTCAACTTTGGCCGTAAACTTTTGATCTCGTTGGGGAGCTTGTTTGAAAATTTTAATCACTGGCAATCTGTCATAAATTTGTAATCTATGGCTACCTTTCCAATAAGGAAATTCTAAACGTACAGGTTAGGTGTTAGGGGTTGGTTAAGTACGTAAATGCTTTCATGTTTATTTGGATTTTTACAGTAGGATGAAACTTAAACCCTAAGAAAATTTGAAGAAACATTCTCAAGTCCAAAAGTTTGCCTCACGAAAGTAACATCCGCTTTCACATCAGTTCTCACCTTGAGCATAGTAGCAATTGCAGTGAACTAAAGCTAAACTTATTAAAACAGCTCGAAACTTACTATTCTCCAATAACGAACGTAAAATCTGTGGTGGAATAGTGAATGTGACGTTACAGGAAAATCACGGCATAATGCATTTACGAACTGGAATAGCAATATAAAATTGTTGTTGTGGAATAGCAGTATTCCCCTTGATTGGGACTCGTGGCGTGGTCCTGTAATCCAGCTTCATGGAGGTCAGGTTTTGAGGATGATATAGGTCTAAAGCGGCTCAGATAGTCTCAGTGATCATCTGATGATACCCGCATCAACTCCCACCATCGTTTAGACATATCAGACCATCACTTTTGTGGTTCGGAAGTCACGTTAAGCCGTTGGTCCTTGTATTTTTATTGGTCATTGGGCTATTATGGCCCATTCTAAGGAAGAGTCGGCCTTAGTTTGTAACAAGACTACACCTCATAACTCATTACTACCACTCATCGCACTCGTACTTCACCACATATTTGCCATAAAATACCCTCATGAGAGTGGTCGGCATCTCAAATAGTGATTTAGTGATTTATTATTTGTATTGTACTGTACGTATCGCTTGTGTTTTTAAAAGTTGCTATACTCTTTGAATTGACTTTGCTCAATAAAATGAACACAGCACATTTCCACTGTATATATTTAAGTACATTTTAGGATATCATTAGTTCATTTATATGCTCCTGAGCTCTTTCTTTATATTCGTTTAATATTATTATGATGAAACCCCTGATCGGACAAAATTGTTTTGTGGGGCCCTATTTTTTCTTTGTATTTTGTAACCTGTACTGAGTACTGTATCGAATGAAAATTGTGTTTATTAATGTTACAGCTAATGTTTATTTATGTATATTGTACACAATTGTAATCTACCATGTACAAAGAAAAATAAAGAATTTATTATTATTATTAAAACCGACGTTTACAAAAGTCTTTTCAATATTAGAAAAATATATGTGAGAGGAAAACTAGGGAAGGCTTCAAAAATGCGTGTATTAGGCTTAGTATTGGAGAACACCATGAAATGGGTATAACTTCTCTACGAAAGGTTGGATTGTAAGAATTTATATGGGGTTGGGTATGAGAAATAAATGGCCAAAACTTCAATTGAATCTGTCAAGTACTTTCCAGTAACATCGCTAAAAAACAGCACATACAACTAAAACATGTTTCGTCCCAAAACGCATTATTCTGGCTAAAACACTGCTTCAAGTTATTAAATTCTATCGATTATTTGACTAAAAAGCTATTACAAAAGTACCCCACCACCTTAAGCAATTCCATCAACATGAATGAGCACATATGAGCAAGATGGAGAGATCTAATTTTGCGTGGAGTTGAAATGATTGATATGCCTGTTAAAGTGACAAAGGAAGCAATATAAAATAATATTCTCTTTAAATTAAGAGTTGAGATGGCAGTGGCAGATGATTGATAATATTATCAAGATGGCAGTGAAGCAAACCTACCCCACCCTCCCTCTGCCTCACAGCAGCTCTTTACCCTCTAAATGTAATAAATTCTACACACAAGAACCCCCTCTCCCCTTCAATTACCTTCTTTTTGTCTCTTGAGCCCGGGTATTTACTTTCTCCAGCTGATCTTTGTTCACTTAATAATTCTCTCTTATACATTTCCAGCCCATCAAGGATTACCTGTCAATTTAATCATTTCTTAGGATTCAGTGGGATATCATTTCTTAACCCATAAAGGACTGTTTATAATGTCTCTTAGATTTATTTAAACTTGATAACTGTACAATTTTACTGTTTTACAAATTCAATAACAGATGCATGATGGTGCAGTATTAACAATTATGCAAGCTTATTTAATTCATTAATTTAAGTTTCTTGTTGACTGTGGGAGAATTTCTGAGTTTGATAGAAATAAAAGTAATAAATCGAGATCCAGAGTTGACTCTGCTGGGGTAGCTTACCGAGGAGGAGGCAGCTAGAGGTGAGGTCTCCTCTGTAGAACCGAGGCAGCCGACGCCGAGGCAGGTCTCCCCCGGGGCTCTTCCCAGTGCATCCTCCCACACTTTTCCATCATCTGCAACACACACCTCGATATGAATATACACTACACATAGCTTCCTCGTAGCCTATCCACACGCTACGATACCTTTCATAATATGTAACTAAATTGTTACAATAAAAACAATGCAACCTTCCAGACAAATAAAGCAAATTTTAGATTTCATGAAACAATAAGTAAAAGTAGTAATCATCAAAGAGATCCCGTCAGTTAAAGAATATTAAAAAGCAACAGGTATCGCACAAACTGACATTTATACTAAAAACACATTTGGAGAAAAGTGTTTGATTGGAAAGTTGGTCAAAGGGAAGTAACTAAACGCAGAAGAGCAGCCTCAGCCTGGACTGATGAAAAGAAAAGAGCTTATTCCAAAAGAATGAAGCAAGTCTGGGAACAAAGAAAAGCCAACTGTTCAAGACGGCGTTAATAAATCTAAGTAAAACTGAGCCGTCCACAGGATACACTATTTTTTACAATTTTGGTTTCAATTCATAATGCCAAGTGCGTTCAAACCGTTGTGATATTGTTATTTGATATTGATATTGTTGTGTATTTGATATTGTTCCAGCCTTTGCAAGGTATTGATCTTCTTCAGTATTGATAACAAGGTCCTTTTCTTGTACAGATCGACTTTCTCCATAAATGAAAAGTCCTTTTGTCCCTATGTAACCCCGCTTTATTTCCCATAAACAAGGAAACCTCGGAACATTTCTATGAGCTTCTCCATAGAAAAATGTTTTGAGCATCGCGAACATGTTTTGAACAGCCATGACAATGTCTTTACTCATTGTGGGAATACTGATTTCCAGAGTTAGGTTGAAGCGATATATTGACCCCATGTCTACACAGCCCGACTCGTCGCTACAAACCTCTCAATATCGTTGAAATTGATGACATTTCTAGTAACCAAGTAGTCAACCACTCACGACACAAGCCTCAATTGTGGCGATCCTTCGTCCACGCGCAACAAGTCAAATTGTTACTATACAGAGTAAACACAAAAATGTGTAGCGCTATTGAACTGGATCTACATAAAAAAGTAAGTCGAAAATGTCCAGTATTTTTTAAATTTCGGTTTATTTAGCCGTAATCCTTATTTTGTAATCTTTTGAAATTATTAATTGTTGAGATATTTTAGAAATTGTTATAAACCTTAATTTTTTAATAACATTTCTAAAATACTTGTTATCTAACTTATCAAATTTCAAAATGGCGGCCATTTAAAAATGTCAAAGTCAAATTGAATCAAATTGAAATTTGACTTTGAAGTTTTGAATGGCCGCCATTTTGATATTTGATTAGTTCGATCAAAAATGTGTTTGGACAATGTTATTAGGAAAACAAGTAAGGTTTATACCAAGTTTCACAAAAATATCTCAAAGGGTTTTGAATCATTTATTATTTTCCAAAATTTACAAAATGGCGATAACGCTAAATAAAGCCGAAATCAAAAATGTGTTACTTTTGATTATCATTTTCGACTTACTTTTGTATGTAGAATCCGGTTCTGCATAATACGCTACACATTTTTGTGAGACCCTGTATATCGTGTAAACGAACCTTCGTTAATACAACTTGTTGGTCGTTCTAACGCAAATAGTGATCTTACAATTCAATCTATTCTATCAAGCATAAAAATTCAAATATCTCGAACACTAATATATCACTAATTTGTAAGATAGAAACTTCAGTCAACGATAGTAGTTTTAATTCTCTAAGCGATAAAAATACTGCATGATCCGTTGCTTTGATTGGGTGGAGCAAACAATGCCAATTTGTTTCATTGTAACAAAGCCAAACAAACCACAGCTTTTTGTCAAGTTGACACGACAATTGTAAAAATGTATACAGCAGAACAACCTGACACTGACAGTTCAGTTGTTACTCTTCACAAAACTAGTTTTGAGCTAAAACCGGTGTCACATGAAAATACTACAAGATTATAACATTTGTTCTGACCTTTACAGACTAAACCAAGATTTTTATATACATTCACAATAGGCGCAATGAATATATTGTAAAGCTATAGTCAGGGTTATAGCCATGATTTTCGGGCCCCATGCTGGAGTCCAAAGGCGTAACTAACCACGGTGTTAAGGGAGATGGGTTTTTTACCAGGGACTAAAGGGTATATGGGGACTGAAGAGGATATACCTCCAGCTACAGCCGGGATCTAGGAGTTGTCTCCAGGGAAAATCTAGAAGTTTTAACTCAAAATGGGACATTTATAGAGGGGCCCTCTTAGAGCATTTATAACATATAAATAACATTAATGATATTGGGTTAGGGTTTGTGCGTTATCTAAATGAGTTTCCGATAAAAGTTAGGGTGTTCAGGGGTTGTTGTATCTTGGAAAAGGTTTGGAAATGTAGACGCTAAAAACTAAATTTTGAGAACCATTCAATGAAATTTGATATATTATTAAGTTGGGGTTCTCAAAACCCCTCCTCGTTTACGCCTGTCCTATCTATTTATTTCACGTGAATAAATCTGGAGGTAAACACAACCGATGTCTAAGTACCACCTGTAAATAATTATCGACTGTGTATCGCTTTCATCAAGCTTATTGTACCTCCTGAATGAAAAAGGCGAACACTGGGATCCGGTGCCTTACCAAAGACCCTGCCCCCCCCCCTTCGGAGCATTTGCCCATTTTCAGCCTCTCTCACAAAGAGAAGCCCAAATTTCAAATTGCGTACCCCCTTTGAGAATGATTGTATATGAGGTTGTTACATAGGTTGTTAAATTTCATGTCACTTAAGTGGCTCTAATTTGTTACAAATATTGCTACTTCTACCGTATGTAGTCAGACTTGTATACAACACGTCACTTAAATGGAATGATGTTATGGATAGAAAACTGTGACAGTTGGCATTTTCCGGCGGTCAAGGGACTCAAGGAAAGAGTGAGGAGATATGAATATTGATTTGGACGATGTCGCAGGCTTTCAGAACTCCTTATCTGAATATCGAGATGGACTTAGGCTTCAATATTGTGTCACCAGCTCACCACCTCTACAATATTTATGTATTCCTCACTCATGTGTCTGTAGAAGAATAGAAAACTGTAACAGTTAGCATGTTCTGGCGGTCAAGGGATTCAGGGAAAGGGTGAGGAGATATGAATATTGGATTTGGACGATGTCGCAGGCTTTCAGAACTCCTTATCTGAATATCGAGATGGACTTAGGCTTCAATATTGTGTCACCAGCTCAGCACCTCTACAATATTTATGTATTCCTCACTCATGTGTCTGTAGAAGAATAGAAAACTGTAACAGTTAGCATGTTCTGGCGGTCAAGGGATTCAGGGAAAGGGTGAGGAGATATGAATATTGGATTTGGACGAACTTTCAGAACTCCTTATCTGAATATCGAGATGGTCTTAGGCTTCAATATTGTGTCACCAGCTCAGAACCTCTACAATATTTATGTATTCCTCACTCATGTGTCTGTAGAAGAATAGAAAACTGTAACAGTTAGCATGTTCTGGCGGTCAAGGGATTCAGGGAAAGGGTGAGGAGATATGAATATTGGATTTGGACGATGTCGCAGGCTTTCAGAACTCCTTATCTGAATATCGAGATGGTCTTAGGCTTCAATATTGTGTCACCAGCTCAGAACCTCTACAATATTTATGTATTCCACACTTATGTGTCTGCAGATCTATGGTTAATTAAAATTAACTATTTTACAAAGAACCCATAATTTCCGTTCTAACAATACTTTTACTGTGCACAACGGCAAAAAACTATTATTGGGTAAATAGTCCAAATAAAAGTTTTAAATATTGGTTTTTGACGTTTAAAATTATTTATTAAACTTTTTAGTTTGTAGCTAATTTCATTCTATGTAAGTTTCGCTCATAATTATGTAATAAATCTGCATGTTGAAATCGTCCTGGAACATACAGTATTCTAAACAGTATAATAATATTTCGTAGGTTAGATTAATTTTAAACTTTGTGACTAGAAGATCGCAAATAGCGGTGATTAACAACCAAAGTTAAAATAAATTAAAATCAAGAAAGTGTCTTAATTAAAACACTGTTACCATCCTTGGTTAAAGGGTGGATTTCAAGAAGCATCTCACCGCTTGGTACAACTTCACTGACTTGGCTAAGTCCGGAGTTGGCTAAAGTGCACAAGTTGTGCGCATTACTCACGGTTACTTACACAGTTATGTTATGTAGCCGTTATCTGGTTACAACACGAACTGTTCACTTGTATCGAGTAATTAAACCTAACCTACCGGTCCATTGGTTAAACAACGCTAAATATTTAAGCCAACCTTTGCGAGTGAGTTGGAAAGCTAATGGAATTGTGATGGAGTGGTTAAGTGACTGGGTAATGGATTGTTGGGGGTTTATTTTTTATACTAACAGAACGTTGGCTTTTTAGTTTCAGCTTTTAAACAGCCAAAGCCAACAGCTGCAGGCAACATTTTAGGGAAGGCGGGGGTACAAAATTAATGCAACCCCACTAGAAGGTCTGGCTCCGTCTTCACCTAACTTCCAGAAAATGTTTTTTTACATGATAAAAAGAAGTATTGAAGCAGGTAGTTTTTTAATAACTAATAGTCTCCTATTAAGTCCCTATTAATTAAAATGGTACTAAAAGGGTACGAATCCAACACTCACAAGTAATATTGAAATTACCTGAAATGGTCTCAAAACGTATTATTTTAAGATCACATTTTGAAATTGTCATGGAGGGCGGCTTTTTTTAAACGATTTTTCTCAGGATTTTTATACCCCAGTACATAACCATTCTTAATACGCCAATATTGCAATTTTGAAGAATTCTATAAAGCGTGATGAGAACAAGAAGTTTTGATCTGTGTATTTCATATGTATAATTATGTTAATTTACTTATTATTTATTTTTATTTTTATTTACATGTTTTACACTTTTCACGTTGTTTTTAATACATTCTCAAATATTGTGTGGATAAATCTTGCTCTTTTTCTCCTTATGGGCCAAAGCAATGTCTGTTCTAGGGCCCGAAAATCCTGGCTAGGACCTGGCCAACTTTGAAAAGATGCGGATAGGCTAAACTCCTGTTTTAAATTGTAATTGCTACTACCCTAACTCAGCAACTCTCTTATTCGGTGCAAGTACGTCCAACTCATCGTCAGCTATAATACCATTTCAGCAGACTATTCTGTACCGTAACTTCAAACTTAGGGCTAAATACTCTTTTATTAATAAAAATTCCGTTAATTACACGCAAATTTAAGTCATTGTTGATTTTCAAATGTCACGGCGTTTCTATAGCTTTATATACAGTATTTACCATTGCAATTTATGTATGAAGACAAAGTAACTGAATGATTCATTACGAGAACCTGAACAGAGAATCAAAGCGACAAACACAAAAAATCTACAGGAATAAACAGAGAAGAAGCACTGAGAAGTTTTACTTTGAAATTCAAATACTTGACTCGCTAACTCTTAAAGAGTACTTCAAAGAAAGTTCCGTGAGTTCTGCTGGAATAATAACAATTCTTCCGTTCCTTCACAGTAAATCTTGCCGAGTTCAATCAATAACAAGTTGCACAGGGGAGAAACAAGACCGTGGACTGAGAAGATAAGTTTGCTTTATGATCAAAGATAAAACCCTTATTTGCATCTTGGATTTATCTTTTCTTGTTAATATTCTTTAGCTCTCCACAGTTTAGATACTTAAATGTATGAAATGAGCTGGGTGCATATTGTCAAACTGTAATTTTTTAACTCTTAAGACTTTCGCGGCCGGTGTCACAACTAGATTATAAACCTTTTTTATAAAATAGTGCCGCTGACTGAAAATAACATATGGTTCATGCAGTACACTAAACTTTGTTTTTAATATTGGCCTTAGACGGCTAAAAACTGCTAGACATTTTCGGTTTTGTTAGCTAGTAGCTGCTTTTAGCGTTTAGTATACAGTAGACTCTCGACTATCCGGCCTTTTGTGGCGGAAGGGTAGGCCGGATAACGAAAAAGCCTGATAGGCCGGAGTTCATTGAACTTGGACTTCCGGGCCTATCTAGATTGATTTTTTCATGTTTCACGAACTGAATCATACGTTTTATCTGGTTATACAGTACTGTATTAAATTAGGCTATCACGTTTTGATCTAATATAACTTTTACAAACTTGGAACAGTGATGGGATGGTTTGTAAGGAAAATTAATAGTGCACGAAAATTTGTTTGTTACAAGTTTAATTAATGCACTAACTGTATTTATCAAAAGCTGTACAGTACCAGGACCAAATGTACAGTACAACATTTAAGTTATACGTACTGTAATGTCATAATCATAATCATTGAGTAAAATAAAAACAGTAGCTTACAATATAAAACAAAACAAAAGAAAAAACGAAAAATTACTTTTGAAAGTCTTTAATAGAAAGTTGTCGTTCGGTATTTGACCTTTTCCTCGCAAAGATGCATTGCAAACTTAGCAGTTTCTCACCTGAAGGCGTTCAAAACCATGAGTCAAATTTTAACGTTCTTTGTGGCCATGAAATGTTTTAAATTTTGTTACAAAATGGTAGGCCGGATAGTATGGAGGCCGGATGGTCGCGAGCCGGATAGTCAAGAGTCTACTGTATTGTGTAAAGTACACCGTAAGACGTCTGGCAAACTGAAAGTTTTTTATTCAAATTTTAAAATGTGTATTCAGAAAAAAGGTACATTGTTAACAAGCAGTTTAAAATTATTATCCCATCTAGAAAACTAAAGCTAAGATTACATACGAGTATATTTTATTGTTTATATTTCGTACATTGGTATATTATTTTTATGCAGGTTTACTATTAGTATTTTTTGTGTTAGCAGTAACTGTTAACCCCAATGTTTATGTGTAACTTATACAATAGTTTTATTTAATTTGTACCTTGAAATTCAGAAATGGTGTATAGTTAAAAAAATACAAAGTACAATAAATAATTATTAGGCCAGCTTAGAATTTAAATGGCCAGGAAATCTTATGATGGATATGAAGTTTAGATTTATAGTAATAACTTGGCATTATTAGATACTAACAGCAGTTTTTATTATTATAATTAATATACAAATAATATTCTGAATTGTATTCATTTATTTCAACTTTTTCCAACCATTAAAATTTAACATTTGCACAGAAGGTTTAAGGCTTTTCTTATTTAGAGGGATAGAATTTAGAAGCCACCTCTGCCAACTAAACGATAATTAAAGGGTAAAATAATTTGTGGGTTTTGCGGGAGGCTCTTAATTGAAAAAGTTCGCCCAAAGTGATTAGAATCTGTTTATTCTGAGGCGAAACAACACTTACTAACTTTGAAATTTCTTCATGAAACGGAAAATTTTATATTGATGTGAACACCTTTAGTGTTTATGTTAAATGAAGATCCCTTCAACGTGAAAACTAATATTTCATTCACGTACTGCCTAAGTGAATGATTTGTTTTTAAAACAGGTATAACGCAACGGAAAAATTATACTAATTTTTAGTAGAACCTACACAGTAAAGTTAGAGGCGCGCGTGCCACCGAATGAGAACTCCTTTGTTAATCACAGATTATAGGCTACTACTGATGGTCTTAATGAAAAAGTGGATGGGTAGCATTATGCTGAAAATATACCGGGTGGCCACGATAAAGTGTCCTAAACGGATTGCAGGAGTACTATTAGAGCTAGAAAGATGAAACAAACTTTTCTCTCTGAAATCGTACATGGAGATATCAGGAAAAATATTTTTAAGATTCTCAGTATACAGGGTGTGTCAATACTGAACCTCACGGGGTCAAGACTCGAGATTTTTAAATACAAAGGTGGGTCATATTGTACATAGTGTTAATCAAAAGACAATTATCGACATTTTGGCGGAACAATTTCTTTGATATGCTGCGCCATTACAGAGCTATGAACATGAGTTGCGTAAGCTTTTACGGGACGCCCTGTAGTTAAACTATAAGTTCAATTAAAAATATGGCGTTTACGTATTATTTCTCAGAATTTGACGAGCTTTTTAATGAGAGGTTAGACGGAATGTTTCCTGGACGTAGGCCGGGACCTCGTGGACATCACGAATGGCCTACAAGAGACCCGGTGTAATGTCGTGTGATTTTTTTCCTATGGGAATTCTGTAAGGGAGAAGAGTACAAGTTCAAGCCTAAACATAGGAAACATTGGAACATCGCATTTAAGAAGATATTACCAGTATTCCAATTGACTTCTTTCAGAAAAGTATTAATTGTATCCCCGGCTGTGTGGAGGATTTGGCGAACAACACCGGTGCCAATGTGGAAATTTAAAACTATCTTTCATTTTCTTATGTAGTTACGCGTATATTAACGGTTTTTAATAAGTTTAGATAATTATTGTAGGAGTTATTACAATTCCTTTTACCTAGTTACTTTTCAACCACGCTGTATACAGTTGCATTATTAAGATTAATATTGGTCAATTACTACTTTATATACATGGAATAAAGTGTATTCTTCCATAGCTTTATTAGAAACCATTTCGACCTCGAATAGCCTTAACCATCGTTTCCAGCATAGACGGCTGAGTTGATGTGTCCTTATACATGGATATATCTTACTATAACTTGCACTATCAGAAAAAAACTAATGTTCACTCCAAGTATTTGTGAACAGTTTATTTGTGATCCTTTCATTTAAAACTTAAACCGATCATTAAAACGCTTTACTCTTAAGTAAGAAGATATTATTTTTCTGTGCAAACAGCTGTGAATACAGTTTGTGTGTCGAGCCTCTACACAGGACACAGGCAAGGGGTGAGGAGGAGGGGCGGGGGCTGCGTGAGCTTGTGACAAATGGATGGTAAACACACAAACTCAGACACATTTACAAACCTCACTCTCTTTGCGTGTGTGTGTAATATTTATGTCCATTACACTCTGACATTCTACACTATACATCATCTCATCAGTTTAACTTTGAGTGTATAATCCTTCTCCAGCTACAGCAGTTCTCCACCCTTAGACTGTAACTCGAAAACATATTTGGAACTCATTAAAAAAGGTAAAGTTTGTCTTGTTTAACGAGGCAAAGTAAGGACTACGAAGTCCTCTCTACCACTCAACCTCGACCTTTACCTAGCGTCAGTCACTTTACAAATTGTAAGCGGAGAGTGCGGGGGTCGAACCCACGCCACCGGTATGATGAGCTCCGGAGTAGGTTTTAATGCAATTTTTACAGTACCTACTTTCAAAATCTTTCAACTATCAAAAATAGACGTCAACAACTCAAATTTTAGTAATATTCAACATTTTGTTAAGCTAACTTTAAATTCAACGTTTAGTTTCAAGTAGTCAACTTTCTTTTTAAAATGTCTTATTTATCGAACTTTACACAAATATGTTTTATTACCAAATTAATGAAAGTTTTTGGAGTTATTGGCACTTGTTATATAAGAATTTAAAAACAATAGACCACTGTATAACTTTTAGAATATAAAATTAATTTAATTTTTATCTCTTCCAATTTTATCCATCGCGTATGTTTATCGTAACTATTGTCGTAGCCGGTCAAAACAATATTCACATTACTTTTTGTAATTAAGACCTGAATAGAGTACTGAAGATGATATTGAACCGCGTGTGCAGATAAAATGTATTGACGATATGTATTGGCCGATGCCTACTGTTTTCTTTCAATTCTTATCTATTAAAAATAATACTAAACTGAGAGAAGCATTTTTTATTATAACTAGAAAATGATCATAAAATGAAATTTCAAAACTTCTTAACTAACAATATTGTATTGGACAATAAATAATTGAAATATATAAATTTGTACCAAAACTAAAAGTAATTATTTTTGTTGTTTATAACTTGATCACGTTATGATTATTCAAAAACCAGTATCGACAGTACTCTCAGTTCAATAAATTTACGTTCAAAATTAAGACAAGCTGCAAAACATTAGTTGGGTTAAAGTTACAATCGGTAGTATAAATCTCATTGAAACAGACAAATGTACAAAGTGCGAGTAAGTTAGCCGGGGGCGAGGTAAGCTACAGTAGAAAGGCAGTTGGAAACCGCTTTAAAGGGGTAATTTCCAGAACATATTGGCTTAATGGAGGCATCCCTCACTTCCTGTTCCGTAATATTCAACCCCGGCTTGGATCTGTTTAAATACGAAACAAACCTTTGTTAGTCAAATGAAACTTGTATACCTACTAATTATTGTAAGAATGGTTTGGGATTTCACTTTCTATCGAATTTCCTTTTG
This sequence comes from Matsumurasca onukii, assembly GCA_018831715.1. Classification (NCBI taxonomy): domain Eukaryota; kingdom Metazoa; phylum Arthropoda; class Insecta; order Hemiptera; family Cicadellidae; genus Matsumurasca; species Matsumurasca onukii. Next base: position 22,684,136 of record CM032058.1, on the reverse strand, counting down.
AAAAATTAGATATTCGTTCCGTCAACACGGTAAGACCCAGCACCTCAAAATAAAGAGAAATTTAATATAAAGTCAACGACGCAAATAAAACTTTTTTACCTCAACTCGTTTTTTTAATACCTATTAAAAGATTACAAGAAATCAGGTTTAAAATCCTAGACTTTACACTTTAAAAAGATCCTAGGAGTTTTTAAAATATTTCCTTTTTCAAAAGTTAAGGTAGGGGGGATATTTAAAACCTACCCTGTATAATGTTCCTTTTATGAGACAACCATGTAACATTAAAACTGAAGAGAAAGCAAATAACTATTCTCTTCTTTAAATAAAAACACTAGACACGGTCTAAAAGTGTAAGAAAAGGAAGAATAAAAGACGAAAGAAGACTTACAGTTTGAAAACTTCCAACTTTTGTCAACGGGCTTATAATCCACTTTAAGTTTGTTGGATATTCTTCCCAGCTACCTTTTTCAAGAATAACTACTGGCAAACCTTAAAATTAAGTAAAATATTGTATTGCATGTTGTAGTGATGCTAAACTATTAAACAAACTTGTATGTAAGTTAAAAGGTCTTTCGCTTTGGGAAATACACATCCACACACAACTGTATACGAGCTGGACGTAGGCTAATCAACGCCCATAATTGTATCGTTTTAAATGTGTAAGTTTTGGATTGTACAACCTCAATAAGTTGTATGTTTGGAGCAAAGTTACGTAAAATGATTCATGTATAGGAGGAAGCCCAATTCGCTAAATCACTATTTGAGATGCCGACCACTCTCACGAGGGTATTTTAAGGCAAATATGTGGGGAAGGATGAGTGGTAGTAATGAATTATGAGGTGTAGTCTTGTTACAAACTAAGGCCGACTCTTCCTTAGAATGGGTCATTTATTAATAACCCAATGACCAATGGAAATACAAGGACCAACGGCTTAACGTGACTTCCGAACCACGCAGGTGATGGTCTGATATGTCTAAACGATGGTGGGAGTTGTTGCGGGTATCATCAGATGATCATTGAGACTATCTGAGCCGCTTTAGACCTATATCATCCTCAAACCTGACCTCCATGAAGCTGGATTACAGGACCACGCCACGAGTCCCAGTCTGTTGAAATGATCTGTTTGCATCTGACAAACCTTGATTTGCCATATTAAAGTTGGCTTATTTTGGGCCCTAACAACAAAACCTTTACTATTCACTACAATTAAACGTACTATTATGTTAAAATAGAAAGGAGTTGTTAAAATAGAATCTAAAGCTGGTAATATGTTTCCCAATAAGGCGTTATTTCAAATAAAAATCAAGTTTTGAGCAACGTGTTCTAGGGGTCAGGATCGGTACTCATTTCATGGTCCCGAGGCTCTGGGTCTTACCACGCTGAGGGCGTGAGTATCTCATTTTTCCTAAAGAAATTCGATAAAACCAACACTACTTCTATCCAATAAAAACATACAATCAAGCGAAAGCCCTGCCAAATCCTAACCAGAGGCAAAAGAAACGCTAAAAACAAACCAGTGTTGAAAACTTTGTGGATTTAATTAAACTGTGAATAGTTTGTTGAGAACTGATACAATCTTCAAAGCTTTAAACAAACAGAAGTAATCATCCTGTTCTCTACTCCCTCTCTCTCTCTTGCCGATCCACCTCTGCCAAGTTTTAATTACAACGGGACTTATCAAGTAGAAGTGTTCAACACAGGCCTGAACACTGAACACTTCTAAAGTTAAACTCTTATTCACAAACTAGTCAACTTGGTTCTGATCAACATTGTACAACATTCAATTAAAAATATAATTATTTCATTTGATCCAATAATCATCGCGGAAATTGTTTGCGCGAAGTTGTAATTAAGCAAACAATGTATGTTGAGTTCATTTGTCAATGAGGTTTGGCCTTTCGGTGTACGCTGAGCGTTATTATCCTATTGTAACATAGTTTTTACTGGCCAAATTATTATTATAAACGTACTTCTTTTGGAAAAATGAGATATTCATGTCGTCAGCATGGTAAGACCCAGACTCGGCACTATAACATTAGCACCAATCCTGACCCAGAACACGTGTTGAGCAGTTTTTTTAATTGTATATGCATATGAATTAATTTGGATCCTCTCTACTCGTTGAAGTTTAGTCCAACTTTCTTCAAATTTAGTACAAATGTTTCTTCGTAAATATATTGGAAAAGTTTGTTACCAAAAGGTTTTAGTTATCTAAAAGGAGTGAGTTTCGTCCAATTTTAATGAAATGCGTACTTTGATGTTGTTTATCGATTCATCAAAAACTATAAAAATCCATTTAGTAATTTCAAACATCAGCCGAAAACTGATTCTTTGCTATAACAGCAGAATTATTGGACGATTTAAATGAAATTTGAATGCTTTTCCTTTTATGATATTAATATGTATGAATACATGCAGTATAGAACCACGTACATCTGAGGCCGAAGTTTGAAGTGTCCGAATTCTTATAACATCCATGATGGAACAGGACGATAAGCTGAGGCCAAACTAAGGCCAAAGGGAGGCTATGAGCGTAGTGAATTAGAGTTAAAATTAAAAAAGGTATAGGTAAAGTTTGTCTTGTTTAACGAGGCGAAGTTAGGACTACAAATCCCTCTCTACCACTCAACCTCGACCTTTACCTAGCGTCACCGTATAGTCACATAACAAATTGTAAGTGGTGACTGCGGGGATCGAACCCGCGCCACCAGAGTGATGAGCTCCGGAGTCGCGCGCGATACCAATCCGCCACAGATCCGTTCCCAATTAACAAAAAAATTGCAAATGAAATTCGCTTTTTCAAGCTAGCGGCGCTTTAGCGTTTAGCTGCTTGTTGGTCTGGTTTTAATGTTTTGGTATTGATACAAATTCCGGTAAGCTGCAAAACTTTATCTGGAAATTTTAAAAAAGTTGTAGTAAATAGTTTTATGGTGACCAAAGGCTCATAAAACCCCGTACAACCAGTACATACTTTAGTAATTAATTATTAGTTATCAACCACCCAACTACAAGTCAACTCCATAATGTATTAATTAATACATAATCAAAACAAATTAAACAACTTTTTCAACAAAAGCTATTTTAAAATTAAGTGTTTAAATATGTGAAGTGCGAAGTTATGTGCAGAATGCAGCTGCAGCCTGGTCTAGGCTAGGACTTGGCTCACGTCCATTCAACCCTTGTAGTGTAGCAGCTCTCTTTTAACCCAATTGCAACCCTTCTTTGTTTATTTTATCTATTATCCTTTCCAACATTGTCAACACTTTACAAACTAGGGATACACTCGATGGGTTATTTTATCAGGTTTAATGTTAACTCGATGGGTTATTTTATCAGGTTTAATGTTAAACAAACGTTGATTATTGGATAAATACTAGATATATTAGTATTAACAAAAAGGCAGGTGTAGTAATGGAACTACAGAAACGGTGACGGACAAGTAAACAAACTAAAATGCATTGTAATATTATATGTGGTTTCAAAACATACGCCTTAGCCTAAGGCCTTACTTGTTGACAAAATAATCATACAAATTATTGTTCTTACCCTCGAACTTTGGCAGTTATTCAATTTGTATTAATAATATTTGCGTTGTTCTTTATGTACAAATTCAATGTTTGTATTGCTATCAAGGAAATCATTAATGGCTTGACAACAACGTATTAGTAGCATACGTTTACAAAACATCACATTTTACTTTGGTAAAATAAGATCAAGAGGGTTTTAGTTACATTTTTACGTGAAATATTTTCCTATTCATGTTTATAATGGATATCGTGTCATCATAACTTGCTTTTAATAGTTGTTTATATTTTTGTTTACATAATTGTACACATCTAGTACAAACACTACCGTAAATCATGAATACTTACAGCATACACCATACACAAACCATACAAGACTTTTAGAATTGGCTCATACGAGTATTTTGCAAGTTGACTTTGTATGTAGGTACTGTATATTCATATGTCAGTGTGAAGCAAGCCGTGTTGATCCCCTAGGTAGGTCTCTCATGCATTTCAGAGTGGCGCCCATAGTGGAAGTTCAACCAAAGATTATGTTATGGTAGGTAGATAGCGCATAGAGGCCGAATGGCTGAGGCAGGAAAATCAACATAGTTGCGACAGCCCAAGCACAGATAGCGCTGCGCGGGATCCACTGACGCACACGCAAGCTCGTTCGTTCTAGAAAATCGCACGACTTGGTCGATATTGGACATATTCGAGGGGAGAAAGACGGCGAGAGATGGCAGCGCTTATAGCGCTATCTGTCTTGGCTGCCGCAACTATGTTGATTTTCCTATAACCTGAACGACATTGAAAAGTTTCTACAGTATGCACTTTGATGCAAACTGAAGAACACATGTTTCAAATTAAAAACATTGGAGAGTTTTTGCATCTTGCCAGAAGTATTACGTAAGCAATACACTAAACGCTCTAATTTTTTTGGCAATGGGCTTAAAAGTTATGGTTTTCTAGAAGCGAAGACCGCTTTTTACGGCCGTAATATAACTACGAACTATCGCTTTAAATGTGCTGTTATCATATGAGACAGTTTTCCTGAGCGGTAGCCACTTACACATGATCGAACAGGCATAAAAGCAATCACCACTTTCTAGAAAACCATAACTGTACCGTCTTCGTCTTTACAGTGGAAATCGAAGGTTTACCAATAATCGCATGTTCTGTAATCTTTAAAATAACGTGTCTCGTTTAGCGTAGAGCTTATACCGTAAATTCTTCCAGTAAGCTGGGAAAACAGATCAAGAAACATAAATTCGAGTAGCTTTATTTTTCTTTCAGTATGTGTGCCCTGTGAAGATACACGTTTATTTAGAAAGCTTCAGGCAATTTAAATTATAGGTCTATAATGTGAAATTATTTAATTTTGTTATCATCAATATGAAGAGCTTTCATTAAATAATTTATTGTAGTTAAATAAATGTGTGTAGTAAAAATGCGTTATACAATGCTTGTACATGGTTAAAAAGTATGGTCACTTTGATTTACTGATCGTCAATCCATGACCACTGTGCTGATTTTATTAGTTGTATTGTTGGTCCGCTAGCACCTTTTCGGTACATAAATACGCATTCCTGTGTCCATGTTTCAGCGAAGTTGACAAATTGTGGGCCATAAAGTTGTTTATCTGTTAAAATGAGTCGAAAATGTATCTCAGGCTGTTTGAATAAACCGAAAACATTTGTCACGTCAATAGTGAAAAACTATTGATTTTCATAAACATCATAGTTCAATAAACAGTTGGCAACCACTACAATTTAAACAAATAAACTTTAGCCAAGTGTTTGATGAAAATTCCAACCCCTTTAAAATAGCATATAACTACTTTCATCTCCGTAGACGTTTAAAAGTACAAAGCAAATGTGTGCACTCCCACTATTCAAATTTTATAAACATTTCAAAACTAACCACAACAACAACAATAAACAATTCAATCACACCAGTGATTGAACACTCAACAGAATAACAAATCAACAGGCCTTGTGAAATTAGTGACTTAACACATAAGTGGTAACAGTTGTTCAGTTCACAACCAGTAGGCTAGAGAAGAGAAGGGATCGTCTCTCTGTTGATGAACTCACAGGAAGGTGAGGGATTGGACTGGAGAGCAGCGTTTGTTGTCCAATCAGCGCTCATTTTCCACTTGACTTTAAATTTTGCGCTCGTAAACTTCAATTTCAAGCCAAGTGTTAGTCAAGTTGTATGGTGTGTCATGACCGTATTTCGTCTTTGAGCACCAAATCTCTTTAGCCATCAATGTAATTAGCGGACCCGTGGCGGAATGGAATCGTGCGCGGGGTGACTCCGCTGGCGCGGGTTCGATCCCGCAGTCACCCCTTACATTTGTAATATGACTCTACGGTGACGCTAGGTAAAGGTCGAGGTTGAGTGGTAGAGAGGACTTTGTAGTCCTTACTTCGCCTCGCTAAACAAGCCAAACTTTACCTTTACTTTTAATTAATGAACTGGTATTAAGAAATGTTGATCAAATTAACTGTTTTACAACAGTTTTCAACTCAAAATTAATAATGAAACACAAATGAAAAACATGTAAAAACCAGTGCGTGAGCTTTCTTCCGAAGTCCAGAAAATCAATTGTTTTTATTCCCTGTGCCATTGTCTATTTGTGGAACTTAAAGGTGGTTCTCTAGTATAACAATTTCTTTGAGTTTAAATATCATACCTTATTTGAAAAAAAACAAAAATCCATAATTTGTTGCTTTTTCGAAAGAACCTAATTTGATGAAAAGTAAGACTTTAGAGCATGTGTTCGTTCGAATAAAACTCAAGCGCGACCGAAATATCAAAACGTGTACAGACAATTTATGGACACCCATTGTGCCCATTCGAATACAACCACTACTTTTCCCAATAAAATTTCATTTATTTTTATTTTATGTGATAGGGGTTTTACTTTCAGTATTTTATTTTGTTATTCAATACTTTTTGTAAATAAAAGTTATAATTATTTGTAATTTATCAACTTATGAAACGAGTATTTGTACACAAAATTGCGATGCAAAATCAACGGTCATTTTAAGTACATAATTATTATTCACATACGGTAGGTCTAACTTCGCAATTACATATTACGACCCGATAAACAGTGTAATTATTTAAACTGCAATTATTATGATGAAATTGCAAACACTAGCGTTATGCAGGAAGGTTTGCATGCAAAGCACTGTACTGTATTGTTGAGTAGGGCTTCTGTAAGTACAGTAATGAATGTATTATTGTTCGACCAGCACGTTGCTGCTGACTATGCATCTATTGTAGATTGTCGATCTTCATGTTCATGACCTGTTTATCATCACAGTCAGGTCAGCCACGAGCATGCTGACTTTATATATTTTATGCTTCGAACTTAACTGTTCTGGTAATTAGTTCATTCTTTATTTATTCTATACTTTTGCCCCTGTGTCCGTTATTAGTAAACGATTATAAGAAATGAAGCTACCAGCTATTCATTACTTATGAAATAGAGCGAAACTATAATTAATGCAGTGATACGCGAGTAAAGTGGCTATAAATTAAACGCGTAAATGTCTTCGTGAGACAACACCTTGTTTATACGTGTGACCACTCTACAGCTAGCGTGTTTGCCTGATTTTGACAAATTCAGTACGAATGTTTCTTTTACAACGCCACCATCTTGATTTGGCTGATTGGGGTTTGTTAATGTATACAGATGTTGAATTTGATGACATATTGGTTGTATTAAGTTTCATTCGAATAAGTTCATAAATGTATTTTTTGTATAGCATAAGACCCCATTTTAAGGGGAAACACCCGAACGAAAGGGAACTTCCGACGTAAATTATCCTCCCTGTTACAGAAAATTCGCTAGGACTCACGGTAGCGCTTGTGGCTACGCGTCAGCTATGTTTATAGTTTTGATTTTTTTAAGTAGTACAAAATCTAAACCATCTAAATCATCATTGCTCAAATAACATATCCAGGAAACTAACCAAATGGGTAAAAAAATGTTTTATGGAGATCCTTTAATTTTATTATCTCAAAATAGTTGTCTATTTAAAAAAAATGTATGAGAATAAAATTGAAGAATCTCTGTAAAAAAACGTGTTAAACCCTGTATGTTACCTTGATTGTGGCGCCTGTAGATCCTACGGTGCAGGTCCTTGTTATAAAACAAGGTCCTGCAACTGGGATAATAAAAATGTATTAAACCCATTTGATTGCTAATTGCTAACTTATGTTCCAGTTCGGTCCACACATTTTGTCTTCAAATTTCTTTAGCAATAAGTTATAATATTTTAAGATAAGAAATGTGTTAGTAACTGAAAAAGTATTGCACATACAACAAGTTACAAAACCTGAAGGGCGACCTCTACTTGTCCAAGTTTAGCCAACCCCTAATTACATTGAGTTATAGAGAGAGGGTTAAGTAATTACAATGGAAACCTTTGATTTTCGAACACCTCTTGTTTTTAAGAGCACAACATACAAAAGGGCCTCAAAAATGTTCTTGCTGAAGCTCCTCGAATTAAACTAACAACTGGTGTGAATCTGTACAAGAACTAATGGCTACTGGCATCTTAAATAAACCAGAAAAATCGTTTTCTAAAAAAACAAATTAATCAGACTTAAGGGATAAGAATTTCTTCTACTTCATGGTTTTCACTAGTATCAAACAGGTTTTAACGGGATCGCCGTTCATTTTGTTTGTTTTTATAGCGTTTCAAGACTGCAGTAAAAGTAAAGTGTAAAGGATTGAAATGATAAATGAATCTTGTTATATATTCCCGGAGGAGATACAGAGTGGAGTTGGCAGCCTGCTTGTCTATGCTGAGCACGCCTTGGTCCAGCGTTGCCAACTGCACATGTTACTAACCTTCCGACTCACTCACTCGCTACTGTATTCAGGTCCGTGCCGCCAGGAAGGAGGTTTTAGAGGACTGTCAATACCCAATAATATTGAGATGGGCGAAAATTGGATAATTCGTGGCTTAAAATATTTGATATTAGGAAAACTATAGCCTAATTGAGTGTTCGGAAAAATAAATTAAACCCAAATGAAATCATGTGTATTTGTAATTTGCCAACGCTGAGAATTTCCCGACTTTGAAAAGGGAAATCATGAATTTTTCTATTAAACAGATGGGACAGACAAAGTTGGAAATTAGTTGAGTAGTTTGCAGCTGCCACCAAAATAAGAACGCAGAGCAAAATAACATTTTCTATAATTTTTTAAGCTATCGGCCAACTGGTGGTTTCCCCTCCCAGACCCCTTCGGCCTGCGGTCGCAGATTGGTTCCTTCGCTCACGACGGCACTTCAGCCTTGAGGGTTAGGGACCATTCAATACAACAATCTATGTACGTAATCTATGTAAAAAAACACACACACATTTTTTAATTTTTTAAACTAAAATGATTTACCACCAAACGCTTCTGTAATGATCCCAAACGATTGTTTTGCCTTCGGACCGAATTAGTCAGGCATTCCTGGGCCACTTGGAAAATCGTAACGGCAGTACGTATAACGAAGTTGACTAAAGAGTTTTCTAGCAGAGGTAACCCTCCACCAAATATGTCTAGTGACCCCCTGACTCACTACGCTACAGTATTCGTGTCGCCGGTACAAATCTAATCAAGCGCCGTGATTGCGAACTCTGTGTCGTAAATAACAAATGTCAGCGTTATTCTCATGCGTTTCACAGCGTAATGTTTGTCCAGGCAGGTTTCATGTGTCGGGGTTTCATTTTACACCATGATTTAAAGTAATGACATAGCCGACGCGAAGCCACAAGCGCTACGCTGAATCCTAGCAAATTTCCTATAACGGGGTAAAAACACGGGATATGTTCTTTTATGCCTCCTGTGACCACTTTACAAACTTAATTTTCTTTTAGAAGACAATAAATCAACTATTTAGCCGCTTCAGGAGGAATAACTACTCCCGTGGCTAATAGGCGAGTAGTTTTTTCTCCTGAAGTGGCTTAAAGGTTCACATTATTGTCTTGTAAATTAATCACTGCTACTATTTTGACTTTTACATTAAAATTAATTTTATGTCAGATTATTGCGAAATTAAATTTGTAAATCAGAAAAATCAGTACAGCCGGAAACTTAGAAGTTTCCATTGGAAGGAGAGGTTTCCCCAAAAGATCTCATAGCCGTATTTCGTATGAAACATCGCTGATAATACTGGGGGTCTAAGAAATTGTATGATGGAAGCACCGGTGTGAAATATGAAAGTTAAGATAGCGCGGAATAATAATATGAAATATCACCATCCACATACTTTATTAGTACGAGTACTATGAGCCAGTATTATGAGATTTTGACACTATACAGGTGTTTTTTTAAGTGGGCCAACATTCCAATTTCCCCAAATATTGAATATAAAAAATGTCAAAATAAAATGTTTTAAAGTTATGCCATTGAACCAGAAAATCCCATAAAAATATGGGTTTCCATATGGAAAGTTGGTCGCCATTTTCAAAATTAATTATTTTGAAAATTCGTATCACTAAAATTATTTATTTTCCGTATTTAAGCTAACTATTATTATATTGTTAACAAATAATTTGTGAAATTTACTTTTATAAATAAAACCAAATGTTTAATTTATGATGTTTGATTTAGTTCAAAAGATTTTAAGACGTGTTATTATTGAACTTGCTACGATTAACAAACCGTTTAGAAGATATATATAAAAGTTTAGATTTTCTAATATATGTCATTTGTTGAAACTTTAACTGCGTATATCTCCCCAAATATTTGGATATAAAAAAATGTCAAATTGGTACCAATAATCCAACATCATCCATATAAATATAGGTTTCATGAGATAATATTTTTATGTTGTTACGCCATTTTAAACGTTTCTGCATTTCAATGATGGGACAAAACTAATTAATGCTCCCCATTTAAACTTTCTGTAAAAAAAAGTTTACGATTTCCCAAATGGCCATTAAATAAAAAACCCTGTATAGAGTAAATTATCTACGTAAATTTTATTATTAATGTACGTTGAAATTATAGGTTTAACCTATTCACAGTGTTCAGATGAAAATTACTAAACAACGTACTACGAGGCAATTCAACAAAATATCTAGAAAATTTAGCTTTTAAAACTAAATAAACCTTGTCCTATCAACACTATCCTATCACACTGCGGCTTCATCAGTATTTATTGAGACAAATAAAAGTAAAACCAATTTTGATTTCGCTAAAATTCTGGCAAAGTAAAGACTCACGAGGTTTGGAGAAAATGTCACTCTTGCCTTGGATTGATTGATTGTCCACGTCTACATTAATTTCTCGCGCTTTCAAGCTGAAAATATCAATCATCTTCCTCTGTTGCAGGATTTATAAACAATTATAACAATATGTGAAACAAATGTATAAACCAAAACTTGGTAACGCAAGACCAGAACGTTGTTTGGTTATAACCGGTTTAGCTTTACGGTTGTTTAAAATTACGTATATTTTAAAACAGATAAAAAAGGCTAATCTGAGGTTTTACTAAACACTAAAAGAGGTTGTAGTGGGTGAATCGAATTTCTTAATCAACTCTACGTTGTGACATATGAAAAAGCTCATGATAATCTTGAATAGTTTTTCCTTATACCCTATCAAAATAAAGGCCTAATTAATAATGTTCTAGTTCATAAAATAACTGCTGGCGCTTTTGTTTCCAAGGTAGCAAAATTAATTGTGGCTTTAGTTTTAATGTACTTTGAGTTTCAAAAAACATGTGCTATACAACATATGCTGACGTTGAACAATCGTCTGGTTTTGCAATGAAGAAAAACATAAAATATTTTCAACTGAATACAGTGCTTAAATTTTGAATTATTTTCTGCGGCTTGTAAACTTACACTAGCTGAGTTACTAAATAAACAAATAATATTTCAGAACATTATCGTCCATACTCTTGCTTAAAGAGATCTATAAAAGCTCAATCACTAGAAACTTTAACAAAAATAAACCGCAACAATCCATTGCCCAGGGCACTCAGCACATCACCACAACTCCATTAACGGTTGGCTGGAATATTTAGCGTTGTTTAACCAATGGACCGGTAGGTTAGGTTTAATTACTCGATACAAGTGAACAGTTCGTGTTGTAACCAGATAACGGCTACATAACATAACTGTGTAAGTAACCGTGAGTAATGCGCACAACTTGTGCACTTTAGCCAACTCCGGACTTAGCCAAGTCCCAAAGCGCGCTGAGATACTTCTTGAAATCCACCCTTTAACCAAGAATGGTAACGGTGTTTCAGTTAAGACAGTTTCTTGCTTATTGATAGGACGGTCAGCAACTGGTAACCTTTACTTCTAGACAAAGGTCGAAATATAAATTAATATTTCTGAAGATGTATTGTGGCAGACATTGTCGTTATGAATACACAGAGCATTATATACCTCTAATTTCGCTGTATGAGTAGTATGTGGTATTTGAAGTGGTTTCCGTAGTAAGTGTAATTCTGACGTAACTCTCCATCGATAGTAACCAACGGTTGATAATTATCAGTCTTATTGCATACATAAAAATTAATGTAGTTTTCCATTCAGTAGATTTTTTGTAATTAGTTTGAAGGCCCAATTTCAAAAGTACCGAACTACAGAATTTGATTTAATCCGTGTTTTCTTGTCACTGCTACTGATTAAATAAGATAACAACAAAAGAGTTCGGCCGTAAACACGTTTATGAGCAGTGAATTTAAATACTGAAGTGAACTGATTATAGTTCTGCCAACTTTTACTGTGAAATAGTGAATTTACCATACTTCTGCAAGGACATGAGTGAGGAATACATAAATATTGTAGAGGTGGTGAGCTGGTGACACAATATTGAAGCCTAAGTCCATCTCGATATTCAGATAAGGAGTTCTGAAAGTTCGCCCAAATCCAATATTCATATCTCCTCACCCTTTCCCTGAGACCCTCTACCACCAGAACATGCTAACTATCGCAGTTTTCTATCCATAACATCGATTCTATTCAACTGAAACGTGTTGAATACAAGTCTGAGGGCATACAGTAGTACTGTAGTGGATTGTTAAAGTAGAGGACACGCCCAATTAAATAGCCAAATTTAACAACCTATGTAACAACCTCATGTACAATCATTTTCAAGAGGGTACGCAATTTAAAATTTAGGCTTCTCATTGCAGAAGGGGCTGAAAATAGGCAACCCAGTTTTTCTTCCTAGCTTAAATGATAAGCCATTTTATCATAAGTTCTAAGATTGAATCGTTAAAAAATGCTCAGTGCTATCAATCTTGGTTTACAAATGGAAAATAAATACAACTGAATCAAAATTAAGATTCATGGTATGGGAACTTTACACTTCATAAAATGTTTCCTCTAGATTCAACTGTAATGGATAATTTCATTCATAATCTTAACATGATTCAAAACAAAGGTGAAAAAAGGTCAAAGGAGGAGAATTTGAGACTTAAATATGAGGTAAAGCTCCGAAGCTGAGAGCCGAGGAAGAATAGTAACTTCTAATGAAATGATGATATGGTAGAGAGGACTCTGAAGCCCTAACTTCGCCTTTCGATCAATTTATCAATAAAGTCCTTTGTTATTGTTATATACCGAGGCCAAAGATTAAAGAAAAAGCTTTTCCATGATATAAAATAAATCTCTCTAAGACTAGGTTAAAGGGTTGTAGTGTTGAAGAAAGAGTGAGGTGGAGGAGATAACAGATCTTGACACAGAGATAGCTAACACGCCAGGTGTTCGTGAACTGTCAACACCGACTCATCTCTCACACCTCGCTGTGTAACTCAGATAACTTCGGTATATAATCCACAAGGAAATGTGATGAAAATCTGATATTTATAGTAGATCAAAATAAAGAGTAGATATCTACTTAGAGACTTTGTGATTTGGCTTGATTTTCTCGTATGCCTACTTACACAATGATCCAACCGTACGATGTAATAAAACACCATCTCATGTACCACGTGCTACGGAACAACTGTCCAAGCCTTTCTTGCGCCATTGTTAAAATTACGACTGTTTGTCATCGGTATTTTCCACTTTGAAAATAGCACTCTATAAACCACAGAGACATTAACTGCCACTAGAAACCATAAACCTATAACATACTACTTGGCGCGCATTGACTACATACTCTGCTAAGCCGACAGGAGTTATTAGTGCTCATGGTAGAAAGGAAAAGATTTTGTTTTGAAAACTGCTTCTGTGATTGGCCAAATATAATCAACCTAAAACTTTCGTTAGTTTTCTCGAATTATGGCGTGATTCTTTTGGGTGGAGAGCTTGTGTTGCGGCCCTACGTCCCCCTCGGGATTTAAGGAAATAAGTAAGTCAAGTCAAAACTTTCGAGTTTTTTTTGTCAAAGAAAATTAAAGGTTTCAATTATTGTTGCAAATAATGTTGTACGGTTTCTTGGGCTCATAGACATGCATAGTTTTCTACTATACGTTGTTTGGAAATTAAAAATCAAACAAAATATATCAGAGGAAAATAATTCGTCAGCAATTTGTTAATATTCCTTCACCCAGTTTCAAACCAAAAGATTCTAGTCGTATGTTTTCTATAAACGTTGAAGGGCACTGAGGAACAAAGTCAGCGAGATAATGATGTCGCCAAGGTTGCAGGCAGGTGATAATAGGTCTAATTAAAAGTCTCACGTGCCTCCCCACCCTCCGCAACTCATGAAGGGTGAGTCATCCACTAACAAGTACCAGTGTGTTGCAAGGAAGGGGTGGGTGGGGATGTTATTGTAAGTTACATAATCGATCCCGACCCGCAACCATCTCAAAACCCTCGACACTTATTGGGCTCATCATCTTTAGTAAAACAGCTTCTACACTTTGCCCTCCGAACATGCTCTGGAACTCGTATACTACGACGTACCACAGCCTGTGGACTTATGGGATATCTCGAGAATCCCTTGCTTAGGAATAGACGAGGTTTTGCTTAGATACTACACAAAGCAGATGTCACGCCACGTAGTGCTACAAATTTAAGGACTTCCATTACATGTTCCAGTATAAGGGGAGGTAAAACAATAGGCATCAATAAACCCCTTTTAGGACGAAATATGATTCTAGTTTGGCGAGACGACGATTTATTTCCACAATTAATATTGTTGTACAGACATGGATGTCCAACAATTAGAATTCGTCTTTCAGGTACTGATAGCTGTTGCTAGATAAAACACTGATAAGATAGTCGAGTCCGGTTTATTGTCACGGATAAGTAGTAGGCTGGTGGCTCCAGTGGTGCATAATCTTTCACTCCAAAATGTCTTCTATTAAAATTATAATAGAAACTCGTTCGCTAAAAAAATACATCTATCTCTACATGTAAAATAAACCCGAGCTCCTGTAAAGGTTTACTGGAGAACATATAACACCCATCAAAACCATAAAAATTGATATTTTTGGAATTAAAAGAGATGTTTTACTTTTGTATAATGCTCGACTTTCTATAGTATTGTACTATTTCTAACAAATTGACCGTTTAATCTCGCGTGTTTTACAGATTTCGTACTGCAGATTGTAGACTTGGTAGGTATAATTCCCATAAAACGCTCTTTAAGCGAGCTCGTAACTTCTTTGGCTTCACGGTGACTGTAAACACACAATTTTAGCTTTTAAGGTGTCGGCGTATTTTTGGACCCTTTCTTCAAAACCTTGCCAATAGTTGTAGAACTCAGGACACTATTATTTCCCAGGTATCACTTAACAAACAGTCATCACTTGATTATTATTACTGTTCAGATCCATGAGTTCCTTGTATCGATAGCTAGTGACAAGTGTTTAGCCAATTAGCGCGGGAGGAAGAAGCGTTTCACTGCAACAATCACACTAATTGATTACTCCTCAGCGACAAGACGTGTAGTTGACAGACTCGGCAATTGCAGTCAATTCTCTTGTTAGTAACTTTAGCTTGACCTTCATCCTATTCTGAACTGACCTTAGACACTGGCTGTTCACAAGTGACGAGAAGAAAAGTGCGTTATCCTATTTAAAAGACCATCGAAGAGTCTGCACCCACTTTAAACTGGTTGATCATGAACAGAAAAACCACGATAAATAAAATATAATTAAAACTGCACCATTTTCAGTTATTAAAAATGAACTGGTTTTCATTCAACGGCAAGAATTCATATTTGATTTCACATGATGAGATTTTTCAAGTACGCCTCATTGACAAAACAATAAGAATAGATCTCACATTGCCCAATCATTAAACTGTCAAATTATCAACAGACAATGAAAGGAAAACGTCTTTTGTAAAATGTTAAAGGAAGTCTCAAAACACCTTGAATCAAGGAAACAATAGCAGACCAATTTCTGTAATAATTCATAATTGTTGTAATACGCTTGAAGTAGAATTCAATTCAATAGGCTAGTTAATTATACGCTCACACTGCGTTGCCAATATTTACCAAAGCCGCACGCTATAATATTTGTACACATTTAAAGCTAAATGCTGATTGATAGTAAAGCATTCGGGACGAGTTGTAATTAACGATATTTTTTGTTATGACACAATAAAATTCTGACATAAATTTTTCAATTTAAACTTTTATTATTTTCCTGCAATATGAAAACCGTAAAACCAACCCTTTATATGTCCTGGGAAAATTGTATTTCTAGTAGGCTATTACATGGGTCAAAAACAGTTAGCAAATTTCCTTAGAAAAATGAGATATTCATGCCGTCAGCCCGGACCCGGGACTATGAAATGAGGACCAATCCCGACCCCCAGAACAAGGGTTGAGCATTTTTTCAATACCATACATACACATAATGTAGGTATAAGTATGTGTACTCTCATCAGGTCGCACTTTTGTCCGACTTTCAAAAAAATTGGTACAAATGTTCCTTTTGTAAATATCTCGATCAAGTGAGTTAGCCAACAACATCGGTCTACGGGAAGTCCCCGAGGAAATAATAAGCAATAATAATAAAGAACATAAAGCTGAGGTCGAAGGCCGAAGCAAGGCTATGAGAGTAGCGAACAGCCTGGTAACTCCTGTATTAATAAGGAAATTCGTTTCACTCATGCTAGCGGCGCTTTAGCGCTTAGCTGCGTATGGGTCTGGTTTTATAGCGAAAAAGTACTTTTTTGTCTTATACGAGTATGCTTAATCTGTGTGTTTTATAAACACGCTGTTATTGATGGTGTTAATAAAGGATTGTCAAGGTGGGCTTTCAAAAGCATTTTTGTTCAATATTTGATTACAAATATACTTGTATAATTTATGATATGTCTTCAAAATTATCAAAATGTTCGTATTTTCTTTCATTTTGTATTAAAACCATTGTAGCAATTTGTCTAAACAGACACTCGCTGGCTAGTGCTACTCTACTTACGTCCTGCCGATTGCCAAATTACAAGCTCGGCGGTACTTCCATTGGCCAGGAAGCGAGGAAGAATCGAGTGACGCGTGACATGAGCGTGACATGACTTGACAAGTCACGTGACCGAGCGTGACACTCAGCGTTACGTCAGCGTTACTCAGCGCCACTGGGTCAAGCGGCCAATGATCGCACAGTATACAGTAACTAGGCCTACTCTAAACCCCATATTCCAATATATATTTATAAAAGGCTTTGTCCTGACTGACTCACTCACTCATCATCATCTGAGCCAAAACTACAAAGCCTAAAAACTTGTATAGACATGATCATAATTATACGCAACCACTAAGAGAGGGTTTTTATTTAAAGTTTTGGTGGGTTTTGAGGGTTTAATATTGGTAAAAACTACTCCAGAATTTCTTCCCTTTGATCTGAACAGAAATTAAAAACTACCTTAGGATTTCTTCACTTTGACATGCAAGGCACCGAACGGAAATTAAATATTGACAATAATGGTAAACTCACTGTGTGTGTAAAAACATTTCAATGAAATCATATGGCTCTACAATGTATTTGAGTGTTGTTGTAGTCCAAATTTGACGTTGCTAATTTTACTTGACCCACACGCAATTGTTAATCTGTCGACTTAGCTCAATACATATAGTATGGTTTTATATGAATGATATGTTAAAAATAATATGTGGATATTTTTTTATTTGACCTATATCGTTTTTTAATATCCTAATCTAGGTTTCCTAGATTTCATTTTTAAATCCCGTAGCGTAGTACGGGTACTGTCAGCTAGTTACTAAATAAACTGTCGGAAAATCGTACCTGTGCGGCTTGCCTTTTCTTGCGATGAGTATCTTACATCAGGATTTAGGAACTGTTGACTCTTACCTGAAATCAAACACAAAAGAATCAATTAAATAACATAAGCTTATACAACTTTAATTGTAACTATCAGAAACTTATGGTTTTAGCATTCAGTAAAAGTTTTTCGGTGGGGACGAAAACATCGTGAATATCACCATTTTACTGAGCTAACTTGCATAACCTTGATGATAAGAATTTACGTCTTTCAAAAATGCCCCCATGGAACAAAAACGTAATTGTGTATGACATTTTACCGGCTAGCAACAAGCATCTAGGATATTACAATAAAACACTCAGACTTCCTAGAATCTATACTTCTTTCAAACACTCGTATTTTTATTTCACTATGAGTATTTTTTGACTATTGGGAAGGCTTGGCCCGTATCCCATTTTTCAATCAGCACGTTCAATCTAGGAATGAAATAAACAGCCCATTTTCCTCTGGAGGATCACTAACAAGAAATAAGTACCCAGTAGTCTACCCCAAAGGTACGGCCTTCATTACACTCTGAAGGTAACTTAGATTTATGCCTCCTGCTCGCACCCCTGCACGTTACGTCTACTGTAGGGAGTCACGCTGATGGAAGGGCTGTATAATTATGGTTATGAAAGTTCAACATTCCCTAAGGACTCGTAACTCTACTGTCAACCTCTCGCGATAACAACCTCGTTAACATTCATTTGCGGTTTACGTCACTTTATACTCGGGCTCACTTTGACACCCGGAAATGGATCGTGTGCTTGTTATAATGGAATAGTGTTCTAAGCGGGACTAAATTGTGTTTTCTTAACTGAGTGATGATAAGATTTCCAAAGAAACGGCTTCTATAGCTGACGCTTTAATTAGCTACAAGATGATTGTAATATGAGTAGTAAATTCATTCCAAAAGGGATTTATAAAACTCCTATAAAAACATACACCCTAAAAGATTTTAGCTCTTATACATGTGAAATATTTTATAGCTTTGGGGAAGCCTAGTCTGTTTCTTCAAAACTATTTCAATATCAAAGCCTTGAGTTGTTTTAGAAAACTAGAGAACCACACGCGATGCCTCTTAAACTCAATGAGCGTTTGAGAATCCCTCTATAGTCCCAGCCTTCTCTTCACCCTTATCTGTATGCTTGCGATGCTAGAGAACTTTAAAGTATATTGATTATTTTGATCGAACGAAGAAATAGTTTTTGATTCAACATTTCAATTCCAATCGGTTAGGTTTGTCTGTTTGGATGATAGTTTTATGCAACGCAGTTTTGCTTGAAAAACGGAACAAGAGTTCCTTGTAATAATAATATAGAACAACGATGGTCTAGAGGATAAGTCACACTCACAGACTCCAGTGCTTGCTGTTACGAATTCAACTCCCGCTTTTAAACTTGGGTTGCACTTCAAGTATATCCTCGCAGTCCACTCAGCTGCGTGAGGCAGTGAGTAAGCCTACGGCTGCAGTATGATATTATGCGTCCGCAGAGTGTGATCAAAGTTTACCCAGTCACTCATTTCTTAATAAAATTGTAACAATGCTTTGGAACCATTAGTTGTCCATTCATTCCTTTCCACGGCGAGGTCTACTGTTCACAAAACTACTAGTTAGGTAAAGGCACCAGCAATTTTTGCGTATATACGAAAAATAACGTTTCGAAGTTAATCCAGCAAAAAACAAAAATTCCTATTAAATTGTTTATGATATTCTTATAGGAATATAGTCTGGTCGTTTATCTAAATAGAGCAATTATATGCCTAGCCTACTGTAAACTAAAAATTCAAAGACAATTTTAACACTGCCTTGTGTTTATATTTATTTAACAATAGTATTCTTTTGTAAAATTACCATTTAGTTCGAGGCTGTGATATTCACAACTATACGACTAGAAATGGTTATAAATATAGTTAACAGAAAATCGTAGAACAAATATTTAGCAAATAATTACCCAGTCAAACTGGAGCCAAACTATACAACAAACTGCCAGATGATTTAAAAATATAGACAAAACATGAACACCTTTAAGGCCAATCGTTTTTAGTCCAACATGTTTTGTGATGTAAATGAATTTATGGACATACAACATAACCCTAAAATTATTATTTATATATTTTTAAAATTAGTATTATCTTTCGATCGTCAGCAAACATTTTGTTTGTACTTGTTTGTTGAACTTGTATGTAAGCTTTTATGTTATATTTTTGATTGTTAGCTATTGCTTTTTTTCTTTTCTGTCCCACAATGAAAAAACAAATAAAAAGCATAAATATAAAGCATCTTCAGCTCGTACAGTAAATAACGGTAAATAAATAACAAACAGTGTACAGAGGTGTTATATTTGTATTCTGGTGGAATGTGCGCGGGGAATGCTGCATGTTGACTCTCAAACACATTCACGTGTTTCCTGATGAGAACAACAATGTAGAGAGTTTAACATACATTACAGTTATGCGCAACTTTACTCTGAATCTCGACCTATTCTTGTGCACACATCTTCTTTATTTAACACACAGAAGCATGTAAACATCGCAATAATACGTTAAGGCTGCGCAGTATGGGTGGAAAAGTGACGACGCTAGCGGATCCGTGGCGGATTGGTATCGCACGCGACTTCGGAGCTCATCACTCCGGTGGCGCGGGTTCGATCCCCGCAGTCACCACTTACAATTTGTAATGTGACTATGCGGTGACGCTAGGTAAAGGTCAAGGTTGAGTGGTAGAGAGGACTTTGTAGTCCTAACTTCGCCTCATTAAACAAGACAAACTTTACCTGTTTTTTTTTTTTTACGCTGAGGGTTGCGGTTCAATTCAAGCCATTATAGGTAATGAGTGCGGGTTAAACATAACTTAGCTATGCTTACACTGATTTCTGTAGGCTAGCTTTTTCTAATGTCTTGGGTTGATTTTTGTGTTAACCTTCACCTGAAGACGGAATCAGATTCCACGTCCCGAAACGCCATGTTCTTCTTGTTCACTAACAATGGAAAAAAATCCGAAATAATATTTCAAACTCATCAATGAAAAGTCGAAGAGTTCTTTAAAGCTGATAGAAAGCCGACTATCTGTATTTTAAGAAACCCCCACTTTGAAAATTAGAGCTCTTGAAGACCAAAACAAAATGGAACCTTTAAACAAAATGTTGAAAAGTGGCTGAAATTGGGGTGTACGTAAGCTAACATGTGCCCCACTCCAATCTGCTTTATAGATAATCCTTCAGACATAACGACATATAAAGCAGGTCATTACTTAAGAGCCGAGGGATTTTTACTGCAAACCCCGTAAAAGTCAATAAACAGCACCTGTTTGATGCGAGGTTCTGCAGTTACTAGTCGCTGGAAAACACGTAGCTTTAACGGCCTTCCAGTACAATACGGTGATTGGTTGAACCATCATATCGTAGTTTATTTACAGCCCGAACTGCGCAACCAAAGTATAAAACCCTGTACGTAAATTTAGACAAATTAGTAAACATAGCTAGAAGCGCTACTGTGAATCCTAGCGAATTTCCAATGAAATAAAAGGGGTTTTATTTATCTCTTCTAAAATAGAAAAACTCTTTTATACTCGTACATACACATTTAGTAACGTTTTACAATTAATTATTTAAGTGTCGTCCTATTTACTCTGATTGGTTTTAATATGAATAAATTTATTTTTTAATGTTTTAGTTCAAAATAAAAACAACAGCTGTTATAGTTTTTAAGTTGTTTACTTTTGGTACTATTGGAAAACTAGGATAGTAAGTTATTTTGCAGCTGATTTAAGTTAACTGTTTTCTATTAAATACACACTGATTAATTTCTGCCCAGTGCTCTAAATGTCAAAATTAAGAAATTCTGGCTTAATAATAAAATGAAATAACTTTTGAACAGTCGGCTCTTGGTAACGGAGTTATTTTTGGTAAAAGGAGGTAAAAAATCATAATACAGGGAACTTGTGTATTCGTTTATAGTATTGCTACAATTTTATAGGTAACAAAACTTTACAGCCACCACTTTGAAACGGAAAATCCGATCTAGCTGGTTAACAAACATAACCTAGAGATTTACTAGAGGAAAATTTGTATTAAACTTGACCATAAAAGCGACCTGTAGAGTGGTCATATATATATATATATTTGAACAAAGTTATAGTTAAGAAGCAAAAAAACTGCAAACCGCACCTACGTGTCCTTCTCTTTGCGAGAGAAATAAATAACTCTATTTCCTGAGGAAATTCGCTAAAAACATCATATTAGCTTATGGAAAATCGTTTGTACTAATGTGGCAACTGGTGAGTTTTTAAATAAAATAGCTGTGCAATGGAATACGCTGAAATGTGACAGAGGCCTGGAGGGACCACACGCAGGACGTGATATAGCTGACATGAGCACAGTTTTGACAATTTGATTGCAGGAGACCCGGATACGACATTTTCAGTTCAACCACTACTGAAACTTTTTACACACTCACATATTTATAACCAATTCATAAGATTATTAGCGAATTTCCATAGGAAATAGAGCTATTCATTAATTTATTCCGCCAATTAGAGAAACCAAACGTCATAGAATAGATTGGTTTACAGGTTTGAGCTTTACAACACTTACCGAGTCAAATATCGCAATATTTTCATATACTCGTAAGTATACTATATGTACGGTATATGTAACACATCGTGTATGTTTACACGATCACTCACATTTCTGTTTTTTTTGTGATATTTGGTAGTAATGTTTTTTTTGCAAATATCCAGGTTAAGTTCGTGATTTAGCTAAGTCTACTGTATGTTTTCTTCTATCGCCCCTCCCCCACAAAACTAAAAAACGAAACCGGGGTTTTATGCTAAGAAAACTGTATTTATGATCCGATTTCCACTTTTCCGCCACCATATTGGCCTGGCTCATTGGCTTTGGTTTATTCTTTTGGTGCTCATATTAGGTGCCATAAAGCGTACATTAAGTTTTTTCCTAATCGGATAAATACAGTTTCACAGCATAACCCCTATTTTCGGGAGAAACTCCCCAAAAATGGTACTTACGGTGTAATTTATGCCCCGTTATAGGGAATTCCTAGGACTCACGGTGGCGCAGTGGCTTTGCGGCTGTCATTTTTTATTGTATCAATGATATCGGAAATTTAGTTCAAACCTGTTTTTATCTTATTTTCGTAGCTCGCCATTGGCTTCAGCTCCATGTTAATTTGTGTAACCACTCAATGAACATAATCAACCATAGAATACAACAACCAATCAACCATTTGTTTATCTCTTATCACCTGCGTTGCGTTGCATCAGACCGTGAAACGCGCAGTTGTAAAACCACCGTATACAGAAGTTAAACTGAGTTTATTGCCGACATTAAGCCGGAAACTAAAGACAAGACCACAACTTCCGACATGGTCAGTGATAACAGGACACTCACACCACTCCCACCACACGGAGGTAATAATTGATAACAGTACTTTTGTGTTGATGCCGTTCTCTAACCTTTGCACCGCTACGTAGAGGACAGTTCATTGTGTTTACAAACCTCTATTACAATTCAATCATACAGAACTGGTACAGGTGGTTGTTTTCCCTTATTTTTAACCCGATGATAAAGCAACAAGCAAGTAAGTACATTATTACTAAAAAAACACACCTCCAATATACATTATATGTTTTATTAAAATACACATATTGTACATGGCATTATATGGCTGTTTTTACAGCCGATGGGACTTCCATTTTCCTCTAACGTCAATTATGTTTGTTATGCTGCTTATTGGACATGCTATAGATTCAACTGACTCATTAAAATACATTGCAAGTACTGTACATAATGGGACTCGTGGCGTGGTCCTGTAATCCAGCTTCATGGAGGTCAGGTTTTGAGGATGATATAGGTCTAAAGCGGCTCAGATAGTCTCAGTGATCATCTGACGATACCCGCATCAACTCCCACCATCGTTTAGACATGTCAGACCATCACCTGCGTGGTTCGGAAGTCGCGTTAAGCCGTTGGTCCTTGTATTTCCATTGGTCATTAGGCTATTAATTAATGATCCATTCTAAGGAATAGTCGGCCTTAGTTTGTAACCTCATAACTCATTACTACCACTCATCACACTCATCCTTCACCACATATTTGCCTTAAAATACCCTCATGAGAGTGGTCGGCATCTCAAATAGGATTAGTGATTAGTGACTGAATACAGGTTTTAAAATAATGCCTACAAAGTTTATGCTGTCAAGTTTGTTTTAACCTGTATTTTCTTAATATTGGTTAATTTTATATGATTTTGTTGGTAATCAAAGTTTAACCAATTTAGTCATAAGAACTTTAAACCGATCGAAAAATATGATCATTGTGGCTTTAAAACTCATTGCACCATAATGTCTCCATACAAATTTAATTGAGTCTTCCAGAATATCCAAAACTGTATTTATACACAAATGAAAATGTAAAAAAATTAGATTCATTTAAGTTTTGAACTATGATTCGGGGCTCTTATTCGAGCGGCGAGCGACAACCTGAGCGGCAAGGGTGGCTACAATGGCAATTCACCTGCCGCTCTTTACATTTCCCCCGTACACTTTAAGATGACAATGAGTGAGGACAAATTGCCTTTGATGTGCTGCCCTATAAAAATTGTTTATTGAAGAAAACTTTCGGTATCGGCTACAAAAAACGAAGGAGGCAATGGGGAGTTCGCCTATAGTAAAAAGATCCTTTTAACTGTTGTGTTTTTAAACGTGTCACGCTGGTTGTACCACAAACTTTACCGACACTGCACTTCACCAATTTAACACTTCCGCTTGAAAATAATTCATTATCGCATTTCTTTTGGAAAAATGAGATATCCATGTCGTCAGCCTGGTAAGATTCAGGCCCGGGGAGCACCAATCCTGACCCCCAGAACACATTTGAGCATTTTTTAAAACTGTATATACATATGTATATATGTGTGTCATCTCTACAAATCGCATTTTTGTCCGATTTTCACCACATTTGGTACAAATGTTTCTTTTGTAAATATCTTGGTCGAGTTCGTTAACCAGCAAAATCGGACTACTGGAACACTCCTTCTGGGGGGACCTTCCACCAAAAAGGGGTTTAACGGGCTAAAAACAGTAAATTTTATCCGATTTTCATGAAATTTAAAATACATGTATTTTTAGTTATTATACATCAATTGACTAAAATTATAAAAATTCATCAATTCGGTTCAAAATGGCGGCCAAAAGTTATTTTTCGCTAGAACAGCCGAATGAAGTCCGATTTGATTGAATTTAAATTGTGTTTTTCTTTCATGATATGTAGTACAATTTCCAGCTAAAACGCCGTAAGCCTGAGGCTGAAGGTAAGGTTCGTAACGTAACATAAGGCTCGTGATCATACAAGATACCAAGCTGAGGCCGAAGCGAGACGAACAGCCTTGTAACAATCGTCGTAATAGAATATAAAAATCTAAAGCCGAAGGTCGAAGAGAAGCTCTGAGTGGTGCGAATTTTGCAAAGGAAATTCGATTCCTCATGATAGCGTCACTTCCTTCATTTTACCAAAGGGCATTAGCAACAAGTTGATCCTCAGATCTGTGTGTAGACTATGCAGTTGGCTGACATGAAATGTACCTAAATAAACATGATTTGTGACAGATGAATCATGAAGCTCCTGTACGAGGATGAGGCGGTGTTTGTTTTGTATCGTCGCGCGAAGCGGGGGTTTATGGCCAAGGTTTATTGGTCAGTTTACTCGACTGCTGCAGTTGTTTGAATTTATTTACTCTGTTGAGAGTCCAGCGCTAAACTGGCATCTATCTAACATCAGGACCTACGTCAGCAGGATTTAGATTTCACTATTCGTCTTTGGGATATTGGTTGACACTTCCAATATTTTTTTCCTTGTTTATTGATTTATTATGAGCTAATTTCCTCTGAAAAATGAGATATTCATCCCAGGCTCGGGACCATGAAAGAAAATTGATCCTGACCCCCGAACACGTCTGGAGTATTTTTAGAACTAGATATTCATACGTACTGTACATATGTGTGAGCGTAGCTAACAGCCTTGTAACGCCCGTTGTAATAGAGCACAAAAAGCTGAAGCCTGGTGAAGATTGATCCCGTAATTACTGGACACCCTGTGTAAGGTCAAAGCATGTTACTTTGGCAATTGATAACACACTAAACTAACAAAACGAAGAATATTTGGTGAAAAAAGACAATTAATGATAATAACAAGCGATTGAAATAAAGGAAGCTGTAACAATAACAACACAAATTGTACAAAGATAGAGTGTGATAATATTTATACATATGGAAACAACAATAACGATGTGGTAAAGTCGCAGGACCAAATAAGAGAAGCAATTATGGGTTGAGTAGGCTTGCCCTACAATACAGCATGACATCAATAGTTCTGCAATTCACTACTGAGAACTACTGTCATGTATCGCTACTATTTCAGTTTAGTTATCCTTACACAACTACTAAAACTATGTTCTGTCGCAATAAATAAACACAAAGTGCGTTCACTAAATCACTATTTCAGATGCCGACCACTCTCATGAGGGTATTTTAAGGCAAATATGTGGTGAAGGATGAGTGTGATGAGTGGTAGTAATGAGTTATGAGGTGTAGTCTTGTTACAAACTAAGGCCGACTCTTCCTTAGAATGGGTCATTAATTAATAACCCAATGACCAATGGAAATACAAGGACCAACGGCTTAACGTGACTTCCGAACCACGCAGGTGATGGTCTGATATGTCTAAACGATGGTGGGAGTTGATGCGGGTATCATCAGATGATCACTGAGACTATCTGAGCCGCTTTCAAGACCTATATCATCCTCAAAACCTGACCTCCATGAAGCTGGATTACAGGACCACGCCACGAGTCCCAGTCAGTTGCTATTAATCATATTGAGCTTTCCACAAAACCATAATCTTAGGTACCACCAAATGTCCTGAAATTAAGTACTTAATGTAACTTATGTCGGCAAAGTTCACTGACCATTTTATATAAACGTCTACAACCCCATAATACTTTCCTATAAGGCTTTGTAACGCTAATGAACTTGAATATAATAGAACACACCCATAATGTAGAACTTCAAAGTTTAAATTAGCATGAAAGCGCAACAAACTAGTATATTTTTAACTAAGAGGGTGAGAAGCGAATAGCGTTTGCTTGTTATTTGATTCATAGCGCTAAAGGTCAGCAATGTAATGTAAAGTGGATTTCACGAGTTATACACAGTATAATGTACACAGCCGTAACATTTATTTTGTAGTCTGTTCTGAACAACGGTAGCTTGAGGCTTCCTTGATGCACTTTAAATGAATAAAAATAAATAACTGTTTTATTTCATAAACAACATGCATTGAAATCGTCACGTTTTAAATATTTTGAAAGCTAAAATTCTTGTCACTCATACATACATTGAGAATTTATTCATATACAATTGTTACATTCATACTGGCTCATTTACATTCTTAAGCATCCGTAGAGCGGTAGCCATTTCTCACTAGGTCTCCCATTGTGTGTGCCAAGAACTCGTCTGAACTATAGAAAGTGTTCGCGGCCAAAACTGCTTTCAGACGAGATTTGAACGCCTGTGGCGTTGGAGCACATTTTATCGAATTTGGCAATTTGTTGACTTTGCATTCGTTCAAAAAATATTAGTCCATTTTTTTAGATGGAATTGATAGTGGTTTTAAATATTCCACGAACTTAACAAATACGTGAACATAAAAAATAGTACATACGGAAAATTACTTAAGATAGGCATGATGTATAAATTTATAAATACACACTAAATGTATTTAGCGTTTACGATAGCGTATTGAAGAATCCGCGGATTGGTATCGCACGCGTCTCCGGAGGTCATCACTCCGGTGGCGCGGGTTCGATCCCCGCAGTCACCACTTACATTTGTAATGTGACTAATACGGTGACGCTAGGTAAAGGTCGAGGTTGAGTGGTAGAGAGGACTTTGTAGTCCTAACTTCGCCTCGTTAAACAAGAAAAACTTTACCGTTTTTTTAGATGTAAGGAAGAGTCCTAAAGTACAACTACATCAAGAAATTGAACCCTCAGAGAACACCAAGAATATCGACAAGAGAATGACAGAAGTTAATATAGTCTGTTCTCTTTATACTCTATATACGAGTACTCTGTGTGGTTAAAGAGTAAAACAGCTTTCTCGAAACAATTACTTATTTAACATGAATGTTTGTCTGCAGAAAGCATATAATGAAATGTGACATCAAGGAGTTATAATCGGCCTCGGCGAGCACATAATCAAAAGTATAATCACATGTTTCACTTGAAGAAAGTGGCTTACTCGTACACTCTCACACGCGACGCGACTCAAGTCAAATTTCACAGCGTTGGACACATTATGAAAGAAACCATGAATCAAAGCACACAATTAAATTAATTTTCAAAACTGAGATTATTTAAATTAACTTTGCCAAAATGACGCAGTAAACATTTTAAAATAAAATTTAGTGAAAAATACTATGTTTTATTTTATGCAACGCCGTCGCGCAATGGTTTTGTTTTAAGTAAACAAAGACTACGTCTTGGTGACCAAATACATATCAAAAATACTGTGATTTCTTCAGGAAAAATATAATTTAGCATTTTAGCGTACATACTAGATGCTTAGTAGCATAATGTTTGTTGTAAGCATAAAGTATGGTAATTGGGCACACTAAAATAACAAACACATAACACTCAGATTTACAAACTGAAACATTATATTAAAAGAGGATTTCTTTCACTGAAATTTCCATTCGGTTCACAGTCATTCGATAAACTCGAACCTTGTGCGGTTCGACATATATTTTTATCACCGTTGGCACCAAGCAGTGTCGGTATTTTCAAATTCGTTTTATTTCTCTTTGCTATTCTCCATATTTGATTCGCGTGTTCAACTAAAAGCAATCACTTTGGATCTAACTTTCTTTTGATCCATGATAAGTTTCATCTATTCTTCGTCTTGTGTTTCGAGAACACGACGAACGGCTCACGTGGTCTTTCACGGTGTTTACTCTAATGACAATTTGGTTCAATATGACTTGGGAGTCCGAGTGCCATGTATTTCAGAGGTCATTGCACGGCCCATGCAACCAACCACGTCTACGACCTCTGACTCCATCGCAACGCTTTCCCCCAAATTTCCGTCATTAAAGCATATCGCCTTATTAGTTGTAGGTGGCCCAGCCTGTCAATTAATTATTGTTTCACGGAGTGGAAGACTATTGCAGTAACTATAAACAACTGCCAGTATTCGCGTGGTTCGAGATTGATAGGTTTTATCATATTATGTTAGGGTGAGTAGAAAACTCATAGCTGCTGAATGGCTGAG
Organism: Matsumurasca onukii; assembly: GCA_018831715.1. Classification (NCBI taxonomy): domain Eukaryota; kingdom Metazoa; phylum Arthropoda; class Insecta; order Hemiptera; family Cicadellidae; genus Matsumurasca; species Matsumurasca onukii. The sequence goes on along the minus strand of CM032058.1, from coordinate 22,655,092 downwards.
GCAGGAAAATCAACATAGTTGCGGCAGCCCACACACAAAATGCTCTTGGAGCGAATTTCCGATTGGGGGAGCAGTTAACTCGAAGATGGGGTTTATGCTTTAAAAACTCCTCTGATTTTAAGGAAACTTAATATAAACATTTATGTACTGTTAGTACACCGTACCGAAAATCAACAATATTCGTTCAGCCCGACCAAGTCGGCGGAAAACCTTTTTTAGCCGCCATCTGGGTTTGGTTGGTCGGATGTTGGTAATTTTGGCACACATTTGGTACACGTTATATCATACTTTTCAACAAAAAAAATAATAAAACTAGATGACCCGTATTGCTCCGCAACAGTGCCAAAAAATCGTTTGTCCACGCATAACTCCTCTTAAATGTAACTAAATTTTTCAATTTATCTCAATTAAACCTTAGATATGACAGGACAACGCTAGGAAAACATGGGGAAACCCCTTTTTTTAGTATAACTTGAAAGGGCGAAAGTTAAGCGATTTTGATATTTATGACAATTCTTTTCATAGATATCTTTCATTCAAAAAATTAAGAAAATCGGCCTTATAGAACTACTGGCCGTAGGTCGTACTGACTGCCATTAGATTTTCATAAATTCTTTTAATATATAGATACTTTATTTAATGAAAAATACAGTTTCATAGCATTAAGTTCCATTTTCTTCTAAACAACCCTCCCCAAAGGGAACTTCCGGTAATTGATTTTACTGGTTAATGAATTTAACGTATAAAATTACAAAATTACGTTTGTTCCAAATTTCGCAGGAATCTGACAACAACTGCGTCGTGTAAAGTGCATACGCACACACATATAATACGTATAAAGTGTTGACAATTGACTCAGTATGGGTTGGGAAGCTGCTTTTCGTTTTGTTCTATGATGTTTCGTTTTATCTAGCAGCAGAAACTAATAAATAAATCTATTACCTTATGGAAATTCGCTAAAATAAATCAAATGTTCTCACAACCAATGATTTAATTCAGACCTTACGTCAGTCGAAATCAAGTATCTTATTCACTATAAGTACTTCCACAATTCAAACCAAAACTATGCCGAAACCAAATTTTTAAAATGGATAAAGTCATTAATTCCTTTCAAATTTCATTCGCGCTAGATTTTAGATTACACTAAAATTATTATTAAAACTGCTTCAAGTTAATTAGAAGGATCTAGGTAAAGTTTGAAGCAAAATAGTTGCCAAAGCCTATCCAACACACCTGCACCTTAACAAGTGTATTCTATGGAAACTATTCCAATAAAGAACAATTTCCAAACAAGCCAGCCTGGCTAGGTATTTACACAACTATTTCAATATAAAAGTTATAGACAGGCAGCACCACCAGTTCAGTGAACATGGCAATAAGAAAATCAACTCTTTATGGAAGTGTCTAATTCACCGACGGATTGACTGAGCTCTCGTCCATTGGAATGGATGGAATGGATCCAGTCAAAGACTATCGAACCGTGTTAACAGGCCTTTGAATCTGGACTTATTTGTTCAAACGTGACCGGCCACGTGGAAATAAACTTTTAAGGAGTACCTTTGAATAAAATACTGTAGCTTTTTTCAGCGTTACCGATGATCGAGCATTTGTATTTATTAGAGCTTTACTCCTTTATATTGTAAACGTATCTAAATAGAGGTATCCTACCGAGGTGTCTTCCGAAGACTCCAAATACAAACTGTGGCAAATAAGTTCATTGGAGAAGCAGTTGTGCACGTTGTCAAGAAAGGGCTTCCCATCTCTCAGAGACGCACTCCTACAACACGAGGAATAGGAGCCTGCAGTCCCACCGCCTCACGTACGAGAAGAAACCTCTTACATCGCACCAAACTGTTCAATAAACTTCCTCCCAGACTGAAACTACAAGCTAACTCAAAAAAACTTTAAAGACAAGCTTATGGAATGGCTCATGGAAGGGGAATTTTACTCCATTGAGAAACCCAGAAGAAGATTTTTGACGCCCGTCCTGTTCTCTAGGAACACGGATTAAGACCATTAGGTTCAAAGTTCAAAGGTTGTGCGGAACTGTAGGACAATACAGGGTACTACAAAAATAATCCTAGTGTAATGCTTCTCATGACAAAAGCTACAGTGGAAGGACTGCAGCATCTCACCACTGCAGTAAGGAGGTAAACCTAGGTAAAGACGTTTAAAAAAAGCACTCATGAAGAAAGGATTGGTTTATTTTAGTGAAAGGCTTTTCCTGCCATGGAGAAAACTACTCCCCTAGTTTCGGGTGGTTAAAACAAGCACTAAAACGTTAGAGATGGTTTTCTCCGGAAAATAAACAGAAAGCATCCATTCTTCCTTTACTAACTCTCCTCACTATTATGAACTTTCAGATTAACAAGGTTAGTTTAAAACCAAAGGGGTTTAAACAGCTATTGCAAAAGCAATGAATTAAATGGCAGAAGATTTTTAAGGCTGAAAATAATGACTCTAGCGTGCCTTTGCGTATTTGAAACAACTACGTCAACAATTATGTCTAGTATGACAAAATACAACTTGTAGTCAGAGGCTGAAGTTGGCATTTACAAGTACATTCACTGCTAAAATACCAGAATAATACCATGTTTCGACAAACTAGTCATAGACTTAGCTTTTTGGTATATTGCCCTCTGAAGCAGAAGCCTTGTTTTTGAACAAAATTCCTGAAAATGTAAAATCAAACTAATCTGCCAAACTGTTTTAAACATACTTTAAAGACTAGTTAAAAGGTCTACTTACTAAACTACACCTTTATCGGGACAGGTATATAGAAAGTTGTTTGAACATGTTATACATATAAATATATAGACTATAAATAAATTAGTAGGTACTTTTGTTACCAGTTGGCTTACCTTATTTTAAAATGTCGACTCAATGTACATTGTAAAGACGAATAAAACATAAGATTAATTCAGTGCGTAATGACTTGTTTCTATAAAGAGGAAATCTGTACAAAACCTCCTTTAAAAATTCCGTATGAGTTACAACCCTAAAAAAAACGTTTTGTATTTATTTTCCATAGCATTTTGCTGATACCAACGACAAATTATTAAAGTTTTCTCTCAGCACTAGGCGTCAACAGGAAGATTGCAATACTGTACAAAGACAAGTAAGCTAACAAATATGTCTCTACTTAGCTGTTGAAATCCCAACTACTTGACTGGCGACGTTCCAACCTAGTGAACGGGTCTCGACTGGGACAAGATTCATTGTCAAACAAAGTACTGTATCCTACAAGCCGAGCAGACGACTCTATCCAGTATACACCGTTGTCTCTCTCACTCATTGCTATGGTGTGATGAGTACTCTGTCAGCTGGGGATATTTACAAGAACTGACGTGGTCATAAAACCAGGCTGACACGCAGCTATAGCGCCGCTGAAATTTTTAAAGCGAATATCCTTTGCAATTTTTTACTCTAATTTCCACAAGATTTGGTACAAATATTTTTTTAAGTATCTCGACCAATTGTATTGGTCCAGAAAAATCGTACTTCCGAAATTCCCCATTGAAACGGATTTTTCACCAAAAGAGTGAGTTTAATTATCTAAAACATAATCCAATGTCCATGACATTTAAAATAAATATGTATTTTATTGTTATACATACATATGCCAAAAACTGTGACAATACATACATATGTTTATAAAGTGTTGAAAGCATGCTCATGTTTTGGGGTCAGTCAGGAACAGTGTTCATTGCATAGTCCCGCGCCTGAGTCTTACGGCATGAATATCTCGTGTTTCAAAGGATATTCGATAATTAAAGATAAAGAGGATCACTGCCACGACAATAAATTAAATTTAGTCATTAAATTTCATTTCAATACATTAACAAACTGTAGGACTCTCTGTCATATTTTAAATGTAAGCCACGATTGTAGGTATATCTCAGTGTTACAATGTATGTTATCCTGTTCTCTTTGCAACAGAAACTCTGTATTTGCGTTTAGTTGATGGCAGAGAAGGTAATTGTTTACTGACCTCCATTCATGCTAGGAATACAGGGCCATTCAGGAATATTCAAGCCATTTGTCTTTTTCTTCCGTCTTAAATAGTGAAATCGATGATCAAACTTTGATCTTTTGACGAAAAGAGGGTTACACAAGAGATTCAAACTTAAGTGCGAACATAACAACTACCACTACCAGAAGGTACTAGTACTAGTAAAACCCAGCCAAAATCAACGGTCTGTCACTCTACTCAAAGGATGGGTGATATTGTGTGAATGGTTGTTTGGCCGGTATGTTGGAATAAGGCTCAGGCGTTATGTTAATGTAAAAATTGTTGTTAAAGCCAACTTGATGTTTGTCTTATAAAAATATGCGTTGTAAATAAAAATATTCGAATCAGATTGAAATGTGTGCAAATGGCCATCCCTAGCGCACCATAGTGATTATAGTGCTATAAACAAAAAAGAATAAAAGCGTACTGTAAATATCAAAACTGTTGTTTAAGCCAACTTGATGTTTGTTTTATAAAAAATATCCGTTGTAAATAAAAATATTCGAATCAGATTGAAATGTGTGCAAATGGCCATCCCCAGCGCACCATAGAGGCTATAATGCTACTAAAAAAATACTAGAAGGGTTTTCCTAGCTTTATTTTTTATCTAAAGCAGTCCTCCAGTGGTGAGGCACGGGTACGCACTACGCAGCTGTTAACATTATTTTACTCAGGTCGCTTACAGACTCCGAACCTCTTCGACGATGATCTTCCAGTTAGGCAAATAAAGCATCCTCAACAAATATTGTACCTACATTGTGAAGAAAGTCATTTTTTAATCACTCCTTTTATTTGGCATGCTGATCACTACCCTGGGTCATCACACGGAGAGGTTACTCAGGAATGCAGCAAGTGCCTTACCCCGTTACACAGTCCCGACTACAGGTCGACAGGTCGCCCAGTCAACCTGCCCTGCCATTTCCATCTTTACACACGACTGCATTGTTGTAGACTGACAGCGGTTTCCACGCGACACTCATCTGTTCCTCACACCGTGACCGAGACCTTGGCAGTAGAGAACTGCGCGGCAATTGTACTGGGTTCCTATCAGTGTGTTTCATTGGATACAGAACCTGCCGGCCATTTTGTGTTTTGTCCTATAAGAACAATATAAAACACTCATTGACTGGGACTCGTGGCGTGGTCCTGTAATCCAGCTTCATGGAGGTCAGGTTTTGAGGATGATATAGGTCTAAAGCGGCTCAGATAGTCTCAGTGAGCATCTGATTATACCCGCATCAACTCCCACCATCGTTTAGACATATCAGACCATCACTTTCGTGGTTCGGAAGTCACGTTAAGCCGTTGGTCCTTGTATTTCCATTGGTCATTGGGCTATTAATTAATGACCCATTCTGGAAGAGTCGGCCTTAGTTGGTAACAAGACTCACCTCATAACTCATTACTACCACTCATCACACTCATCATTTACCACATGTTTCCCTTAAAATACCCTCATGAGAGTGGTCGGCATCTCAAATAGTGATTTAGTGATCATGTTCTTGATACACCTCATGCCTACGGTTTTCATCAGATCTTTTCATCAGTGATTCCGCTGACCACTTTTTTGAAAATGTTATTGGTTCACTAGTAAAGTCAAGAAATTCAAACACAAAGTTTCTTTAACTTTTTTTTAAGTCTCGATCTTATAAATGAGGAAATAAAAACTTGGCTCATCGGAGTCACTAAAACATTTTATGCACTTTAAAACAAAGTTCATTTCATAAAAGTCCGATGAGAACTGTAGGTGTGAGGTGTCCCAAGAAAATGCATGTGTTAACATTGTTCTTATGGGACGAAATTCAAAGTCACGGCGACTACTGCGCACTCTTAATAACCAATCTAGTATCATTTTAAAATATAATACTGATTGAGAATACTGTGTATACATTAGCACCCATGAATTCCACAATCTCCCCATCGGCTATTGGGATCCGAACTTAGCAACTAGACTAATCTCATCAGAGATGCATTACCATCCTCTTCGTCGTTGTCCTCGGAAGGAATTTACTTTGTCATACAAATTAAATATACTAGAAAGTCACATAATACTAAAGCTAGATGGCGGTTTAGGGTGCATCACTAAAGCATTGGTGTATAACCCTTTACAAACTGTAATTTCTAGTACGCGAGAAAAAGGGCTGTTTTTGTTATTTTCTATTACAGTGATCATTTTTTTAAATTTTCCGATGTGTAGTTTTCTAGCTACACCTCCCTCTGTTTCGTTAGAAATAAGGCATAACTTGAATCTTGAGTAAGATTCACCTGATTGCTTGGCCGAGGTCGTGCGGACATAATACCTTAAAGACACTGTTCATTTGGGCATTATGACTTGTATTCAATTTAGGTCAGTGGAGAGGAAACCGTTAGATAACATTATCAGGAACTTGTAAGGATTCCTTGTGACTCAAGTTCTGTGCACTGAATAAAATCACCCTAAGCACATTACCGACCGGATAGAGACCTCCACTGTCTCGCTGAGATTCACTGTCTGGCTTCCTTCACTAGACCACAACTCCTGTCATTCTTTTTTAACTAGCTTCAAACACGTTAAAAAGTGTTTTATACATAATATTATGTTGCCTACCCTTAAAAGAAACTTTCGTCTGAAATGCAGTATACGCTGTTGAGTTAGCAATTCGATCTTAAGCACAGGCGTCTAGCCTATGTAAGCTCATTTCCAAATTATATTTCTTTTATTTCAGGGAAGCTAATTTTTACTACTATTTTGACCCATTTTTATCACTTAGGTTAATTTGGTTTAGTTTAAAATGTATAAGTTAAGCAATCATCAACCTTTATTATTTTAGTTAATTCCAATCTGTAAACATTGTTAATTAAGCTTCCATTATTGTTATTTTTCTATGTGTAATATGTATGTACTTTTGTTTATACGGAAATAAAGTGGATTTTGACTTTGATCATGATTGTTTTATACGTTACAAACACAAATCACGCAGTAAGTTCATTTTTAAAATATATCGTTGACTAACAGAACATTTTATATCCAAGAGAAACAAAAATAATGTGTGACTGTTTTTTTTTAACTTGTATAGACATTTTTCTAGTTTCTTTTAATTTATTGTTATGTTTTATTTTTCGCTAATAAATATTTGTACAAAAAGTAGTTATCACAAAAACGTTTTGATTATATTTCTACAACCATTGTATAAAGTTTTTTCCTAGAAAAAACGTAAAAATGCTAACAAATAATTGAACTTAATTTTGTAAAAAACGTACATTCGAAGAGAAAAGGTCTAAGAGCCAAATGTTACATTTTGTAGACGATGCAAAAGAACAACGTTTAATACTGTAAAAGAACATGTCTCTCTACATTTTTAATAACAATAACAAAGGACT